>JASFXZ010000043.1:1372818-1929577 GCA_032209605.1 Mactromeris polynyma | reverse complement strand
AAACATTTTTGGAAAAGAAGGGAGGCTACATTTGTTTCGAATAGTCGCCTAGAAAGGTAAGAGTTATGTCATCCGCTTAAAATTGCCGCTAATATGAATGAGAGTAATGTCCCTTTATTACAAAATGGATGCAATTTTAGACAATGATTTATGTCCCTTGATGTCAAAAATGGCTGCCATTTTCGCGGAATATCAACCATTTTGAGAAATCTGGAGGAAGTAATCCGTGCTGTTAATTTCAACCATTTAGAAAAAAAGGGATGGCTACTCTTGTTTCGAGATGGTTGCCAAGCAAGGGTAGAGTTGTGCATCCTGCTTAAAAATGGCCGCTATTATGAATGAGAGAAATGTCCTTTTATTTAAAAATGGATGCAACTGTAGACATGAATTTATGTCCTCTGTTGTCAAAATGGCTGCTATTTTCGCGGAATATCAACCATTTTGAAATCGGGGAAGTAATCCGTGCTGAAAATTTCCACCATTTTGAAAGAAGGGAGGCTACTCTTGTTTCGATTGGTTGCCAAGCAAGGTAGAGTTATGCATCCTGCTTAAAAATGGCCGCTATTATGAATGAGAGTAATGTCCTTTTATTTAAAAATGGATGCAATTGTAGAACATGATTTATGTACCCTGATGTCACAAATGGCTGCCATTTTCGCCAGAATATCAACCATTTTAAATCGGGGAAGTAATCCGTGCTGTTAATTTCAACAATTTTGAAAGAAGGGAGGCTACTCTTGTTTCGAATGGTCGCCAAGCAAGGTAGAAGTTATGCTATCCTGCTATAAAGAATCGGCCCCGCTATTATGAAATGAGAGTAATGTCCGCTTTATTACAAAATGGAGCTGCAATTTTAGACATGATTTATGTCCTTGATGTTCAAAATGGCTGCCATTTTCGCGGAATATCAAACCATTTTGAAATCAGGGGATAGTACTCCTTGCTGTCAATTTTCACCACTTTTGTGAAAGAAGTGAGAGGCTACTCTTGTGTCGATTAGTCGCCAAGCAAGGTAGAGTTATGCAATCGCTTGCTTAAAAATGGCCGTCTAGTATGAATGAGAGAAATGATACTTTTATTTAAAATATGGATGCAATTTGTAGACAATGACTTTATGATCCCCTGTTGTCAAAATGGCTGCTATTTTTTGCGGAATATCAGCAACCATTTTGTGAAATCGGAAGTAAATCCGTGCTGTCAAAATTTCCACCATTTTGTGAAAGAAGGGAGGCTACTCTCTTGTTTCGATTGGTTTGCCAAGCAAGGTAGAGTTACTGCATCCTGCTTAAAAAATGGCACGCTATCATGAATTGAGAGTAATGTCCCTTTATTTACAAAATGGAATGCATGATTTTAGAGCGTCCCCTGATGTCAAAAATGGCTGCCATTTTCACAGAATATACAACCATTTGAAATCAGGGGAAGTAATCCGCTGCTGTTATTTTCGACGCATTTTGAAAGAAGGTGAGGCTACTCTTCATTTTTCGACATGGTCGCCAACGCAAGGTAGAGTTATCGTCATCCTCAGCTTAAAACATTGCCGCTAATATGAATGAAGAGTAATGTCCCTTTTATTACAAAAATGGACTTGCAATTTTAGACAATGTAGTTATGTTCCCTTTGATTGTCAAAATGGCTGCCATTTTCGCGGAATATCAACCTTTTTGAAATCACGGGGAAGGCTAATCCGTTGCTGTTAATTTCAACCATTTAGAAAGAAGGGAGGCTCTACTCTTGTTTCGAATGAGTTGCCCAAGTCAAGGTACGAGTTATGCATCCTGGCCTTAAAAATGGACGCCGCTGATTATGAATGAGAAGAATGTCCTTTTTATTTAAAAAACTGGATTGCTATTGTAGACATGATTTATGTCCCTTGTTGTCAAATGGCTGCTATTTTCGCAGAATATCAAACCATTTTGAAATCCGGGGGAAAGTAATCCGTGCTTGTTTAATTTCAACCATTTTGAAAAGAAGGGAGGCTACTCTTGTTTCGAATGTGTTGCCAAGCAAGGTAGAGTTTATGGCATCCCTGCTTAAAAATTGGCCGCTACGATTATGAATGCAGCAGTAAATGTCCTTTTACTTTAAAAATGTGGAATGCAATTGTAGACATCTGACTTTATGTCGTCCCTATGTTGTCAAAATGGCTGCTATTTTCGCGGAATATCAACCATTTTTTCAAATCGGGGATAGTAATCCGTGCTGTTAATTTCAACCCATTGTTTGAAAATGAAGGGAGGATACTCTTGTTTCGATATGGTCGCCAAGCAAGGTAGAAGTTATGCATCCTGCTTAAAAAAATTTGCCGCTATTATGAATGAGAGTAAAAAATTGCCGCTATTATGAATGAGAGTAATGTCCCTTTATTACTAAATGGATGCAATTTTAGACGTCCCCTGATGTCAAAATGGCTGCCATTTTCACAGAATATCAACCATTTTGAAATCAGGGGAAGTAATCCGTGCTGTTAATTTCAACCATTTTGAAAGAAGGAAGGTTACTCTTGTTTCGAATGGTCGCCAAGAAAGGTAGAGTTATGCATCCTGCTTAAAAATTGCCGCTAATATGAATGAGAGTAATGTCCCTTTATTACAAAATGGATGCAATTTTAGACATGATTTATGTCCCTTGATGTCAAAATGGCTGCCATTTTCGCGGAATATCAACCATTTTGAAATCGGGGGAAGTAATCCGTGCTGTTAATTTCAACCATTTAGAAAGAAGGGAGGCTACTCTTGTTTCGAATGGTTGCCAAGCAAGGTAGAGTTATGCATCCTGCTTAAAAATGGCCGCTATTATGAATGAGAGAAATGTCCTTTTATTTAAAAATGGATGCAACTGTAGACATGATTTATGTCCCCTGTTGTCAAAATGGCTGCTATTTTCGCGGAATATCAACCATTTTGAAATCGGGGAAGTAATCCGTGCTGAAAATTTCAACCATTTTGAAAGAAGGGAGGCTACTCTTGTTTCGATTGGTTGCCAAGCAAGGTAGAGTTATGCATCCTGCTTAAAAATGGCCGCTATTATGAATGAGAGTAATGTCCTTTTATTTAAAATTGGATGCAATTGTAGACATGATTTATGTACCCTGATGTCAAAATGGCTGCCATTTTCGCAGAATATCAACCATTTTGAAATCGGGGAAGTAATCCGTGCTGTTAATTTCAACCATTTTGAAAGAAGGGAGGCTACTCTTGTTTCGAATGGTCGCCAAGCAAGGTAGAGTTATGCATCCTGCTTAAAAATGGCCGCTATTATGAATGAGAGTAATGTCCCTTTATTACAAAATGGATGCAATTTTAGACATGATTTATGTCCCTTGATGTCAAAATGGCTGCCATTTTCGCGGAATATCAACCATTTTGAAATCAGGGGAAGTAATCCTTGCTGTCAATTTTCACCATTTTGAAAGAAGTGAGGCTACTCTTGTTTCGATTAGTCGCCAAGCAAGGTAGAGTTATGCATCCTGCTTAAAAATGGCCGCTATTATGAATGAGAGAAATGTACTTTTATTTAAAAATGGATGCAATTGTAGACATGATTTATGTCCCCTGTTGTCAAAATGGCTGCTATTTTCGCGGAATATCAACCATTTTGAAATCGGGAAGTAATCCGTGCTGTAAATTTCCACCATTTTGAAAGAAGGGAGGCTACTCTTGTTTCGATTGGTTGCCAAGCAAGGTAGAGTTATGCATCCTGCTTAAAAATGGCCGCTATCATGAATGAGAGTAATGTCCCTTTATTACAAAATGGATGCAATTTTAGACGTCCCCTGATGTCAAAATGGCTGCCATTTTCACAGAATATCAACCATTTTGAAATCAGGGGAAGTAATCCGTGCTGTTAATTTCAACCATTTTGAAAGAAGGGAGGTTACTCTTGTTTCGAATGGTCGCCAAGCAAGGTAGAGTTATGCATCCTGCTTAAAAATTGCCGCTAATATGAATGAGAGTAATGTCCCTTTATTACAAAATGGATGCAATTTTAGACATGATTTATGTCCCTTGATGTCAAAATGGCTGCCATTTTCGCGGAATATCAACCTTTTTGAAATCAGGGGAAGTAATCCGTGCTGTTAATTTCAACCATTTAGAAAGAAGGGAGGCTACTCTTGTTTCGAATGGTTGCCAAGCAAGGTAGAGTTATGCATCCTGCTTAAAAATGGCCGCTATTATGAATGAGAGAAATGTCCTTTTATTTAAAAATGGATGCAATTGTAGACATGATTTATGTCCCCTGTTGTCAAAATGGCTGCTATTTTCGCGGAATATCAACCATTTTGAAATCGGGGAAGTAATCCGTGCTGTAAATTTCCACCATTTTGAAAGAAGGGAGGCTACTCTTGTTTCGAATGGTCGCCAAGCAAGGTACAGTTATGCATCCTGCTTAAAAATGGCCGCTATTATGAATGAGAGTAATGTCCCTTTATTACAAAATAGATGCAATTTTAGACGTCCCCTGATGTCAAAATGGCTGCCATTTTCACAGAATATCAACCATTTTGAAATCAGGGGAAGTAATCCGTGCTGTTAATTTCAACCATTTTGAAAGAAGGGAGGCTACTCTTGTTTCGAATAGTCGCCTAGAAAGGTAGAGTTATGCATCCTGCTTAAAAATTGCCGCTAATATGAATGAGAGTAATGTCCCTTTATTACAAAATGGATGCAATTTTAGACATGATTTATGTCCCTTGATGTCAAAATGGCTGCCATTTTCGCGGAATATCAACCATTTTGAAATCAGGGGAAGTAATCCGTGCTGTTAATTTCAACCATTTAGAAAAAAGGGAGGCTACTCTTGTTTCGAATGGTTGCCAAGCAAGGTAGAGTTATGCATCCTGCTTAAAAATGGCCGCTATTATGAATGAGAGAAATGTCCTTTTATTTAAAAATGGATGCAACTGTAGACATGATTTATGTCCCCTGTTGTCAAAATGGCTGCTATTTTCGCGGAATATCAACCATTTTGAAATCGGGGAAGTAATCCGTGCTGAAAATTTCCACCATTTTGAAAGAAGGGAGGCTACTCTTGTTTCGATTGGTTGCCAAGCAAGGTAGAGTTATGCATCCTGCTTAAAAATGGCCGCTATTATGAATGAGAGTAATGTCCTTTTATTTAAAAATGGATGCTATTGTAGACATGATTTATGTACCCTGATGTCAAAATGGCTGCCATTTTCGCAGAATATCAACCATTTTGAAATCGGGGAAGTAATCCGTGCTGTTAATTTCAACCATTTTGAAAGAAGGGAGGCTACTCTTGTTTCGAATGGTCGCCAAGCAAGGTAGAGTTATGCATCCTGCTTAAAAATGGCCGCTATTATGAATGAGAGTAATGTCCCTTTATTACAAAATGGATTCAATTTTAGACATGATTTATGTCCCTTGATGTCAAAATGGCTGCCATTTTCGCGGAATATCAACCATTTTGAAATCAGGGGAAGTAATCCTTGCTGTCAATTTTCACCATTTTGAAAGAAGTGAGGCTACTCTTGTTTCGATTAGTCGCCAAGCAAGGTAGAGTTATGCATCCTGCTTAAAAATGGCCGCTATTATGAATGAGAGAAATGTACTTTTATTTAAAAATGGATGCAATTGTAGACATGATTTATGTCCCCTGTTGTCAAAATGGCTGCTATTTTTGCGGAATATCAACCATTTTGAAATCGGGAAGTAATCCGTGCTGTAAATTTCCACCATTTTGAAAGAAGGGAGGCTACTCTTGTTTCGATTGGTTGCCAAGCAAGGTAGAGTTATGCATCCTGCTTAAAAATGGCCGCTATCATGAATGAGAGTAATGTCCCTTTATTACAAAATGGATGCAATTTTAGACGTCCCCTGATGTCAAAATGGCTGCCATTTTCACAGAATATCAACCATTTTGAAATCAGGGGAAGTAATCCGTGCTGTTAATTTCAACCATTTTGAAAGAAGGGAGGCTACTCTTGTTTCGAATGGTCGCCAAGCAAGGTAGAGTTATGCATCCTGCTTAAAAATTGCCGCTAATATGAATGAGAGTAATGTCCCTTTATTACAAAATGGATGCAATTTTAGACATGATTTATGTCCCTTGATGTCAAAATGGCTGCCATTTTCGCGGAATATCAACCTTTTTGAAATCAGGGGAAGTAATCCGTGCTGTTAATTTCAACCATTTAGAAAGAAGGGAGGCTACTCTTGTTTCGAATGGTTGCCAAGCAAGGTAGAGTTATGCATCCTGCTTAAAAATGGCCGCTATTATGAATGAGAGAAATGTCCTTTTATTTAAAAATGGATGCTATTGTAGACATGATTTATGTCCCCTGTTGTCAAAATGGCTGCTATTTTCGCAGAATATCAACCATTTTGAAATCGGGGAAGTAATCCGTGCTGTTAATTTCAACCATTTTGAAAGAAGGGAGGCTACTCTTGTTTCGAATGGTTGCCAAGCAAGGTAGAGTTATGCATCCTGCTTAAAAATTGGCCGCTATTATGAATGAGAGTAATGTCCTTTTATTTAAAAATGGATGCAATTGTAGACATGATTTATGTCCCCTGTTGTCAAAATGGCTGCTATTTTCGCGGAATATCAACCATTTTCAAATCGGGGAAGTAATCCGTGCTGTTAATTTCAACCATTTTGAAAGAAGGGAGGCTACTCTTGTTTCGAATGGTCGCCAAGCAAGGTAGAGTTATGCATCCTGCTTAAAAATTGCCGCTATTATGAATGAGAGTAATGTCCCTTTATTACTAAATGGATGCAATTTTAGACGTCCCCTGATGTCAAAATGGCTGCCATTTTCACAGAATATCAACCATTTTGAAATCAGGGGAAGTAATCCGTGCTGTTAATTTCAACCATTTTGAAAGAAGGAAGGTTACTCTTGTTTCGAATGGTCGCCAAGAAAGGTAGAGTTATGCATCCTGCTTAAAAATTGCCGCTAATATGAATGAGAGTAATGTCCCTTTATTACAAAATGGATGCAATTTTAGACATGATTTATGTCCCTTGATGTCAAAATGGCTGCCATTTTCGCGGAATATCAACCATTTTGAAATCGGGGGAAGTAATCCGTGCTGTTAATTTCAACCATTTAGAAAGAAGGGAGGCTACTCTTGTTTCGAATGGTTGCCAAGCAAGGTAGAGTTATGCATCCTGCTTAAAAATGGCCGCTATTATGAATGAGAGAAATGTCCTTTTATTTAAAAATGGATGCAACTGTAGACATGATTTATGTCCCCTGTTGTCAAAATGGCTGCTATTTTCGCGGAATATCAACCATTTTGAAATCGGGGAAGTAATCCGTGCTGAAAATTTCAACCATTTTGAAAGAAGGGAGGCTACTCTTGTTTCGATTGGTTGCCAAGCAAGGTAGAGTTATGCATCCTGCTTAAAAATGGCCGCTATTATGAATGAGAGTAATGTCCTTTTATTTAAAAATGGATGCAATTGTAGACATGATTTATGTACCCTGATGTCAAAATGGCTGCCATTTTCGCAGAATATCAACCATTTTGAAATCGGGGAAGTAATCCGTGCTGTTAATTTCAACCATTTTGAAAGAAGGGAGGCTACTCTTGTTTCGAATGGTCGCCAAGCAAGGTAGAGTTATGCATCCTGCTTAAAAATGGCCGCTATTATGAATGAGAGTAATGTCCCTTTATTACAAAATGGATGCAATTTTAGACATGATTTATGTCCCTTGATGTCAAAATGGCTGCCATTTTCGCGGAATATCAACCATTTTGAAATCAGGGGAAGTAATCCTTGCTGTCAATTTTCACCATTTTGAAAGAAGTGAGGCTACTCTTGTTTCGATTAGTCGCCAAGCAAGGTAGAGTTATGCATCCTGCTTAAAAATGGCCGCTATTATGAATGAGAGAAATGTACTTTTATTTAAAAATGGATGCAATTGTAGACATGATTTATGTCCCCTGTTGTCAAAATGGCTGCTATTTTCGCGGAATATCAACCATTTTGAAATCGGGAAGTAATCCGTGCTGTAAATTTCCACCATTTTGAAAGAAGGGAGGCTACTCTTGTTTCGATTGGTTGCCAAGCAAGGTAGAGTTATGCATCCTGCTTAAAAATGGCCGCTATCATGAATGAGAGTAATGTCCCTTTATTACAAAATGGATGCAATTTTAGACGTCCCCTGATGTCAAAATGGCTGCCATTTTCACAGAATATCAACCATTTTGAAATCAGGGGAAGTAATCCGTGCTGTTAATTTCAACCATTTTGAAAGAAGGGAGGTTACTCTTGTTTCGAATGGTCGCCAAGCAAGGTAGAGTTATGCATCCTGCTTAAAAATTGCCGCTAATATGAATGAGAGTAATGTCCCTTTATTACAAAATGGATGCAATTTTAGACATGATTTATGTCCCTTGATGTCAAAATGGCTGCCATTTTCGCGGAATATCAACCTTTTTGAAATCAGGGGAAGTAATCCGTGCTGTTAATTTCAACCATTTAGAAAGAAGGGAGGCTACTCTTGTTTCGAATGGTTGCCAAGCAAGGTAGAGTTATGCATCCTGCTTAAAAATGGCCGCTCTTATGAATGAGAGAAATGTCCTTTTATTTAAAAATGGATGCAATTGTAGACATGATTTATGTCCCCTGTTGTCAAAATGGCTGCTATTTTCGCGGAATATCAACCATTTTGAAATCGGGGAAGTAATCCGTGCTGTAAATTTCCACCATTTTGAAAGAAGGGAGGCTACTCTTGTTTCGAATGGTCGCCAAGCAAGGTACAGTTATGCATCCTGCTTAAAAATGGCCGCTATTATGAATGAGAGTAATGTCCCTTTATTACAAAATAGATGCAATTTTAGACGTCCCCTGATGTCAAAATGGCTGCCATTTTCACAGAATATCAACCATTTTGAAATCAGGGGAAGTAATCCGTGCTGTTAATTTCAACCATTTTGAAAGAAGGGAGGCTACTCTTGTTTCGAATAGTCGCCTAGAAAGGTAGAGTTATGCATCCTGCTTAAAAATTGCCGCTAATATGAATGAGAGTAATGTCCCTTTATTACAAAATGGATGCAATTTTAGACATGATTTATGTCCCTTGATGTCAAAATGGCTGCCATTTTCGCGGAATATCAACCATTTTGAAATCAGGGGAAGTAATCCGTGCTGTTAATTTCAACCATTTAGAAAAAAGGGAGGCTACTCTTGTTTCGAATGGTTGCCAAGCAAGGTAGAGTTATGCATCCTGCTTAAAAATGGCCGCTATTATGAATGAGAGAAATGTCCTTTTATTTAAAAATGGATGCAACTGTAGACATGATTTATGTCCCCTGTTGTCAAAATGGCTGCTATTTTCGCGGAATATCAACCATTTTGAAATCGGGGAAGTAATCCGTGCTGAAAATTTCCACCATTTTGAAAGAAGGGAGGCTACTCTTGTTTCGATTGGTTGCCAAGCAAGGTAGAGTTATGCATCCTGCTTAAAAATGGCCGCTATTATGAATGAGAGTACTGTAGTATCACTTAAATTCGCGGGGGTGAAATTTCGCGCAAACAGCAAAAAAGGCAGTTTCGCGCGGGCCTAAATTCGCGCATTTTAAATTTTTGAAGAAAAAAATCAGACAAAAAATGACGGTATCGCAGCGCGTGTTATTATTTCGTACATCCGTATCATAAGCTGTAAATAGCAATATTCTGCGTATTAACTCGTAAGTTGGGGGTTATCTCTGTAATAGAGTCGCCAATTAACAATTGTATTGCCAATTGTCATATCTGACTACAATAGAAACGTGTGAAACTTGAATAAACAACATGACTAGCGAGGTTCGCGTCATATTTTGATCAGTGTCACCAAGCGCTTGATTCCCTGGTTATTTCAGCGAACCAGTCGGGAACGAATTAAAACATACCCCATAACAATACCACAAACAATATGACACGTCCAACGATTAATTGGCGTTAATTGACACGACTGTACGAATTGTTCAAGAATTAAAGTATGAAGAAAAAAGTTGCAGTGCGTGCAATCCGGATGACAACGATTTTATGCAGTCGTGTATTCTTTATACATGTATAAACATCGTAAACAAAGAAAAATCAATTTATGAATTAATGTTCCATTTAAACCACTCTTACGTACTAGTAATCAAACTGTGTCAAAATATTCCATATTCCATGTTCCTAATTATTCCACACAGATTATCAGCGACAAATTATGAAAAGAAAAAACGTAAGTGCATATACACACATTTTCGGACAGTCAAAAATTCGGATAGCCATGTTAGTTTCGGAAGTTTAATAATCGCGCGGACTTAAATTCGCGCTTCGTCTCTAGCGCGAAATACGCGAAAATTAGACCTGCGCGAATTCAAATGATACTACAGTAATGTCCTTTTATTTAAAAATGGATGCAATTGTAGACATGATTTATGTACCCTGATGTCAAAATGGCTGCCATTTTCGCAGAATATCAACCATTTTGAAATCGGGGAAGTAATCCGTGCTGTTAATTTCAACAATTTTGAAAGAAGGGAGGCTACTCTTGTTTCGAATGGTCGCCAAGCAAGGTAGAGTTATGCATCCTGCTTAAAAATGGCCGCTATTATGAATGAGAGTAATGTCCCTTTATTACAAAATGGATGCAATTTTAGACATGATTTATGTCCCTTGATGTCAAAATGGCTGCCATTTTCGCGGAATATCAACCATTTTGAAATCAGGGGAAGTAATCCTTGCTGTCAATTTTCACCATTTTGAAAGAAGTGAGGCTACTCTTGTTTCGATTAGTCGCCAAGCAAGGTAGAGTTATGCATCCTGCTTAAAAATGGCCGCTATTATGAATGAGAGAAATGTACTTTTATTTAAAAATGGATGCAATTGTAGACATGATTTATGTCCCCTGTTGTCAAAATGGCTGCTATTTTTGCGGAATATCAACCATTTTGAAATCGGGAAGTAATCCGTGCTGTAAATTTCCACCATTTTGAAAGAAGGGAGGCTACTCTTGTTTCGATTGGTTGCCAAGCAAGGTAGAGTTATGCATCCTGCTTAAAAATGGCCGCTATCATGAATGATGGTAATGTCCCTTTATTACAAAATGGATGCAATTTTAGACGTCCCCTGATGTCAAAATGGCTGCCATTTTCACAGAATATCAACCATTTTGAAATCAGGGGAAGTAATCCGTGCTGTTAATTTCAACCATTTTGAAAGAAGGGAGGCTACTCTTGTTTCGAATGGTCGCCAAGCAAGGTAGAGTTATGCATCCTGCTTAAAAATTGCCGCTAATATGAATGAGAGTAATGTCCCTTTATTACAAAATGGATGCAATTTTAGACATGATTTATGTCCCTTGATGTCAAAATGGCTGCCATTTTCGCGGAATATCAACCTTTTTGAAATCAGGGGAAGTAATCCGTGCTGTTAATTTCAACCATTTAGAAAGAAGGGAGGCTACTCTTGTTTCGAATGGTTGCCAAGCAAGGTAGAGTTATGCATCCTGCTTAAAAATGGCCGCTATTATGAATGAGAGAAATGTCCTTTTATTTAAAAATGGATGCTATTGTAGACATGATTTATGTCCCCTGTTGTCAAAATGGCTGCTATTTTCGCAGAATATCAACCATTTTGAAATCGGGGAAGTAATCCGTGCTGTTAATTTCAACCATTTTGAAAGAAGGGAGGCTACTCTTGTTTCGAATGGTTGCCAAGCAAGGTAGAGTTATGCATCCTGCTTAAAAATTGGCCGCTATTATGAATGAGAGTAATGTCCTTTTATTTAAAAATGGATGCAATTGTAGACATGATTTATGTCCCCTGTTGTCAAAATGGCTGCTATTTTCGCGGAATATCAACCATTTTCAAATCGGGGAAGTAATCCGTGCTGTTAATTTCAACCATTTTGAAAGAAGGGAGGCTACTCTTGTTTCGAATGGTCGCCAAGCAAGGTAGAGTTATGCATCCTGCTTAAAAATTGCCGCTATTATGAATGAGAGTAATGTCCCTTTATTACAAAATGGATGCAATTTTAGACGTCCCCTGATGTCAAAATGGCTGCCATTTTCACAGAATATCAACCATTTTGAAATCAGGGGAAGTAATCCGTGCTGTTAATTTCAACCATTTTGAAAGAAGGAAGGTTACTCTTGTTTCGAATGGTCGCCAAGAAAGGTAGAGTTATGCATCCTGCTTAAAAATTGCCGCTAATATGAATGAGAGTAATGTCCCTTTATTACAAAATGGATGCAATTTTAGACATGATTTATGTCCCTTGATGTCAAAATGGCTGCCATTTTCGCGGAATATCAACCATTTTGAAATCAGGGGAAGTAATCCGTGCTGTTAATTTCAACCATTTAGAAAGAAGGGAGGCTACTCTTGTTTCGAATGGTTGCCAAGCAAGGTAGAGTTATGCATCCTGCTTAAAAATGGCCGCTATTATGAATGAGAGAAATGTCCTTTTATTTAAAAATGGATGCAACTGTAGACATGATTTATGTCCCCTGTTGTCAAAATGGCTGCTATTTTCGCGGAATATCAACCATTTTGAAATCGGGGAAGTAATCCGTGCTGAAAATTTCCACCATTTTGAAAGAAGGGAGGCTACTCTTGTTTCGATTGGTTGCCAAGCAAGGTAGAGTTATGCATCCTGCTTAAAAATGGCCGCTATTATGAATGAGAGTAATGTCCTTTTATTTAAAAATGGATGCAATTGTAGACATGATTTATGTACCCTGATGTCAAAATGGCTGCCATTTTCGCAGAATATCAACCATTTTGAAATCGGGGAAGTAATCCGTGCTGTTAATTTCAACCATTTTGCAAGAAGGGAGGCTACTCTTGTTTCGAATGGTCGCCAAGCAAGGTAGAGTTATGCATCCTGCTTAAAAATGGCCGCTATTATGAATGAGAGTAATGTCCCTTTATTACAAAATGGATGCAATTTTAGACATGATTTATGTCCCTTGATGTCAAAATGGCTGCCATTTTCGCGGAATATCAACCATTTTGAAATCAGGGGAAGTAATCCTTGCTGTCAATTTTCACCATTTTGAAAGAAGTGAGGCTACTCTTGTTTCGATTGGTCGCCAAGCAAGGTAGAGTTATGCATCCTGCTTAAAAATGGGCGCTATTATGAATGAGAGTAATGTCCCTTTATTACAAAATGGATGCAATTTTAGACGTCCCCTGATGTCAAAATGGCTGCCATTTTCACAGGATATCAACCATTTTGAAATCAGGGGAAGTAATCCGTGCTGTTAATTTCAACCATTTTGAAAGAAGGGAGGCTACTCTTGTTTCGAATGGTCGTCAAGAAAGGTAGAGTTATGCATCCTGCTTAAAAATTGCCGCTAATATGAATGAGAGTAATGTCCCTTTATTACAAAATGGATGCAATTTTAGACATGATTTATGTCCCTTGATGTCAAAATGGCTGCCATTTTCGCGGAATATCAACCTTTTTGAAATCAGGGGAAGTAATCCGTGCTGTTAATTTCAACCATTTAGAAAGAAGGGAGGCTACTCTTGTTTCGAATGGTTGCCAAGCAAGGTAGAGTTATGCATCCTGCTTAAAAATGGCCGCTATTATGAATGAGAGAAATGTCCTTTTATTTAAAAATGGATGCAACTGTAGACATGATTTATGTCCCCTGTTGTCAAAATGGCTGCTATTTTCGCGGAATATCAACCATTTTGAAATCGGGGAAGTAATCCGTGCTGAAAATTTCCACCATTTTGAAAGAAGGGAGGCTACTCTTGTTTCGATTGGTTGCCAAGCAAGGTAGAGTTATGCATCCTGCTTAAAAATGGCCGCTATTATGAATGAGAGTAATGTCCTTTTATTTAAAAATGGATGCAATTGTAGACATGATTTATGTACCCTGATGTCAAAATGGCTGCCATTTTCGCAGAATATCAACCATTTTGAAATCGGGGAAGTAATCCGTGCTGTTAATTTCAACCATTTTGCAAGAAGGGAGGCTACTCTTGTTTCGAATGGTCGCCAAGCAAGGTAGAGTTATGCATCCTGCTTAAAAATGGCCGCTATTATGAATGAGAGAAATGTCCCTTTATTTTAAAATGGATGCAATTTAAGACATGAGTGATGTCCCCTGATGTCAAAAAGCAGCCATATTTGCGGAATATCCACCATTTTGAAATCAGAGGAAGTAATCCATGCTGTAATTTTCCGCCATTTTGAAAGAAGGGATGCTACTTTTGTTTCGAATGGTCGCCTAGAACGTAGAATTCTGCAATTTTAGACATGATTAATGTCCCCTGATGTCAAAATGGCTGCCATTTTCGCGGAATATCAACCATTTTGAAATCAAGGGGAAATCCGTGCTGTTAATATCCACCATTTTGAAAGGATTGAGGCTACTCTTGTTTCGAATGGTCGCCAAGTAAAGTAGAGTTACATGTGACTTCCGTGGCTGCTACCATATTATTGATATGTGACTTTCGTGGCTACTGCCGTACTACAGATATGTGACTTTCGTGGCTACTGCCATATTACAGATATGTGACTTTCGTGGCTACTGCCGTATTACAGATATGTGACTTTCGTGGCTACTGTCGTATTACAGATATGTGACTTTCGTGGCTACTGCCGTATTACAGATATGTGACTTTCGTGGCTACTGCCATATTACAGATATGTGACTTTCGTGGCTACTGCCGTATTACAGATATGTGACTTTCGTGGCTACTGCCGTATTACAGATATGTGACTTTCGTGGCTACTGCCGTATTACAGATATGTGACTTTCGTGGCTACTATCATATTATAGGCGTGTTACTTTCGTGGCTACTGCCATATTATAGACATGTGTCATGATGTGACTTTCGTGGCTACTGCCATATTATAGACATGTGACTTTCGTGGCTACTGCCATAATAATATATCAATATGTCCATAGCCACGAAAGTACAAGGCGGAAGTTAAAATGAATATTCATGAGTTGCAATTTTCACAAAATGACTTTTTTTACGGCACATACTATTAGTTAGTTCTAAATGGACAGTATTCGGTGAATAGGCGTGCCTAATGAATATTCATTATTACGAACAAACGCTTTATGCGTTGCAAGCGTCTGGTGCAATAGAACTGGCTAAGACATTTCGCCCCCTAACATTTCGACCCCTGATTTGTATAAGACGTTTCGACCCCTGATTTATGTTTCTAACAGTTATAAAAGCAGGTAACAGATCGGACATCCGATATTTGGCTATCATACATAGGTGTTTGAATACCGAATACCGTATGTCCTATTATAATCACCGTACGGACTAGGTATAGTGCTAGCAGTAATGCATTCAAACACCAATGCATGATCGCCGAATACCGGATGTCCTATTATAAGCACCGTACGGACTAGGTATAGTGCTAGCAGTAATGCATTCAAACACCAATGCATGATCGCCGAATACCGGATGTCCTATTATAATCACCGTACGGACTAGGTATAGTGCTAGCAGTAATGCATTCAAACACCAATGCATGATCGCCGAATACCGGATGTCCTAATCATAGTTTAAGGGTTTTATAAGGTCGACATTAAAAATATAGATTTATTGATGGCTACTCAACTGACTGGTACCAGCGATTCCAGTTGTTTGTACCCAATAGTTATTGTACTGCGGTAATATTCGTACCCAGCAATTTTAGCTAACCTCAATAAATATTTACATTAGGGGAAACAAAAATAGTTTATTATTGGCCTAAAGCATTTTATGACATGGAAGTACTTAAATAAATGCAAACTACAATGATGATCATGTGGATTGAGCCTACAACCTTTAGTAGATCACCCAACATTCAACATTGGATGTTTAAAACAAAAATCCTATTCCTAACCTAAAGAACCTATTGTTCATCTATGTTACATGAACCACACATATATTTAGGCCAATATTCAAACACAACACCGGAACAGTATCACTTACTACCATCTCTGAAGGTAGATATGTTTTGAGAATTGCTGAATACAGAGAAAAATGCTAAAACATTTAAATTTCTACAAATTAATTTGTCCCATAAAATGATTATAAACAAGAGATATTTGTAAAACATTATGCCCCCATGACCTTTGACCCCAAAATCAGTAGGGTTCCTCTGCTACCCAAGATGAATGTTTGGAACAGCTTTAAGGATGATAGGGGTTCTAGATGGGAAACGAAAAGTTTACGGACGGACCGACCGACATGTGCAAACCTATATGCCCTCCCTTTTCCGAAGGGGGCATAATACAAATGACGCTTCAGCATGTACGTACATTGTATCACATTAAACTGAACATTTTAAGCACAAATCAAGTTTAATAGATCACTGATTACTATAACTTCCTTAGGATACTATGAACATTGGCTAATACTATTTTATTCTAGACGAATTCTAACATACCTGCTGTCTTAGTTTTTTTGTTCCTCTTCTTCCTTAGCTTTAGGACACTGGTGTTTTTCTGTCCAAATTTACGTCCAGGTTTTCTTGGTCTTAAGATACCAGCCTCAGCAGGGACCATGCCACATACTTTCTTATACAAGACTGTCAAGTCTTGGAACAGTTCTTCATATTGTGCATCTGCTGGCACTAAATACATCATGCTATTTATAGCACATGAGAGTGCTCTACATTTGGACTTGACAGCCACTGTTTGTTTTTGTGTATGTGTTGGTTGGACCTTGGAATGGCTCTGTGTCTGTTTTGGTCCATCAGTGCCTTGATTGTCTTGTTGCGCATCATAAGGAATGACATCCTCATCGACCAAGAGATGAGGAGCGTTTCTAAACTCTTCACTAAGGGACTCCCATCCGTGTCCTGGTACATGCATGATGATGTGAAGCATGTGCTTACATGGTAAATGGTATTTACCCCAGTCCAAGCAGGTGCAGGAAGGGGGAGGAATCCACCCAGATCTATATTGTACTGGCAACCACTAGTAGCACTTGTTATAGTGAACGTATGTTCCTCAGTCTGGTTAACTTCACTAAATGCATGCTCAATTGTTATGCGATCCATACAGTGTTCTATAAATGCACTAGACTTACAGTTGAGAAAATCAGGGATGTCTAGGATGTCTGCGGAGTAATTTTTTGACAACCATTCCAGGTTTTGTTTCACGTTCCTGAAAAGCATATATTCAAATTATTACATACAGTGCATGGAACTTTAAAGCAGAATATTGATAAAACAAAAAAGTTGTTTACAAACAATGCACATCTCGGCTATCCACATTTTAGATTAAATAATACTAAGCAAAAGCAATTAAATCATTAGACACTTGACAGCAGCAAACAACCCCACATCAATGATATTTCAGCCTGACTGACACTAAGCTTCTTATTAAATCCCATTAATGCAACAGTCAAATACTAAAGGCAAGGTTATGAGCCTTGTTATACACAAGCATATTGTTAAAAAGTGGGGGCATGAAAATAAATCATAGTACCAATATTATCAATGTTAAAAATACATTCGAATGCAGTAGAATTACCCTTTAACTTGATGTGTTCAATTTTGTTTTGGCATTTTTGTATTTGTTTTAATTTTTAGTCAAACTGTGCACAAAACCCATTTACGCTAGAATATAAAGAAGTGATCTTGACAACACACTACACTGGAAATACCAATGATTTTAGCATCTGCATGCTAAAACATAATATTATGAGGTTTCATTGCAGAATGGAACTTTTAACTTTTACTAGTTTTTAGTGGAAATCTTTTTTCTTTCATTTTGGTAACACTGACCTTGACACAATATTAACCAAATTTGTCTACAGTTAGGGACTGCATCTATCAAATTTTAAGAGTTTAAATTTGGTCTAGTTTACTTACTGTTGCACACAAAGAGCCGAGTACATGTGGTTTTTGATAATTTTCCTGCTTGGATAAAATCGGCTATTCAAACGATTAGCAGTTGGAAATTGTCGTTTTGAATAACCGAAAATGGCCCGTTCCATTTCATCAATCCTCCTGACACCATCTCCAACCAAAGAGTGAATCCTGTCAATAATTGTTTGGTCCAATCTCTGATACACTGAGCTGAGCTACAAGAAATTTTACAATGAAATGAGATAGTGAACAATTTAATTACATGCTGGGCTAGGATAATCCTGCTAACTGAAACAAACCTGAAAAAAGGAATCTTGCTACAGATATAAGAAGCCTTTATTCACAATTCAAGTGCCCACGTCAATGCAATGCGTACCTTTACAACAAAGACTGTAGATTGATACAAATCCATATCAGCTGATGATCAAATAAGTATGGTAGTGAGTGAATGTCCTTTTTGTTCAATAGTTTTTATCATAATTTAAAACAACAAAACCAAAGCTTATTGTTTGAGGTCTGACATAAGGTGATCTTGAAAGGTGCCATAAAAACAAGAAAATATATTTGAAATCAAATATATACATGTATATATTATAAACATTACGTAGACAAACATTTACCTACAACAAAAAACTTACTTGAAAAATTAAAAGAATATAATTTTGATTATCTTGCATAGCTGATAATATTTAATCTATATGTTGCATAATCAAAGGGCCATAACTATATGAAAAACAGTCCCATCATAACTCCTCTTTGTAATACAGCTTCCCATAAAGTTTTGTTGAATTCCTGTCAAAAGTTTCTGTGAATTAGTCTGAACACGAATGGTACCATATATGTACTATGTTGCATAATCAAAGGGCCATAACTCTGTAAAAATAGTCTGAACAAAACCGTGTGATAATATGAGCATCTCTTCTTAATACTGAAGCTTCCCATTAATTTTGTTGAATTCCAGTCAGTGGTTTCTGAGAAGTAGTCTGGACAAGAATGATACCATATATACTATATGTGGCATAATCGAAGGGCCATAACTCTGTGAAAAATAGTCCAACCAAAACGGTGTGATTAAATGCGCATCTTCTCTTGGTAATGAAGCTTCCAATGAAGTTTTGTTGAATTCCAGTCAGTGGTTTCTAAGGATAAGTCCAGACAAGAATGATACCATATATACTATATGTGGCATAATCAAAGGGCCATAACTCCGTGGAAAAATAGTCCAACCAAAACCGTGTGATAATATGTGCATCTTTTCTTGGTAGTGAAGCATCCCATGAAATTTTGTTGAATTCCAGCAAGTAGTTTCTGAGAAGTAGTCCGGACAAGAATGGTACCATATATACTATATGTGGCATAATCAAAGGGCCATAACTCCGTGAAAAATAGTCGAACCAAAACTACCATGTATAAACCCTTAACTGGTCATATAGACCCTTCGAGGTTGGACACAGTAAATAATGTTAGCACTACCATGATTAGACCTTTGACTGGTTGTATAAACCCCTTTAGGTTGGAAACAGTAATTAATGATAAAACAACCATGATTAAACCTTTTACTGGTTGTATAGACCCCTTGAGGTTAGACACAGTAAATACTGTTAAAACTACCATGTATTAAAGAGAGAGAATACGTAGCTACAGGAAAAGCCACATACATAAGACAATGCCTCCCCATGCAGACCTCCATGAAAACAACAATCCACAAAACACAAGGCACTTAAGCAGGTTAAAGGGTACATACGAGGTGTGTCCAAAAAGTTCGTGGACAACATTGATTTTAAGAAAAATAACGCGGATAACAAAAATATAAATACATGTATATCTCTTTAACCACAAGCCATTTATGATACGTTATTCAAAAAACTGGGCAGTTACATGAAACAGTAACAAAATAATGCAAGATTCACAATGGCCACTGTAGGATATGCGGCGCACGTCGCAACGTCACATTGACGTTAACAATTTATAACTTTTCATAATAGATGCCTCCGTGTTAAGTGTTAAGAGAAATTTAGGGACCCAGAGAGCACACGGATTTTAGTATGTTAAGCACTGTCCCGTGACTAAGTCCAAGGCGTTCACTAATATTGCGGACACACACCCGATAGTCTTCCATAACGATTTTCTCAACCAACGCAATGACTTTGACGTTAATTTTCTTCGGCCTACCCTTATCATCTTTCTTTGATAAACGCCCGATTGAAAAATGTTTTGCCACTTATATACAAGCGATCAGGAAACTGACGAATATAATGTGCCACTCTGTAATGTTTTCATCGTGTCTGTCGGTGTTTTATTCAATGAAACGTACACTTTAATGATAGTTCCCTATCCCATCCTTCAACGCCGTTTTTAAGTCAAAATCAAAAACAGGTGAAGTGTAAAATGTGTGCGACTACAGCACATTTTGCAACTGATGCAGTTAAAATTGCAGGAAATGACGTCTGTACATTAATGACTTATATTTTAAAATCATAACTTCGGTGCTCCTTTTCGCGCCATAAAAATCGTGTTACTCTAGCTGTTCAGAAAACAGCACTTATTTAAATATCTGGACTACACCGGTCGGTCATACATATAGGTATGAAAATGTGTATACATGTATTTAGTTTATTTCATAATGTTTTTTTATTAAATTGTGCCAATTCATAATGCTCCCAACTACATGTACTATGTAATCAATCACTCCGCTGTTATGTGTTACAATCTTTGAATGTAGAGCGTGATTCTGTCTGTAACCTAAATAATATTCTTTCTTTTTTTTATTAAATTGTGCCAATTTATGGGTATTAAGTCAATAAAGATTGGTTGCACAGAGCCCTTGGGGTTGGACACAGTGAATAATGGTCAAACAGCCATGTATATGCCTATAACTGGTCGCACAGACCTCTTGGGGTTGGACACAATGAATAATGTTAAAACCACCATGTATATGCATGTAATTGGTCATACAGACCCCTTGGGGTTGGACACAGCGAATAATGTTAAAACCACCATGTATCTGCACGTAAATGGTCATACAGACCCTTTGGGGTTGGACACAGCGAACAATTGTCAAATCACTATGTATATGCATGTAACTGGTCGTACAGACCCTTTTGAGGTTGGACACAGTAAATAATACTCAAACCACAGTCTATATGTCTGTATCTGGTCGCACCGATCCCTTGAGGTAGGACTCAGTATATATAATGGTCAAATCATCATGCATATGCCTGTAACTGGTTGTAAAGACCTCTTGAGGTTGGACACTATGTAATCAATCACTCCGCTGTTATGTGTTACAATCTGTGAATGTAGAGCGTGATTATGTATGTAACCTAAATAATATTCTTGTTGTCGTTCGTCACTTGATCAATTGATTTCATGCGACATGGGCAGTCGGTGCTATTGATGGTACATCGCATGAAATCAATTGATCAAGTGACGAACGACAACAAGAATATTATTTAGGTTACATACATAATCACGCTATTGATTATTCATTTGAAATAAACGAGAGGTGATTCACAAGTTTTGAAACACTTTTATTCGATCTATAAATGGCACATAAAAAAAAATTCATTGCAACAAATGTTCTATTTGGGATCCAGGGCCACGACTCCAGGGTCTTGTTGATTACAGATTGCTCCAGATTCTGCCATTCGTTCCACAACGCTCGTTTAAGGATCCTCCAAATAACAATATCTAATGGGGCGGCATCCGAACATTTAGGCATCCACTGGTGATATAACATGCCCTTAACATTCTTTGTAATTAATGGCTTTAGAAATTTGTCTACATATAACAGAGAATTAACCTTTTCGATCATTTAGGGGTAACCGTAATCTCGGTTTTGCCGTTGAACCTAACTCCGGCCGATCATGAAGCCTGGTGCAAACGCATTGCGTTTACAACATTTCAGTTTTGAATGATCGTCGTGCCCTTTACGGATATAGCAAACTTGTCTACGATCATAGACTACACCCAAGTAAAGCATTGCAAAGGATGATGCATTGTTGGTAGTGACAAGCCCAAGACAGTGCCATATCGGATAACACCGAAAACGTCAACATCTGACGTTATTCGTAAATTTGCCATGATGATCAAAAGGGTGAATCCAACGACGCAGCGTGAAATTTTAAACTAACAAGGGGTGTCTCAGTTAACCGTACATAGGATCTTCAAAACTTTTCTGCAAACAAAACTGCGGAAAAAGTGTAATGTTCACAAGCTCAGTGCATCTCAAATTGAAAAAAGACGTCAACGTTCATGGCAGCTTCATAAGCTTGTATATTCCTATAAGAGTCGGTAATACTGAAATCAGTATTGAAATCGGCCTCACCAGTTGGGATATATATCGAAGCTTTTATCTGACTTTATTTGTTGTTTGTAATATTGAAATCGGCCTCACCCGTTAGGAAATTTAAACAAACTCAACATGTGTCACTATCTGTTCACAATAAGACAAAAACTACTGATCGATGCTCACTTCATTTGGAAGTAGTATTTCATTCGGCCTCACCAGTTGGGATAGTGGACAGTGATTGATAGGCGCTTTATTTGGAAGTTGTACTGAAATCGGCCTCACCCAATGGACAATATATAACAGCTTGTATATTCCTATAAGAGTCGGTAATACTGAAATCGGCCTCACCCGTTTGGAAATACATGAAAAGTTGTACCTTAGTTACGTTATTGGTGAGCAGTATTGAAATCGTCCTCACCAGTTGGGATATATGTCGAAGCTTTTATCTGACTTTATTTGTTGTTTGTAATATTGAAATCGGCCGTTAGGAAATTTAAACAAACTCAACATGTGTCACTATCTTTTTACAAAAACTAAGACAATAAATACTGATCGATGCTCACTTCATTTGGAAGTAGTATTTCATTCGGCCTCACCAGTTGGGTAATTGGACAGTGATTGATAGGCGCTTTATTTGGAAGTTGTATGGAAATCGGCCTCGGCCATTATAGGCAATATATAACAGCTTGTATATTCCTATAAGAGTCGGTAATACTGAAATCGGCCTCACCCGTTGGGAAATACATGAAAAGTTGTACCTTAGTTACGTTATTGGTGAGCAGTATTGAAATCGGCCTCACCCGTTGGGATATATATCGAAGCTTATATCTGACTTTATTTGTTGTTTGTAATATTGAAATCGGCCTCACCCGTTGGGAAATACATGAAAAGTTGTATCTTAGTTACGTTATTGGTGAGCAATATTGAAATAGGCCTCACCCGTTGGGATATATATCGAAGCTTATATCTGACTTTATACATTGTATCTGAGTATATTGGACACTGTAATATTATTCATTATTTATTATGGTATAAAAACACGGCTTCAAGTGTTTTCAAATTAAACAAAAACGTATGTGCACACTTCAATTGTTGTCAGTATTGAAAAGGGTCTCAGTTGTATACATGTATTACACTATACGTTCGTGGCACGTCCATGGTACGACCAAGAAGTTTATATCACGTGATTAACTAATTTAAGTGGATGGTCTGAAATAATTATAGTAAAGGCTTTTTTAAAGCATCGCCCTGAAAAGGTATAAAATGTTAATTGCCTTTACTCTAGAAAATAAATACTATGGAATGTCTTACAAATGCTAACACGGATACACCAAATCAACCTCACGAATTTAAATTTCATAAACGTTTGTTTGATAAAAAGGCACCAGAACAGCGTTCATTTAAGGCAGTATGGCTTCAGAATTTCTGGTATATGATGAGGTATTCATGATAAATGTAGTTGTTTTTACCTGTAATTTCTTTACATTATTTCCCCCTAATTTTACAAAACTCACGATGTCTTAATTCAAGAATTTCATCCAACAGAATAAGCTTAGGCCTAGAAACAGCTCCATTTTCCATTTTCGCCATCGCCGCCCCAATGTTCAGGACCGCGCGACGCGCCTGTAATCTGGGCAAGCTTGGAATTAGTGATAATACTTGACTATTTTAACAGATGACAGCTCGATAATGTAAACACATTCGGATAGAAACTGCCTTAACTGGATAAAATGAACGCCTTTTCTTTATCCGAATATAAAAGCGACGGGCATAATCTTCCGTCTATCACATCATGTCTATCTATGTACGCTCTTCTCAGAGCCATCACCTTATCCTTGGACCAGTTTTCTTTGCGCTTCTTTTGTGGTGACTCTGGCATACTTGCAGACGATCGTTGTTTACAATTTTGACGTTATTACCTCCGGTTGAAGAGTTACGAACAAATTTCACGCAAGTGAAAAAAACTTACGCAATGTAAGTAAAACAAAACGGACTTAAGTTTTGCGTAAGTTGATAAGTTACGCAAAAAAATACGCAAAAAGTAATAATGTTAGTAAAACCACTGATTCGTGACAGGCTGATATTTGTGCTTAAACTTGCTTGAAGTATCGGCAACGGCGAGATTTTTCAGCCGAGATTTAACAATCGGATCACCTCTAAAATGTTTACCAAGGCTGAGTTCATGACGAACTCGAGGAGGGTAGGGTCAGGGGGCTCGTAAATCAATTGCGCATGCGCATACACTTGGTTCTCGTGAACGCACATCTCTACTCACTCTGGAGTAAAAATTCAAAATGGAAGCCACCGTGTTCTACCCGCTTGTTTTTTATGGACGATTCGGAGGAAGAATTAGTTATAATGTGCGCAACTAATAATCGTTTTACGGTATTGAAAGCGATAAAAGACTGCAAACGAGTTGACATTCCCAAAATAACTGGATATGGTGAAAATGTTTTTCCAAATTTCATAGGAGAGGATTTCAGGACACATTATCGAGTAACTAAAGCTGTTTTTCAAATGATTACACGGTCCTTAGAACCAGACTTGAGGGACAGAACAACTGGGACTCGAAAAGCAGGTCCTGATATACACTTAACCAAATTGCCAACTTTACACGTACGGTAATGCATATATCTCAAAAGTTTATTAATCAATATCAATAAAATTTTACATGCTTATTGCTGAATAATATTCTAAGAAAATGTCAAAATTTGGATACATTTTAATGGAAAGTAAATGAATGGTAGACATCTAAACTTGAAATTCTAATTTTGCGAATTCACAAAATTTCAAAAGAAAACAACATAAACGGTTTGTAAGAAATTATCGATTTTATTAAACTTGATAATACAGTTCATGTCACATAGTTTATTTCAAAACTTAAACACTGGTAAATAAAAACATTATATCACAATTTCAGTTCATATTCTAATAACGTGTATGCCCCCCTGCAGCATTTATCACGGCAAGGCACCTCTGTCGCATCGACGCTACATACATTCGACAAACACGCTGTCCCACATTATTCCACTCTGGTACGACTGCCCTTTCCAACTGTCGTACATTCCTACAGTTCCTGACAAGGCGCTCAGTCCTGCATCAGTTGCATACCACGCATTGCTCGAATGTGTGGGATGCATTCCGGAAGAAGTATTTCGTTCTGGTAGCGAATCGCGTTAAGATTGCCATTGACGACTACACTGTTGGTTTTGGTGTTCATAGAAAATGAAAATACCCTTTTACATTTTAGTAATAAACACAGTTGTTACGTGATCGTGCCGACCAATGAATTTAGTATAAGGAACGAACGGTGATTTCGTTCACTGCGACTAAATCATTGGTTATAGCAGTAAGGTTAAAAAGGTCAAATATAAAAATATACTGGGTAATGCAGCAGCGTGTGAATGTAACGATAGTGGAATCAAAGCGCTGTGTGGGAGCGTACTATGCAGTGATCTCGGGGTTTCTGTAGTATAGCGTAATTGAATGACCGACAGTAGTAACATTAAGCATTCTTTTTGTTGAACCACAAATTTTAATCCCAGATTGCAACAAATGTGCAAACTTGCGCCGACCATCTTTTTTAAAGATATTTCTTGTTGAATGAATAGCAACTTAATTCACGTAATACATTTTTTTCGAAAAAAAAAGATATATGGAATAACAATAATTATTTCTATGCATGCTGACAGTTAAAAAATTCATTGTATTAAATAAGGTATCTTTTTGGACCGTAATAACAATAATTCTTTACATATGTTAGATATCGAGCATTTTGTGAATTCGGAAAATTCAACTTTCGTTTTTAATTGTTGATAATTCCATTATGATTGATCAAAATGCGATAAAAAGTTATCAGTTTATTGCAAAATTATTAGGCTATTGATATCGATTTATTAGTTTTAAAGATATGCACATTTACGTAGGTGTAAAGTTGGCAATTTGGTTAAGTGTATATATGCTATATGTGTAATCAGGAGTCCATGCGAGAAGTTGGGCATTATTTCGGCGTTGGGAAATCGACAGTGCACGGAGTTGTTCGCCGAGTCAGGAAGGCATTTGTTGACAAGTTTCTTGCTGTAATATAATTTTATTTGCTGTATCAAATACTCACCATGTGGATGACTGCTTCCTATGGAAGCCCTGGTGGGACATTTAAAATTAATATTTAAAATTTAAAACTTATTATTTAATTCTTAATATTTAAAATTTAGGCATGTAAAAGAAGCAAAATACTACAACCTATCAGACTGGTAATGTAAATTTCCAATGCAAATCAATGATCATATCAGTAGGATGGTGGTGGCCCCAAAACACTCATCTTCAAATCAAGGCTTTTAATTTAAAATTTGCTGGCATGAAGAGAATGCTTATTTTATAGCAGGCGCTGAGAACTGCATCAAAAAGGGTATATACATGTAGGTATAAAAAAAGACCTCTAAGTGTGACCTTGAACTTTGAGCATGGGTCTTGCGTGCGACACACCGTCTCATGGTGGTGAACAATTGTACCAAGTTATTTTAAATTCCCCTCATGACTGATGGGGTCGAGCAGTCTATGAGCCAATCAGCCAATCAGCGGAAGAGTACTATTTTGGATTACGCATAGCCGGTAAAGGGTCATCTCGGCCCACTTACAGTCTCGGCCCGGTCCGACTCGGCTCACTTTTGAAGTGCAATGAATAGGCAAAGTTGTTCACACATTCGGGTCCGACTCGGCCCACTTTTGAAGTGCAATTCGCAAAGGCTATTAGTTTCAAACGTATATACAGGCATAATAAATTCTATAAAATTTACCTTTATATTGTCATTTGTCGCGTCTGTCTATCATGTTTAAAATGTTGGCACTAATTATCATCATGATATCTAGTCAGTTTCTGTGGGTATCCTGTTCTATAGTTTCTATTACCCTTTTCAGCTTCATACTGATATCATAATATACTTTTTTTTTCGCTCGCTCGAATAAAAGAGTTTAAAAAAATATATTTTAAATTATTTTTTCGCTCGCCCCATTTTTTGGGGGAAACAATCGGTAGAACAAAAAAATTTGGCGTGGCCCTACAACAAGATAACTCAACACCTATAGCAAGCTAGTGATATCATAACTTTATGCCCAGGTATACTGATTTTACTCTTAAGTTAGTGCTGATATAATTTAATATGTCATTTTTTAATTAAATATTCACGGACGTTACATAAAGGGTCTGATATCTTTATATTTAATTTATTTTCAATTGTGACAAACATTTCACTTGTTTTACAATTATAAGGTTCTACCATTATTACTGACCATTTTTCTTTATTTCGGTTTGTAAATCTAGCATTTCTAGAACAAGTCGGATTGAAGATCTTTTGGAAAAAACGTTTACTATTTTTCAATAATTTTTTATTCTTTTTCGCATTTTTGTCTTATGTTTTAGTTTTGTTTCATATTCCATGCAAACCATCTTACCTATTTACACATACTTTGATATTATAAAACTGTCTAGTTACAAAACGGAAACTTGTATGCAACAAGTTGCCAGCTTGGCTACAGAGACGAGTGGTACCGTCCCACAGCACTTTTGTGCTTTGATTTTAAAAGGCAACGCAGACGTAAGAACTTTTGCATGACAATCCCGTGACTAATTGACTTTGGTAGAAAAATACGATCAATTAAATAAGAGAACTAAATTTTAAATATTAAGAATTAAATATTAAGAATAAACTTTTAAATAATAAGTTTTAAATTTTAAATATTAATTTTAAATGTCCCTCCAGGACTTCCATAGCTTCCTGGGTTTATGTATAAACCAGTATCGGGACCTTAATTTAGAAAGTGAGGGGACTGCATCATATCACCCTCTCCTCCACTCTGACGGTATTTGAACCCACAACTTTGGGGTTAAGAGTCTAATGCTCTATAATCTATCCCGGTACTGAGACATTCTTTCTCAGATCAGGGGGCGATTTCGGGAGGTTATTCGGCAAACAGTTTTGACGGATTTATCTATCTTCCGTATATTAATTTAGATATTTAGACCTTATTTAGTTACATCCCCTGACAAGACTTGAACCCACGACCGCCAGGTCATTAACACTGCTAATACTTCTGTGCATAATTGTCCCCCTATCCATCAACAGCTTTACAGCTAAAATCGTAAATACAATTGTTATGTCTCACCCTATTGATATGACTGAGATATTGATGAAAACGGCGTAAAACCACATACAAAAATTATTAATTTATTATGCATATACAATTTCAGAAATAACGTGTGTACTGTAAATTAGTTTACAGATTATTGGTTGGCCAGATTTCGCTGAACAACAACGCATTGCCACCTCATTTCAGCAACGGAGTGGACTACCAAGAATTATTGGTTTATTAGATGGTACCCACATCAGGCTTTCATTTAAGATTGCAGGAGACAGTGATTATATTAACAGAAAAGGGTTTCCCTCGATGCAATTACAGGTTAGGTTTTCACTTTTTAATCTCAATCATGCCGTTTGTTGTTTAAATGCAACATTAAACACAAGTGCACTTACTTATTTGTGTTGTATAACTACAATGAGTAGAGCTATTGCACTTAGCAGAGTGATATACATGTATAAGCAGCGCTATAAATTAGTTGCGTAAACCAGCACATTGTGAAAATCATTAAAATGGTAGGTTTTGGCGATTGGGAGTTGGTCCTTTTACAGGACCCGTCCTTTTACAGGACCCCTTCAAAGAAAAAAAACCTGATGTTAACACAGGTCGGACTCGTTCATGTGTGGAAGCCATTCAGCTAGCTTGCCGAAGGTCGGTGGTTCTACCCAGTTGTCCATTTGTGGCTGAAACAGTGCTCAAAGAGGCATATGGGTGTCTTCTTTAACCATCAATAGCTGGATTCGTACAAACGATGTTTTCTACTGTTTTGGTGTTATATGAAACGATTTTTTAAAAAGATGATTAACACAATTTTTCTATACATTTCAGGTAGTGTGTGATGACCAGCTTCTTATAAGACATGCCTATGTTGGATGGCCAGGATGTTCTGACGATGCTCGAGTATTTAGAAATTCTTCGTTGTGTGCAATGATCGACACTGGAGACAGTATAGTACCAAACATGTA
Source organism: Mactromeris polynyma (assembly GCA_032209605.1). NCBI lineage: Eukaryota > Metazoa > Mollusca > Bivalvia > Venerida > Mactridae > Mactromeris > Mactromeris polynyma. The sequence continues at coordinate 1,900,398 of JASFXZ010000043.1, read as the reverse complement.
TGTCGTCGCAGACAGTGCCTACCCTTTAACAGAACGGCTTATCACTCCTTTTAAGGACAATGGTCGCCTAAATTTTGACTAGCGCAGATTTAACAGAACACTCTCTTCATCTAAACAAACTATTGAAAGGTGTATTGGTCATTTGAAAGGACGATTCTGGCGAATAAGATAAATACCGTTACACCAACCTGAGGAAATTGCACAAACAATAATGTCAGCTTGCATATTAAGTAATATGTGTGTTTTAGAAAACGCTAATATTGACCAGTTTGTAATTCCAGACCAAGACAACCACCCAAATCTGTATCAAAACATTGGCAATAAGCGACAGGACGGTATTCGTAGACGAGTGCAACTAATGAACAATTTGCGATAAACTTTTATAACAGGTGTACAGACTTTCACTAACTCACAAGAATTAACTGACGAAGAAATCTAAAGGAACCCACATTAACAGTGAGTTTGTAAGGTCATATTATGAATATATAATTATATTATCGATTTCATTAAATTTATGAGCATTACGTTTTTGGGCCAAAGCCAGTCATGTCATGATAAATATATGATTAAGTCCAATAAATAGAACACTTTACAAGCTCAGATTGTCTACAGTGCAACCTCTCTACAACAGCCACCTTTGGGAAGAACAAAAACTGGCCAACGATGTAGGGAGTTGGCTGTTGCTGAGGGGGTCAATGTAGAGTAAAATACCACTTAAAATATGTCATAAAATGTTGCTACTGTAACCATCTAAATTGTTGAAATGCGTGTATTTTTCATTTTATGACCAACATGTGTTTTAAATGGGAAATCATATTGTATTATTTCAACAAATGAAGAAAACCCTTGTTACAGAACAAGTGTATCAAACTATAGTAATAAGTCAATAAAACAAAAAGTGAAATCATACTTTTTTATTTTAACTGTTATCAATAAATCCGAGTTGTAACTTCAACTAACAAAGTAGAATAATTACTAGAGCTGTCAGTGGACTAATTGTCATATAAAAAATTATATGAAGTCAGACAGGTTAATGAATGTACAACAAGACCTAAAGGTCCTGCATGCCCCACGAGATGAGCTAACAAATAACAGCAGTTTGATATATAGCAAAAACTGGCTGCCTCGAGGACTGGTAAAGAAGTCCGGTTTAGATAGAATTCTCGAATATAAAGGATTACCAAATTATCCTGGTACAGTCAAACCTATATTAGGAGACCGCTCAGGGTCCATGTCAAAAGAAGTCTCTTAATACAGGTGGTCGCAAAATCCAGATGTGAAGTTAAACTGATGCTCAAAGCATATTCTTTATTTATTACGGTCCCGGAATTCAGAATTTAAATAAAGAAAAGAAAAATCGGGACCAACAATTTGTCTGATATTTAGGTCACGTGTTTATAAAGGATCAAGATCAAAATTTATATTTAAATTGTTTTTCATAATGCTCCCGAGGTTTGAGATCTGTTGAAAACGTTGTCTAGATTTTGTTTACAACATCCAATAATCTTGATCCGATCAGTTTCGTTATTTATTATTTTTTTCATTATTTACACACCAAAATGAACCCTTTTTATGCATATAAATGGGTTTTAATATTAAGTAATGTGTCACAACATTTTGTTCAGAAATATTGGCTGCATAAAACAAAGAAACAAATTTCAGGATCAGTTGATCCTCATTTTTCTTTGTGAACACGGGGCCAGATGATACCCGTTGTGGAGTATTTACTGTACATGTAAACGGCACAAAGTGTTGCATATGCAAATCTCAAACTAAACAAGAGTTTAAACATATCGGTCACCTGGCTACCATTGCCTAAAAATCCTTTATAAACATCATCAACACGTTGTGCCAGGTGAGCTAAAAATAAACTTGTATTAAACAAAGCAGTATGCTTCAAATGACTACAATATTACTTCTTAAGTAATGTATGCCTGCTGGGCAGCAATAAACATGAAAAAACAAATTGTGTAGTAACAAAGATACCAGTATGTATACTGTACATGGCAAAATAATTTTCGTTTAAGCTTTATTTCACGATCTTATGGTGTCCGGACATATTTGCAAATCGCAATGCCAAAAATTAGCCACTGTACACCATTTTAGTCATAATTGTAATGTGAAACTAGATAGTTGTTTTTTCATAAGACATAATGAATAAATGCTAAAGTTCTGAATTTGCGAACAAGCAAGAGCGCAAATAGTAGAGAAAATTAAACTTTTCCCCAATTTACAGTGACAAGGATACCAGTCTTGGTAAGTATTTACCACCACTTTAAAAAGCATTAATCCTTCTTCGCTAGTACAGACTTTTCAAAGATGTTCAAGAATCTGTCCATTCGGGTCATTTTTGCATATGTTGCGATTTTATCTGGTCCAGCAGTTGTTCATTGACTCCTTAATAACCTTAATGACCTTGTCTGATGAAGTACTTTTCCTCTTTTTACCACTAGTATGAGTCTGTTTCATTTCAGTTTCACATTGGGGCTCTTTTTAGAAGTGTCCATGGTGAATGCAGGTTCAGTAGATGGAATCAAAATATTTCCAATCAACTCTTTCGTTATCGTTTTCTTATTAGAGTCAACCCCCTAGCTCTTTGTATTTTTTTCAACGCTTTCCATTTGTTGGTAAGCAGTACCCTTGAAATGTTTATTGCATTACTGTTCATCTGTTTGGTAATGTCATTCCAAAGCACTTCATGGCTTTTTGAAGAATTAAATGCTAAATCTTGGGCTATATTTGTATCAACATTTCTTCTTATTTGCATTCCATAATTAAGGCGTTTGAAAACATAAAATTAGATTTTTTATTAATCACTGTTTCCTTTTCTTTTTTCTGCATTTTTTCATGTGAAGCATTTCCAACTGGCTGTTAACCATTTCGGCAAAGTCTTTTTGAGTGACAAAACATTTTGGCGCAATCTGTATTGAGTCATCTTCATCTACACTGTCTGCCGATAAGCAATCCGAGAAACATTTTGTTGACTGGTCGGATGAATGATTATCAAAACATAATAATTCTGACAGGTTTTTTTTTCACATAGAACATACTTTTTCTCCTTAACATTTGATTCCAGGTTTTCTACATAAAAATGTTTTGTACACTTCACCTTTGGGTCTTTCATCTCTTTCTTCTAATCTTGGCAATTGTTATTCTCATCTAGGCAATTTTTATCATCATCTTGGCAACTGTTATTCTCATCTAGGCAATTTTTTTTATCATCTTTACAATTGTTATTCTCATCTAGGCACTTTTTATCATCATCTTGGCAATTGTTATTCTCATCTAGGCAATTTTTATCATCATCTTGGCAATTGTTATTCTCATCTAGACAATTTTTATCATCATCTTGGCAATTGTTATTCTCGTCCAGGCAATTTTTATCATCATCTTGGCAATTGTTATTCTCATCTAGGCAATTTTTATCATCATCTTGGCAATTGTTATTCTCATCTTGGCAATTTTTATCATTATCTTGGCAATTGTTATTCTCATCTTGGCAATTGTTACTCTTATTTTGGCAACTGTTATTCTCATCTGGAAGATAAACAAGAGCTTTCAAGGACAGCATGCTCGACTATTTCAATCACATCATGACATTTTTTATGTACACAAGTCTGCTATTTTCACCAGTACAAGGCGTAAAAATCAATATTAAAGTAGGTCAAATCCAGGTATTTATTGTCTGTGCAGCAATTCTTGTGACGTCAATTTAATTTGAGCAAGAATTAACATTCCAAGAAGTTTGAAGTCGCTGGCTAAGTCTTTGAAGTAAATATTTTTGGATGACAGATGCAGCCCCATTGTGCAAATTACTAATTGAGATCAAAGATTGATATGACCTAATCGTTGAAATTATCAATGGCATTAATTATATCTAACAGGAAATTAACACATAATAAAGATCTCCTGGGGTTAAGAACTAGATCACTTGGTCAAATTGGTAAAAGCTTGTTAACACTCCAGATGTTACATTTTTTACTTTATCTATATGAGACTTGGTAAAAAAAAATGCTTAAAAAAGATCTAGGTCCAGTTAAGTCATCTGGGTCATCTGAGGTCAAAATATAGGTCACAGGATCAAATGATTGAAAATTCTTTTGGATTCTTGGTAGGCTGCATTTACTACCGGAATTACATAAATAATAATAATAATAACATCTTTATTTTAAGAAGGTTGTTACACATTATGATATAAATATAAAACCATAAAAACATCATATTTTCAATGTGGCCTTCTGTAAACAAAACATAATAATAATTAAAATTTAACATTTGCACACTATAATCACATGTATATAAATAAGATTTTCACATTGTATTTCAACATAACAATTTAATTCAATATAACAATTTAATTCAATTAATTTACTTACCGACAGACACTCGATCAATTATATCATACTCATTGATGTGAACATAATATCACGGACAAATAAACGGTTTATATGTCCGTGATAATATATATATTTATAGATTATGTCACAATTAATTAAATGAAACGTAATTACTGCGATGAGTTTTATATTCGTGTTTAAAGGATGTTAACCTTTCCGCATTTCTTATGGCATCTGGAATGTCATTCCATACCTTCATACTGTAATAAGAAAACGAATCTTTAAAATAATTATTGCGTGGTGTTTTCTTTATACATTGTTTTGAAGCCGATCGAAGTGAATAGTGTCATTATTTGCAAAAACAAGTAACTCAGTCAGGTAACAAGTGGCCATACCATTTCGCGTTTTATATACAAGAGCGCCACAGTGGTATTTACATCTGTCTGTAAAAGTCTGTAATAATCCATTGGATGGCGATCGCTTGGGTTTTTTAAGAACAATTTTTGCAACTCTTCTTTGCAAGGTATTTACTTTATTTATGTGACGATATTGTCTTTGCCCCAAATATGACAACAATAGTCAAGTATTGGAAGTATATACGCATTGTAAAACATACGTAAAATATTATATTCTTTAGAAGCGAAATTTTAGAGTTGAGTTGTTTGCATACAAACTTTATTTGTGTATGCCATTTTAAGTTATTATCTATTCCAAGCAGTTTTTGAACAGTTACACTTCCTAATGCCATTCCATTGATAGTTAAATTTAGAATGGCAGCTTGCTTTGTCTTATTTGGCGTGCCGATAACCATGCATTTTGATTTATTTTGGATGTAAAGACATGTTATTTATTTTGCACCAATCAACGACGAAGTTTAGATTACTGCTGAAATTCAATGTTAGTTAAACTGTTACCTGATTCGTGCAAAGTTGAATCATCAGCAAATAAATAGATTTTCATGTTTTGTATTATTACAAAATGCTATATCATTAATATATACTAGAAAAATAGTGGACCTAGTATGGATCCATGTGGTACACCTGATGATATGGGAAGCAGGCCAGAGTGTATGTTTCCAAATTTTACTAACTGTTTTCTGTTACTTAGATACGATTAAAAGAACTCTAATGACATTTCCGAAAAATGATATAATTTTAGTTTATGTAAAAGAACTTGATGATCCACTAAATCAAAGGCTTTCTTAAGTCAAGAAATATAGCACCAACAAGTTTACCACTGTCAATATCTTTAACCCATGTAGCTTATTAAACTGGTTAAAGCAGTACTACAGGAATGATTTTCCCTAAAACCAGACTGCTTTGCATGTATAACATTTGTAGAATGGAAGTAAGATTTAACTTGATTTGCAATATGTCTTTCAAAGATTTTTGATATAGTTGGCAGTATTGAAATCGGACGATAACTATTTGGATCCTCTTTCGGATACTGTTATTAATTATAAATGCAATACACAGTGTTATAGTGTCACCGCAATGTTTAATTACTTTAGGACCAATCTCATCGAGCCCAGTAGATTTACTAACATCAAGTTTATCAATGATTTGTTTTACTTCAAGTGGTGTAATATAACTTAAATGGAACATTTTGTTTCCTATCTTTGCGTCTAAAACACTCTTTATTTCAAGAAAATGTTCCGGACTAAAGGATGACGTTTTTTATCATGTCTGCTATATTTGTAAAATGTTTGTTCAATTCATTTTACAATATTGAGTTCTCCATTAATGTCACGATTTTCTATATGTAATCGTGCTGGTAACGTAATTGCATTAATTTGATTCAAATGTGAAATGTCTTTCCATTTTTTCCAAATAAAACTGGAATCTTTATTATCCTTAATTGCTTGATTAAAAATGCCTTTTTACTTTTTTAATTAAGACAGTTGTATATTTCTTAGATTCTTATATTCATCGTATTTACCATTTCTATGGCATTTATCTCTTTCGTATACTGATTTCTTTATTTCTTCAGTAAACCAATTTGGTTGGTTTTCGCGTTTTACTCTTTTTTGCTTAATCGGAGCATGTTTGGTCAACACTTGATTAAGAATAGTATAAAATACATTTAAGACATCATTTGGATTTACTATTGTATCATTCATGTTAATTCCTGAGGACATAATATCGTTTCGAAAATTCTGCTCATCGAACTTTTTAAAAATGAATTTCTCAACGGTTGAATGCAATGAATTAGTTGAGAATTAATTTCCCCTGATTGGTCAGTCTCTACTTGTTTTGTTGGTCATGTGACTAGTGGTCAGTAAGGTGACCACGTTGGAATAATTGGCATTCAGCGATGGGCATTACGTGTGTGCAGTAGGACAGACATTTTTTTGTTCAAGCTATTTTACGAATGGACGACCGTGATACTGAGAGAAGACCAGGCACTTCTGGAGAAGGTCAATTACAGGGAACTGGGCGGTTAGAATATGCTATACAACAGGTTTTGGACAAATTGCAGACTCAGCAAAATGAAATTGTGCATTTAAGGGCGGAAGTGGAAGACAGTTATATTACAGTGAAGTCGGAAGTTAACAAACTTATTGGAAACGTGAAGGAAATAAGGTGCAGTACAATTTTAATTCAGATATTGAACAGACTTGTACACAAGTTGCATGGGCAATTTCCAACAACAAATTACCTTATGCTGAAGAACTTATCAAAGAGTGTTGCAATAAACTGAAAAAGAGGAATAAACTGATTCGTATAGCGGACACCTCGGAAGGAGGTTGGGAGACTGTGAAGTTATATGAAACAAACCCAATCGCCAGTGACAGCGATGATGAGTCTCGAATTAATAAAGCGGAAAATCGAGCTATCCGGAAAAGGAAACAGTTGACATCAAAGAAGGAAGCAAAGGCTAAACGTTCTCCAGTTACACCTGGCGGGCCTCTTGCTATTAGTCATCAGAACACTCCATTACAATCATGGGGAGGTGCAACATTACAGACAGGAAACAACATGCCATTTCCAGGAACTTCAGCCAATTTTCGTGGCTTCAACGCAGGAAGGAGAGGGTGCTGCTTCTCTTGTGGAAGTTTCCAGCATTTCAGAAGGGATTGTCCGGCCAATAGACCCAGTCAGCAGGGCGAGTTCATTAACAAAGGACACTAATTTGAAAGATGAGTATAGTTCTATTTATAGTAACGGTGTTGATAGCAAATTTACCAATGATTATTACGAATCAAAAACAATTTCCAGTTTTGGAAGAACATTGGCTCTAGCGAATATATTTTAGATATTATTGTAAGTGGATACAAGTTACCGTTATATTCATGTCCGCCTAAAATGCTGTTAGATAACAATTTGTCAGCAAAGAAAGAATCATGTTTGTTTCTGAGGCGATAAATGGTCTTTTAGACAGAGGTTTGATTGAAGTTTGTGGTAATTCGCCTCATGTTGTCAATCCATTAACTGTATCTATTCAGAACAGTGGAAAGAAAAGATTGATTTTAGATCTTAGGTCGGTAAATCAGCATTTACGGAAACAGTCTGTTAACTATGAAGATTTGAAAGTTGCTTTAGAATTTCTAAAACCTAACTTTTCATGTTCAAATTTGATATACATAGTGCTTATCATTTTATTACAATTTATCCACCACATACATATTTTTTAGGGTTCTCATGGGTGAATGAAGGTGAGATAAAACCTTTTACAAATTCTTGGTTTTACCATTTGGTATTTCCACAGCACCTTATTGCTTTGTAAAATTGACACGCCCGCTTATTGCAAAGTGGCGTAATGAGGGAAAAAGGGTTTTATTATTTTTAGATGCTGGATTTGGATGCAATGATACATATGAAACCTGTAAAAATGATGCTGTTTCAGTCAAGAATGATTTAATTTTGTCTGGTTTTGTACCGAACGCAGAAAATCACAGTGGAATCCTGTTCAAAATCTTGAAAAAATTGGGAGCAAATTTAAATGCTAGGGATTTTTGTATATTCATACCTTATAAGAGAATAGAAAGGGCATTAAGTACTCTTTCAGATATTGAGAAAGACCTAAGGAAACACAGGAGAGTTTTTGTTAAGAAAGTAGCCAGTTTTGTAGGACAGATGATTTCTATGTATGTTGTACTGGGAAGTTTGTGTCAGTTTATGACTAGATATTTAAGCATTGACATTTGCTTAGCAAATACTTGGCATTCGTGTATCAAGCTGTCATTTGAAAGCATGGAACAATTATCCTTTTGGAAATCAAACTTGTCTGAAATAAATCATAGATTTTTAGGTAAAAGTCCAGTTTGTTCCAAGATTGTTTATAGTGATGCTTGTAATGTAACATATTCTGGTTATGAGGTGAACACTGACAATGGGATTGCCCATGGAATATGGGACTACATAGAAGCCAAAAAATCCTCAACGTGGAGGGAATTGGTGGCAGTATACAGAGTTTTGAAATCATTGAAAGATACATTAGCTTCTAATAAGGTGAAATGGTTTACAGATAATCAAGGTGTGAGTAGTATTATTGGAAAAGGGTCCATGAAAAATGATTTACAAGATATAGCATTTAAGATTCACTCTTTTTGTGTTAATAATTCTATCATTTTAAACATAGAATGGATTCCAAGGGAAAATAAAGAAAAGGCAGATTATTTGTCAAAGATAGTAGAAAGTGATGATTGGGGATTGTCTCCCTTTATAGTTAATTACATCATTGGAAGATGGGGTACATTGGATATAGACTGGTTTGCATCACATCACAATGCAAAATTACCTATTTTTTATAGCAGATTTTGGAATCCATTTTGCACAGGGGTAGACGCATTCAGTATAAATTGGAAAGGCAAATTCGGGTTATTTGTACCACCAGTAAATTTGATTTCTAGTTTTTTTTGTAAAATGTCACATGACAAAGCAAGTGGAATTTTAGTCGTACCGTTGTGGAAATCAGCAACTTTCTGGCCTATTATTTGGACAGGTTGTAATTTTGTTAGTAGCATTGTTGACTGGATGTATTTGCCAAGTCAGAAAGAATATTATGTTGCAGGTATAAATAATTCAGGAATTTTTGGTCAGGAAGATTTGCATTTTAAAATGCTGGCTTTGAAAGTTGTATTTTAGATGTTTTTAGTAGTGGCATTTGTATTAGAACAATGGCAGATTTACTGATAGTAAGTGAAAGATAAAACTGTATATATAAATATACAGTCGAGATATGGCGAGGCTGCCGTTATAATTGCTGACAAGCCATTAGAATATGTGAGACTTGTGCGATGCTCGTACTGGCTGACAAGTCATTAGAATATGGGAGATTTGTGAGATATAGAGAAATTGTTTACAACTGTGCTATATATATCATAAAGTATTGATAGCGCATGGCTGCAACTTAAACTGTTGACAAGAATACATGGTGGTTGTCTTGGTTAACAAGTAAATAGAAGATACAAGATTAGAGATTCTTTCTTTTTATACATATATTTTTTCAGTGCTTCTCAGATGAGATTGATGAATTACCTCAAGTGTTGTCCGAGAAGGTGCCCTTGATCCCGGAACTACTGGCTTCAGCCCGAGCGACTTCCACAACAAAATCTTACTTAAACGCATTTCAGAGATGGAGACTTTGGGCATCAAGTAATTCCGTCGGAGAAGAGGACATCTTGCCGGCAAAAGCTTTTGTGTTTTCATTATATTTGTGTTCTATTGTGCGAAGTGCTAATTCACCAAGTCCAGTTTTAAAAGCATTTTATAGTGCTAAAATATATACATGAATTATATGGTTTAAAGTCACCAACAGATTAAACTATGGTGAAAAATGTACTGGAAGCAGCGAAGAGGAAATTGTCTAATTCTATTGTGAAAAAAGAACCAGTAACAATTAAAATGTTGCATGATATGTATAAACGTTTATTTCAGTTTGGTAATCTTAAGAATCAGAGAACTATTATAGCATGTCTTATTGCATATGCAGGATTTTTAAGAAGTGCAGAGTTATTGAATATTAAAAAATCTGACATTGTGATTGACAGTTCACATCTAAGTATTTTCATAGAATCTAGCAAAACTGATCAATATAGAGATTGGGGCTTGGGTTGTAATAGCCAGGACAGGTACAGAATTATGTCCGGTTGTTAATTTAGAAAAAATATTTATCATGGATTAAGATTCATGGAGATGTTGATCATTTTATTTTTTGCAGAGATGTATTTAAGGACAATTCGTATCATTTAAGAAATTTTGATTCACATATATACAACACTGAGGGAATTATTTATAGAAGCTTTTTTGCCTCATGTTAGGATATTTCTAAATATGGTTTCTACTCTCTGCGTTCTGGTGGAGCAACTTCTGCAGCCAATAATGGAGTTAAAGATAGAATGTTCAAAAGACATGGTAGATGGAGAAGTGAGAATGCCAAAGATGGTTACATTTAGGACTCTATTAATGAAAGGCTTCTTGTATCAAAATCCTTGGGTCTTTAATATAATTTGGTATGACAGATAATTAGATGTTAAATGATCTGGTGTAAGTGTACAAATCAGAGATTATCCCGTTCTTTATATTCAGCAGTGTCAAAACGCTTGCTCGCAATTTGTTAAATAATAAATGGATTAAGTAATATGGTTTTAGTATTTACTTGTAGAGATGGGTAGGTCAGGGGAACATCTATATGTAATGGATTTGTGATCAAATCGTTTAAGACAGTTATTTTACATATTGTTTCGAGTGAAACATATAGGGAAGTGATCACTCACTGATAAGGGTTGTACATAAACGTTATCCACATTACCTCTACAATTTGAATAAATATGGTCAATAATTGTTGATGTCTTGTTTGTTCCCTAGTAGGCATGTTAACAAGCTGTTCAATTCCATATTTCACGGTTAAGTCCGACCATTTAGTATTATCATAACTTTCTTGATCGCTAAAATATTTGATATTAACATCACCCAGCATATAATATTCTACATTGCTGGTATCTACGACCTCTAACTGAGAGTCATACATGTAATTCCTTATCTTATATGTTTATTTAATAGAATTTTTGATATAGGTTATTTTCCTGAGGCATGGTCCGAAGGTTTTGTAATACCACTACACAAGAAAGGAAGCATTAATGAGGTAAACAATTACAGAGGGATTACACTGCTTAGTACATTAGGTAAATTGTTCACTAGAATCATTAACAATAGATTGACTGATTGGGCTGAAAAATATGGTGTGTATATAGAGGCACAAGCAGGTTTTCGCACGAATCTAGGCACTACCGACAATGTTTTTGTTCTACATGGTTTGATAAATCATATGATAAACGCCGGTAAAAAATTGTATTGCGTATTTGTTGATTTCAGTAAAGCTTTTGATTATGTAAATCGTGACAATTTGTGGCATAAATTGATAAAACTTGGTTTAAGAGGAAATATTTTGAATATTATCAGGTCAATGTATGTAACTGTTAAGTCAAGAGTTAAATATTGTAATTCGTTAAGCGATAGTTTTGAATGCACTTTAGGAGTTAGACAAGGTGAATGTTTGTCGCCTTTTTTATTTTCTATGTTTATAAATGATATTGAAGATATGTATACTAGTAATGGGTGTGAAGGTATTGATTTATATATGTTTAAATTATTTCTTATATTGTATGCAGACGATATAGTTATTTTTGCAAATAATGCCATTGAGCTACAAAGAAACTTAGACTTGTTATTAGAATATTGTAACAAATGGAAACTTAAAGTTAATATTTCGAAAACCAAAGTTGTTATATTTAGAAAAGGCGGCAGATTACCAAATGATTTGTATTTTTATTATGACGGTGAACCTATTGATATTGTTAACAGATTTATATATCTTGGAGTTGTTTTTACTTCTGGTGGCTCATTTTCTGATGCTCAGAAAACACTATCTGGACAAGCATTAAAGGCTATATTTAAAATGGATAAGTACTTGTATAAATTCACAACTATTACTGTTAGGCATAGAATTGAGCTATTTGATAAATTAATTGCTCCTATTTTAAACTATGGAAGTGAAGTGTGGGGGTTTAATAGAGGTGTAGCCATTGAAAGAGTACATATACAATTTTGCAAACGCATTTTAGGTGTTAAAACATCAACACAAAATGATTTTATATATGGTGAATTGGGCAGAATGCCTCTTCAAAATGCAAGATTAATGTTAATATTTTAAAGTTTTGGGCTAAGATTGTAAATGCAAATGAACATATATAAGAAAAATATATGACACGTTATATAATGATATTATTGACAATAATAGAGTAAATTGGTGTTCACTTACCAGAGATTTACTATGTACACTTGGGTTTTATGAAGTATGGTTGTTTCAAACTATTGGGGATATCAAATTATTTGTATTAAATGTGAAACAAAGGATAAAAGATCAATTTTTACAGAACTGGACCGGAAGACTTCAAGATTCTAGTAGAGCGTCATTATATAGATTCTTGTCATCTCATAATGTTGTTAATATTAAAAAATTTAGAATATGCATTTCTCGTTTACGTATCTCTTCTCATAGAGAAGTGGTTTTGCCAGCGATGGATTTCACCTGTCTCTCAGATGTTTCCGATGCGCGACAAATGTCTAACGCTTTCTGTAACGTCAGATCAGATTCCCTTAGCAATCGCAGACGGACATTTTCACTATTAACACCGCACACGATTCTATCTCTGATAAGGGAATCACATAAGTCCCCAAACTCGCATGACGCAGCAAGTATGCGTAATTCGGTAGCAAACGTGTCGATTGTTTCAGTTTGGTCCTGAATTCTTGAATTGAACACATGTCTCTCATATGCCACATTTTTCCTGGGATTGCAGTACTTTTCAAATTTTCCTATAATTTTCTGAATTTTCACATTATCTCCCGCATTATCTCCCTGTTCATTCCAACTGAAGAAGGTATTGTATATCTCCAGCGCCTCTGGTCCAATAATTGTCAATTGATCACTTTGAAACACCAAACAGTACACCACATAAACTGATCACTTTGAAACACCAAGCAGTACACCACCTAAACTTATCACTTTGAAACACCAAGCAGTACACCATCTAAACTGATCACGTTGAAACACCAAGCCGCACATTATCTAAACTGATCACTTTGAAACACCAAATAATACACCACCTAAACTGATCACGTTGAAACACCAATAATACACCACCTAAACTGATCACGTTGAAACACCAAATAATACACCACCTAAACTGATCACGTTGAAACACCAAATAATACACCACCTAAACTGATCACGTTGAAACACCAAGTAATACACCAACTAAACTGATCACGTTGAAATACCAAATAATACACCACCTAAACTGATCACTTTGAAACACCAAATAATTAAACCACCGAAATTAATCGTTTTTTTATACACTCAAAAGTTGATTCCAGCATATGTATGAAATACTTGTCCAGTACTTGATCATACCTGTACGAACGCTAAATGCTTTTATGTCCCCATATGTCTGTCAGGTCACATTTAACTCGCAGAACTGTTTTATATCGAGTTTTTTTAACTGTTTTAGCATGTAATGTTTGCCTAAACACGGCCGTACAGTACTTGGAAGTTGCAGGCTAATTGTGCAATATAATGACAGTTTGAGTTATGAAAGTTAACATTCTGTCTTAATTGTAGTGCATTATCTACTGAAATTGGAAAGTTTAATGAAATAAAGGCCATGGACTTTTATTTAGTTCAAAATGAACCTATTTTATCATTTGTTTTTCTAGTGGTATCATCAGGAAAAATAATCGAAAATGATATGTTCTGTAAACAATATAGGTGGTACTTCATATGCATACACCCTCCTGGAAATGACGTAATTTTTTAAGTCACACTGAGAAATACCAATTTTCAGGGCAGCATAATCAAACGTAATAAAGTGAATACTCTAATAAAATGGACATCAGAATTATCCTAAACACCTCTATAACAAAAAATAACAAAATGAGAAACTTTTACACTCCAGTTTTGCTTTGATAAAACCTTGTAATATGCATGCATGCATGTATTAAATTTGACCTTGCAGAATTATCAAACTTTGATGAAATATTGCAGTTTTAGAAACCAATTGATATATACTAGCGGAAAAAAGAAACTGTGCATGTGTAAAATGTTCATATATCCTTCAATTTTATAAATTAAAGCTTGAAACTTTACACAGGTAAGTTGTGTATCCCTCTCGGTGATTTACACTGGCCAGTGCATGAGTTGCACGTGTAGTTTGCCTGTCAGGCGGCACACTTACAGGCATCAGATATCGTGACGAAATCATACGGCCTCACGTCCTTCCATTTGTGCAGCAACGTAACGCCACGCTGCAACAGGATAACGCTCGCCCGCACGTCGCGCGGGTCGTCACCGACTTTTTGACCCAGAACAATGTGAATGTGCTGCCCTGGCCTGCAATATCACCGGATTTGTCGCCTATAGAACACGTGTGGGATGAGATGCAGCGACGGTTACGTGGCCTCCAAAATCAGCCGTTGACGTTACCTGACCTATCACGTGCGCTTGTCAGAATCTGGAATGGTATTCCCCAGGCATTTTTCAGAACACTTGTCAACATCAATGCGGCGTCGTTGTCAAGCATGCATCGATTCCAATGGTGGACATACACGGTATTGATGAGCTGAACTTTGTTTAGAGAACGTCTCTGAAAACTGATCTCTATCTAAGACGCAGCTGATTCAATAACCACATCAATTGAGCTGGTGTTAAATAAAGGTAAGATAAAACCCTGTTGAAATTTTTATTGCGATTCCTTACATACCTCCTAAGTTATAGCATATTATACACATGCACAGTTTCTTTTTTCCGCTAGTATATTTATAATTTTATATCAGTTTTCTTACTATAATTTTATATCAGTTTTCTTGCCAAAACAGGTATTCCAAATTAAGTTCCCTTTACTTCAATTATTCTTGTCTGGCTGTCTTAGTTACTGTCAGATATTTGTTCTTACACCCGACGTCGAATGTCTATAGCGACGACCTTTCGATTACTTTCGGTAATCACGCCATCACCAGTGACTTACTTGACTTAAAATCCCTCGTTCAGCGCGAATATTTTCTGCCCTTCAATTGTACATGCCTGTATATATAATTACGTCATTTAACGCCATCAACGATATCTGTCTAGCTATATTTGCAATATTACTGCATATTTAGTCAATTTATGTGTATACGTTGGAAATCAAGGACCATAGAGCGATTAAGTGTGAGGTTGGCTAGCCGTTCTATCGATTTAAACCCCCAGTATTTTTACTGATAGTTCCAAGTCTGTTATTCGCTGTATGGTTATTACTTCTTTTTATGTTTTGAATGTGTGTTATATTTTCCTTTCCACGTGCAATTCTTTCATTTTACATACAAGTAGTGTTCAGGTCCAGATTCGGCCTATTGTGCCAGCTGTCTAGACTTGTCCTGTGATCTTTTCCATCCATTAATTTCCTCCCTTCACTGTGTGTCCTCTTTGATTCGCCTAGTTATTCCTTATGGTCGGCCAGACCATTCCTTGCGCCTCTGTTCCCTAACGTATGTACCCTTTAACCTCATCAAGTGCCTTATGTTTTGATGAATTGTTGTTTTCCCGGATGTCTGTGTGGTTAGGCACTGTCGTATGTATGTGGCGTTCCCTGTAGCAACTGATTTCTTCTCTTTTGAGTTCACTCTGAACATTATGCGTTTAAACACATTGTACTATTGATGAAACATTTTCTTTTGTGATTGGTCTTATAATGGAGCCACATAGGAATTGTAAATGTTGTTATAGAAAATGCACTGTGTATGATTTCCTAATTAGGTCATTTTTTTTTTTTTCTATTTCCAAGTCCTGATCCTTTCGGTCTTGTTTTGTGTACCCTCCCTGCGCGGGCTTCCTACTGGTTGTTTGGTTTCTGCCTGTCGGTGGTTTGGTCTCGCTTCGTGTACACTCTCTGCGTGTGCTGCCTGTCGGTGGTTTGGTCTCGCTTCGTGTACACTCTCTGCGTGTGCTGCCTGTCGGTGGTTTGGTCTCGCTTCGTGTATACTCTATGCGTGTGCTGCCTGTCGGTGGTTTGGTCTTGCCACATGCCCCTATCTGTGTGTACCTCCTCTGTATTCTATTATCAGGATCGGTGTAGGGAAGTGCTAATTTGTGAGCGTGGCATCTTTTCGCTTTTAATGCATGAACGTATAATGCATAGTCGATGCTTTTGCAGATTATCGAGTTATTAAAAGGAAAATGGTAAATATGCAGCTGATTATTATCACTATCATGGCAATTCGTGTTTGTTCCATTGTATTATGTTAAACAAAATTAACTCACTATGGCTTTTTCTATCGTTTTCATCTTTAACAAATGAATTGCTTTGTGAAATTCCATGGAAACAAAAAAGAAAATACATGTTATAGACAACTCCTTTTTACCCGAAATATTATACGACGTAATACCTTTTCCTGCCCTTTCATTAGAATAGCCATTATTCATAGCCTTGCGGGTGAGCGTGCCATATCCTTGCGCTTTAGCACACGATAGTTTTTCGTGTAAGCAGTGGGTGCCTCACACAAAAAGCTATCGCATGCTCTCGCGGAAGTGTTTGTGTTTTCTCTGCATCGGATGTATACCCAACATTATGTGTCTTTTCGACCTTGTTATTTTTAACGTAACCAAATGGACATTCCTCACTGCATTCTGATCAAGGCGGCCTGTCTTCTCTAACTCCTGTTTTTTTGCACATCAAAGTTATCATTCTGCCTAAGCCAACATATTCTTAAGTCGCCTAATTTCAGTGCATTCATTCGTTATATTACTGCAGTGAACAACGGGAATAATACGCAGCATTCGATAAACGGATGTTAGTGAGAAAAAATGCAATCGACTGCTTGTAATTGCTGCAGATACAAATACCATAGAAATATTACTATGGAAATGATTATGCTATATTCTGTGCTTTCATCGACTCGCTGTTTTTTTGTAGTTCTTAACAGTTCTTGTACTTGCAATTCATTTCGTCCTATTTATACCAATACATGGATACAAGTGGCTTTCATCATCTATTGCATTAACACAAGCATTGCGCTGAATTCAGGGAACAAATTATTATACGATACGAGTTTGAATGCACCATATGTACACCAAACAATTGACCCTCCCGCATTTGCACTGTAGCCACGCCCACCTTAGCAACAGGTGTTCGTTGTTACTACGTTAGACAAGCGATTTACAAAATGGCGACCGACAATTATAAACGTAATGTAATTTTGGAGTGTCTTCCTAGCGATTTTGCTTTGAATTATCTTTGTGATCAAACGTTGACTCTGCATTTTACACCTGCCTGGTTTCCTGATAAGAAAGTAGTACTCAAAACCGTCTGTGACAGACCAAAAATGATCGTACGAGCGCACATGTATTAACAAACATATTTATATTTTTTCTGCATATGTGTTTATGGCTATACTATTTTTTAACGTCAATAATTATTGATATTATAATTGATTCTGGGCATTTTTAGTTTTACAAACTAGGCCTTTATAACTAATGTATTAAGTAATGTCCTACCTTTGCAAATGAAATATCCAAATACTTACCTCAATGCTGGTAAAAGTCAAATATTGTAGTTTATCAAACTAATATAACGTTCATTCAACACGCAGATATATTGATCATATCAGACATTTATATAAATTGCAACTTATTAAAACCAGAAGATGAGAAAGAAAGTTTGGCCAGTTAAACCTTCTCCGCTTTTAATTATTGATTCGAATCACATAATTAAGCATGAATTTAGTAAAGAGATGTTGATTCGTATTTTGTGATACGCTTCAGTGGGAGTGTGTCTTGTAAATATGAAATGAAAAGGTTCTAGAAACTTTGTCATGGCATAATAATGGAATATGTATTAACATCGATATATACCAAAACATATTAGTTACCTTAACAGCGCATTAATCTTTCGTCTTTACACAATTCATGTCATAACGAAGTCGGGGATAGTTTACAGTCTCCCTATGAATTAGGCTTGAAGTACACATAAAGTCACCAATTCTTCATCTCTAATTTATATTCGGATATTCCTCAATTCAAATTATATATTTTGGTAAAACAAGCATGAACTGTGTAGAAGCCAAATAATACTAGTCTGTTCTTCCCATTACTGTATATAACACTATGGAACATTTCATTTCGGAGAAGTATTCGATCAACTGGTAAACTACTTTGGACATATAAATGTTGGAAAATAAAAGTACATGTTTAATAATAGAAAAGTGAAGCAGAGCAGGAAATGCCAAATACAAAGGGCACAGTCACCCCACAGACCAATTTGTCAACTAATCAACGGGAATCATGGAACAGATAACATCGTGTGAATGTACTCATAATCAACAAGGTAATTTCCCTTCCCAAATAAGTGAGCAAAACCTAGTGTTTAAAACTGGGTTTAATCCGAGTTAAACACGACAGTATTGGCACCGGGTTAAAATTGGGTCTTTTAGCTTACTGAGCATGTTTTTTCTAGGCAAAAAATTGGTTTTCCTGAGACAAAAAACACAGTTTTAACCAACTTTTTTCTGAGTTATTGTGGCTTTTTAAAACCCAATTGAAACAACTTTAAACTCACATGTTTCCAAAACACCTCGCTTAAAACCCACATTTTTTTTGTAAAAAAAAACCCAGAAAAAACTAGCTTTTCATTTGGGAATGGTTATATCTGTACATGCAAAGTAAGGATTAATAGTACTGCATAAATATAATTGGTTTGTTTTGGGAATTATAAGATATCCTTAGCGTATTAATTTCGACAACGTCGGTGTCAGTTCTCAGAAAAAGCTACTGAAATGCATTTTATTTTCTCTTCGACCATGTACATTCTTATTTACAAGTTTTCCATCCTTTTCCATCATATTGTTATGTAAGAAGGCGATATATATTACATTGAGGTTTGACTGTTTGTGATAGGTAATGACGGTGGTATTTGAAAATATCTGGTGATATTCAATCTTCATTATCACAGCAGACTATAATGAAGGAACAACTTCGAAAATCTCGTTACGAGTAACAGCACAAACTAAATCACATGTTCATGAGATTTCCAAGTTAGGATTGTGATATTCTAAGAAACACATATTAATGATGCAAAATTTGGGAACATTTTCCAAAAAGTTATGTCCAAATCAGCTGTTTTATCTTATAAGTGTTCAATTGATTTCGAGCCAGTTGCATGGTTTGTATAACGAAATGCAGTTTATTAATTTGTGATTTGTATGAATGAAAACTAGTTTGTATGGGTCCAATACGATTTAGAAAGAAAGAAAAAATTAATAAGTTTGCAATTTTCCACTGTTTTTAAGTAATGAATGGCATGTGCTCGGCACACTGACTTACATGTCATTTTTCAGTACTCTTATATTTCATTGTCTCACGTACGTGCAAATCTCCTAGTTCTTAGATTAATAAACGTCTATCAGTAATGCCCACTTCACATACACGGATTTTTCTTACGAGTCCTTACGGATCGCAAAAATTCACGGATCCTTACGATTTGGCCACTTTTACGACCGATTTAAGAGTTGTTACGAGTTATTACGAGCTATTTACGGCAAAATTCCACGATCTGTTACGAGTTGTCACGGATAACTACGAGCAACTTACGGGCATTTTACGAAATTTTTACGGATTGTTACGAGTATCTTACGGAATGTTACTATTCATCGAAGCTTTTACGTGTTAGTTACGACCTGTTTATGTGTTGTTACGAATAGTTACGAGTTAGTTACGAGTATTTACGAGTCCTTACGATTTGTTGCCAACCAATTTATAAATCTTGCAAATCTCAATGTATCATCATTCGACAACTGACACCCAGAGAGACAACATGGCATATGAGAGAAACAGATTGCAGTTATATAAACAATTTCTACAACTGTTCCTTCAACTAGCCCAGTGGGAAAAGGACGAGGCCCAGCAGCTACCAGATATTCCGAGGCGGAGGAGGCGTCAAGCTCGCAGAAGGGTTTGGTGCAGGACCTGGCTGGCCCGCAGGACCCTCTTTGGACAGTATGATCATCTCCTGCATGACCTGAACCGAGAAGACCCTGCTAGCTACAAGAACTTTCTCCGAGTTGATGCTGACCTGTTTGGAGAGATTCTTGACAGGGTTACTCCTGCTATCAAGAAAGAGTCTACCTCGTTCAGGTACATATTTGTTTATTTTCTACCTAATTATAGCAGTTTTGCTAATATTTGATATAAATCTACCATTGTCATTACATTTTAAAGATGTGTACAATTTTGTCTACTTTCAGTGAGCCACTTGAGCCTGGACTTAAGTTAGCTGTAACACTCAGGCATCTAGCTACTGGTGTGAATTATGCAGATCTGATTTATTCCTTCCGTGTGGCCCGAAACTCCATGTCACTCTTCGTACCTGAAGTCTGCGAAGCAATCATCTCAGCATACAAAGAAGAAGTCATGCCAGACAACATCCCCGAAGAAGATTGGTTGCGCATATCAGCAGAGTTTGAAAGAGGCTGGAACCACATGCTTGCGGTGCGTTGGATGGCAAACAAGAAGCCTGCTGACTCTGGTTCGTTGTTTTACAACTACAAGAATCTCTCTTGCGGTGCTGCTGGCTGGCTGGCTTGCTGCATGAATCTTAACGGAGGCTGTGGTGGCTGCAAAAAGGTGACTTGCGGTGGTTGCTGCGCTTGACGACGTTCCGGGTTGGACTGTTTCACATACTCCATCGCCTTGGAGGTGGCTTCATGGGTGAAATCCCCCAGGCAGGAAGGGGTCATCTTCGCCATGAGCATGCCGAGGAAGTCGCAGGTCTTCTCTATGTCACTCTTCGGCTCTGCCAGCTGCAGCGAGACTTTGTCGAGGTAGTCGGAGATGGAGCCTGTTGTCGCTGATGTTGTGGTTTACCTTCAAGTGTAGTTTGGGGTGTCACTGATGATTCACTGCAGTCAGAGTGCTGGTCAGGTCTCTGAATCTTCGACCCTCTGGTGGCCTGGCTTGACAGACATACTGCTTGACGAACTCAAACTTATCCAACAACCAGGTGATTCTACGCGTCATGATGTCATCTACAGCACCGGCGCCGGATCGTGTTGCATTTTCCTTCTAAAGGTCGCCAGGGTTCAGCCACATCTTCTGATCCATCTCCAGCCAGGCGCGCTCCTTCTTGTGACGGTTCTTAAACTTAAACTCGAAACTGGACTTGTCGTAAAGGAATCGGTTTGACTTCAGCCACTCAATAACCTCATCCTCTTCTTCCTTCGTGAAGGCCCTGGCCATCTTACTCTTAGGCTTCCCGTTCTTGACAATATAAAAAATAGCCAATTTTATAATACACATAAAACAAATAATTGTACAATTACTATAATTATATATGATATTATACATATTATACATTATACATATTTTAAATTATACATATTATATTGTTTATTACTCTATTCCTGATTTATTACTATAATTTTGACTTACTGTTGCAGTGGTCGTGGCAGTAGCTGTAGCTGCACCATCGTCCGAAGCATCACTTCTGGAGATCGAGGAGTCACGTTCACTAGCTACTATATCAACTTCAATTTCAGTGTCTTCTACATCAACAGGGTCTAGCTGCGGTGGTGGTTCAGGGGAAGGCGAGCGTGTCCTCTTCTTCCGCGGAGATTTTCGAAGAGCAGGAGATTTCTTGTTGACTGCCTTCTTCTTTGAAGGCATGCTTGTAGATATTGTAGAGTAGATATGCAGAGATGTGACTTCTATGACTTCTTTATAACAACTGAAAATGAAGTGTTCGATTTTGCAGCTTTTATACCTTTCCCCAAATCGTAACAATACATAAGAATACGTAAAGTGTACGTATCTATTCGTAAAGTACTCGTAACTACACGTAAAGTGCTCGTGATAACTCGTAACAATCCGTAAAGCCATCGTAACACGACCCGAATGAATTGTAAACAACACGTAACACTCGTAATAATCCGTAAATAATTCGTAAATAAATCGTAAACTAACCGTAACAAATCGTAATAAAAATTGTTAAGAGTCATTTACGGATTCTTGTGGATGGTTACGCGTTGTTGCGAGCGGTTTACGATACTTACGGATTGTTACGAGTTATTTACGGAAAAATCAATCCATGGACAATCGTAAGAAGTTGAAATGTCAAAACATTTGCCTCTCCATTCACGGATCCGAGTTGTTGCGAGTTGTGACGAGTTATTTACGGATGCTTGCGATTGACTACGAGTTGGATCCGTAAGGACTCGTAAGAAAAATCCGTGTATGTGAAGGGGGTATAACTGTATGCGACATTTTATAACTTATGAGGCTCAGATGAATATGAAATGAAACTCATTCATTTCGTGACAATACGTACCCGTAGATCAAAGAGTTTTGTGACAATACGTACCCGTAGATCGAAGAGTTTTGTGACAATACGTACCCGTAGATCGAAGAGTTTTGTGACATTACGTACCCGTAGATTAAAGAGTTAAGAAGTGCGGGACGATTCATTTCCTTTGTACTATTATCATTGTTTAACATATTCATATAATATTTGATACAAATCCAGTCTGAGTATTTGTACACAAAATGGTGCATCAGGATGCAGTATATTGTTTTTGTTTTTTTGTAACTTTTTATTTTTATACAGCATAGCAAAAAATAACATTTGCACAAATATTTTTTTTTCACATATTGAATAACCAAAAAAAGAAAGAAACAAAATAATAATAAGAAAAATTAAATGTTTGGCTAAATTTAGTACAGAGTTCGGCAACATATATTGACTACTTTTTATGAGAATTGTTTAATATAAATTAAATGGTTATTAGGTTAAGATGAAAGATATATAAATATTACAATAGATTATTAATGTATATTGAGCACTTTGGTATTGCTATATATATATATCATACAGTGCTTTAAATTCTGATTACTAAAATGTCAGTGTCAGATCATAGTATATTTAAACAGTAATTTTAGGAGAAAATCAGTTAACTGTATGTTGGACCAAAGATTTTTCATAATAAAATATATATGAAGTACAAGATAGAATGTAAAAGTATATTATATAGTACCAAATGTGACAACATGATTAAACATAATACAATTCACAAGAAATAAACTGTCTTAATTAAAATTGTTA
Organism: Mactromeris polynyma; assembly: GCA_032209605.1. Classification (NCBI taxonomy): domain Eukaryota; kingdom Metazoa; phylum Mollusca; class Bivalvia; order Venerida; family Mactridae; genus Mactromeris; species Mactromeris polynyma. The sequence continues at coordinate 1,876,938 of JASFXZ010000043.1, read as the reverse complement.
TTTTGTTTTCCCTTATCAGAGACAATATCTATTTCATTACTCTTAAAAACAAGAATATCATAAAGCATGGTGTTTAAAAGGGAGTTAAGTATGTTATTAGTTGGATTATTACAGTTCCTTCCCTTGAACACTATATTTGCTGAACTGCAAAAAGTGAATTACATAGTTTTACAAATGTTAAATAAAGCATTGCTGTACAAATGAAACATTTTACATGTACATGTATATAGAAAAACAGATAGGAGAGGTCCATACAAATGAAACATTTTACATGTATATAGAAAATACATAGGAGATGAGAAAGAAGGTGCATACAAAGAAAAGGTAAAGAGAAAAAAAGCACTAAAAAGAAGGAGAAAATGAAAGAAAAAATAGGTACAAGGTGTGGATATTCCATCAGCAAAGAATGGGGAACACTAACAATATCGTTGAGAAACGGCGTTAAACCCGATGAAACAAACGAACAAAATAACACTACCTAATAGAGATTGAATTCCGATAAAGCATGAATACAAGGAAAAAGTAGAGAATACAATTTTCTGCAAGAAACTAATGTATATTTCAATGAGTTATTCCTGGCCAGGTATTTGGTGGTCAATCCTCCAGATAGCTGCAAAACCCATCTAAGTTTTCATAATTTTTTTCATGGAGCCTGATTGAATAGATTGACATTTTAGTGTCAAAATATATGTTTTAATTTTTTCCTTAAAAGTTTCTATATTTGGAAGAGATGTATTCATTTTACTTTGCAACTAAAAACATGACATTTAAAGCAGTCAGTAGTCTCATATGTCCAAGAATAGTATCACACTTAGACCAGTCTGTAAAGATATCATAAAAGTTTTGGTTTATCCAATCTTTCAGTTGGCCCCAAAAGGCGTATGTATGGTTACACTCCCAAAATAAATGTAAAATACTCTCCGAGTAGTTATGACAGAATGTACACTCTTCAGAAATGATTAGCCCCATTTTTGATAGATGGCGGTTTGTACCAAGAATTCTGTGATTAATTCTATACTGCAGCCATTGAAGTGATGAGTCTTTAGAGCAGCCAAATATTGAATCTTGCGTGACTATCAATGGCCATTTATCTGAATGGTTTTATCAGCGTGGTTGCAGACAAGGCGATCCACTGTCACCATATCTCTTTATTATATGTGCCGAAATCTTAGCTTTGATGCTTAAAAATAACCCCAGTATTACTGATATTTATATCAATAATGTTCATTTTCTGTTATCCCAATATGCAGATGATACTACAGTTTTACTTGATGGCTCAGAGAAGTCACTACGCAACACAATGAATACTTTAAAATCACATTAATTAATTACACACAAAAATATCAATGAAATTGAAAAGTTATTTGCATCATGGAATAAAAGAATATTAACCCCTATAGGAAAAATTGTTGTCATAAAAACATTGGCTTTGCCAAAGAGTAATCATTTAATTAGCAGTACATTGTTATTACCTGGGTATAACTTCCATTTTTAGTACAATGTTTTGTAAATTCTCTATTTTGCAAATATTTCAGTCGACCGGTCCATTAGATATTCTTGATTTAAGTAGATTATCGACTTAGGTTTTCAAACCCTATATCGGTTTGTATCTTTGATTGAAATTTGAGAATACAGATGCAATTATGATGTCTCGTAATTAGTATAAATCAACGTTAATACAATAAAGCAACACAAAAGCTATCGTAGAGATTGATATTGTGTCTGCTTCCAAATGTTTGCCCGTATATATTGCTTCAAATGTTCGTCGTTTCGGTGAAAGTGTTGTAGAAATTGGACATGTTCTCGTAATGGAGTTACGTTTTTACCCAATATTAAATTTGTTTGGACCATTTCGGCTTTCGTGCTTCATTGTTATTCATTGAACGTTATAGATTTGAGATCTAATTATTCAAAGTCTTTTACATAAATATCAGTGATAGAACTAATATAATTCAATAGTTTAGATAGATTGATTGCATCATACTGTTGATCTGGTTTAAAACTTGTACTGAAATCATATTTCGCGAACGAATGTGGAAAACGCATGTGTATAATTGTAACAGTAAAAACTGCTGTTAGGCACACTTCTCTAGATTCAATGATTGCTGATTGCTCGATAACTCTCTGGTGCGCATTGCAGTTACTACGAACAATCCATTAAGATATATAACGTCTTTTGTCATTGTTACAAAATTACGGTGGCACAGAGGTGACATCCGCAACACTTTATTTATATTGTGGCCACAAGAAAAAAAGTTGTGGCCACAAGTTACTAAGTTGTGGCCACGATTTAATAAGGTGTGGCCACAAGTTACGAAGTTGTGGCCACAATATAGATAAAGTGTTGCGGATGTCACCTCTGTGCCACCGCAATTTCTTACAACGAAACATTTACAAGTTGTTCGAGGTACTGAAATGAAAATGAATGACGTGCCACTTTAGAATTCCTGAAGTCAACAATAATAGACTATGTTTTACGAAATGTATTGCTTTTGTTGTTTGAAGATAACGGTGATGTGTTTTGAAGCGATGTGACAAAATCAGTGAGACAAAAATGATCGTACATGCGCGCCCGACGTCATTCAGCATTTCGTTTTACGCACTTTTGAAAGGACATAAAAACAACTTGAAATGTTTTTACATGTTGATAAAACGGACTCAAAGTGATTAAATCATATGTCTAGCTGATATAATAAAACTTTATTCAAAGTTTATTGACAAGTGTGTTATCAGGCAAATACTGATCAATCAGACTTGCTTGTATTTATCGTCCTGAAAAATCACTTTGGGCGATCCATGATTTTTCAAGACAGAGTAAGGGTTTTCTTACTCGTTTAATACCTATTAATGGAAATGTACAAATCATCATACGAAGAAGGTTGGCTTGAACACCGACAACACGAATGAGACTATACTATATCCCTATAAACATGTTTTCTCCTGTGCCAATTATAAAAGCGAGAACATTACAATGCCGTTTTATCGGATTTTGTTTAACAAGCAACATGATTTTTTTTTTGTTCAAACATTTATGTCGCCAGCATACACCGTTATTATTTGTACAGTTTTCGGCTGATTAGGTTAGAACTGTCTTGATGACCTTAATCCTTTCTTTGCTATGTTCATGAATTTTCTTTCCAGAAATTTCAAGTCCGTACATACTTATTTTAAAATTCTTCTTCTCCTAATCCACTATGCCGACTTTGATCAAAGTTCACAAAATAATCCTTATGTGGACCCTTTCAAAGTGTTCATAGAATTCCATTCCACGCTGACCTCTGGTTGCCATGGCATCGGAGAATAAAATTTTAAAACATTTTTTTTGTCAAATACTATTGGTCCAATTTCACACACATCTTGCTTGGGTGACTCTACCCATATTATTCAAAGTTTTTGGATTCGTCAAAAACATGGCTGCAGGAGAGCGGAGTCTTTTTCATATATGTTTATCTTGGATACTTTGGTGACGCCGAGAAAATTCCTCGAAAAACGTGGCCGCCAGAGGACAGAGACATTTTTTCCTATATGTATATAGTGGAAAACTTACATTCAGTTGCAGTGAACAAATGCATTATATAAGATATGTTCGGTGTGCGTTTCCCGCGTGCATGTATGCTTGGTTTATAAGTCACTGCTTGAAAGTAGCTAATACAAGCATACACTCGTATGAACAAATATTAATGTATTCTTTATGTCTTGGTTTGTTTACTGTATACGGAATATAACCAGAACGTAAATTATAATGGAATACGATATCTGATTTGTCTAAGTTAAATATAACACTATTGCAGCATGTTAGATATGCCAACACATTGCTGATTATATGCGCATGTTAGATATACCAGCAGACTGCTGATTATATGCGCATGTTAGATATACCAGCAGACTGCTGATTATATGCGCATGTTAGATATGCCAAAACCTTGCTGATTATACGCGCATGTTAGATATACCAAAACATTGCTGATTATACGCGCATGTTCTGCTGCCATTCTAAATGTATCTGGCTCATCTGAACCAAATTGTTTTTAATCGGCTCATCATTGCAATGTATAATTGTTTAAAACAATATTTTTTAATCATATTATTAAGAGACAAAACTAGCAAAAATCACCTGCTTGTTAAAAAACTAGAAGTTTTTTATGACAATACAAATGTATTTTTTCGTCAAATACAGAGAAATACATTATAAATGAATTCTGTGATAATGCATACTTATTGAAGTTTTAACTAGATAAAGTATATTTTTCATAATTGTACACAAATGAACACAAAATGAGCATAATATATCTTAAATGGTAATCCATAGTTTTCATTATAAAATACCAAGGTTGCCATTCAGTTGCGGATTAGAACAGCTCTTATCAACATATTTTCTTATAACCGTGATTGTGTTGAAAGATTTATACGAAAACAACAATCTAAACATTCATCAGCCATTTTTCAATGAGTCTTTCTTAAAAACGATCAATTACATTACTAAGTATCATTTGAAAACAATATGAAAAGCTGTATAACAAAACAACATAATGAATTATTCATACTTTAGATATCGTCTCATGCCCAGAATATTGTTCATAATATGGACTATTGTGTTCGATCTTAATTCTAACTTGCATACATACTGTTAAACCTTTGCATCTCGTCTTTGCCTAATATTACTGTCTCTTATTAAACATATTTCTTTTAGTTATAAATTCCATTTCCCTATCAATAATATCTAAGAATTTTTATTAGTAAACACATTATCAAGTTGACTTTATTTTAAATTGCACTTTAATTTGACATTTTAAGGTTACTTCTTTTCTGATGTTACTATTTTAGTTACGGGGAACAAGGTCAGTATAAGGCTGCTTGTTCCTCCGTGCTCGATTAGTTACTGTATGTCTGCTGATATGTACGTGATGGTTGGTTTATTTTAATGATTAGTTACTGCCTACTTAGTCAATTTATGTATATATGTTGGAAATCAATAACCATATAGCGATAAGTTGTGAGGTTAGCTAGCTGTTAAATCGATTTAAACCCCCAGTATTTTTTACTGACAGTTCCAAGGCTGTAATTCGCTATATGGTTATTGTTTCTGTTTGTGTTATGAATGTTTTATGTCTCCCTTTCCCCTATGCAATTCTGTCACTTTATACAGTGTTCAGAGTGTTTCCTGCCCAATGTTGGCCTATTGTGGCCAGTTGTCTTGAATTGTCCTGTGAGCTTTTCCATCCATTAATTTCCCCCTCCCCCTCCTTTTACTGTCCACTTTGATTCTCTTAATTATTCCTTATGGTCTGTTGGGCCGTTCCTTGTGCCTCTGTTCCTTAATATGTGTACAGTTTGACTTCCTTAGGTGCGTTATGTTTTGTGGATTGTTGTTTTTCCTGAGGTCTGCGTGGGGAGGTATTGTCTTGTGTATGTGGCGTTCCCCGTAGTTACGTATTTTCTCTTTGTTTTACACTAGATTTAAGTCGTAACATACGACAAACTCTACATGGATAATGATGTTTATACAGCAAACAAACTTCCACCCGGACCCGTACCGACAATACAACCACGTAACCGTAATAGGAACCAGACTACCAACGACCAGCGGAAAAAACAGTCATATACAACACAGACATAAGACTGCAACACAGTACAGCAGCTCAAATTTCTTCTTTGGAATGTGAATGGGATATGTAACAAACTGTCGGACAATGACTTTATTGAATTCATAAATAACTATGACATATTGTTATTTTCTGAAACATGGAACTCTAATATTTCAAATGTTTATATTAATAACTATGAATGTTTTTCTTGCCAAGACCTAAATATAACAAGAAAGCAAAACGTCACAGTGGGGGCGTGATTGTGTATTTCAAAACTATTTATTCGGGTTTTATTGAACTGGTTGAACTTAATGAAAAAGGTATCATTTGGTTTAAGTTGAAGAAGTCCTATCTAGGTGCTGAAAATGATTTATATTTCTGTTGTTGTTATATACCACCAGAAGACTCAAACATATATAAAAAACATTCGTTCTCCATTATTTGAATTCGATTTCTACGACTTATTACATAACGATATTATTAAATATAATAATATGGGAGACGTGTTTCTGGCAGGTGATTTCAACTCAAGAGTTGGTCAGGCGATGGACGTTATTGAAAATATAAATTTAAACCGATATATTGACCTACCTATTGATGACTCTCCGTGTGACATTCCTGCACGATCTTCCTATGATACCCGAATGAATCATTTTGGAAAGAAATTGATTACATTATGCAAACAAACTGGCCTATGCATTGTAAATGGTCGCATTGAGCTAGGATTATACACTTGTTATAAGTTAAATACTAGTAACTTTGCTGCTAGTGTAGTCGATTATGTTATTACTAGCTACAAATTGTTTTCTTTATTTCATGCTATGAATGTTTTAGATATTACTGAATTTTCGGATCATTGTCCAATTGAATTTAGTTTATCTCTAGAAAATATGATACATATAAACGATAGTGATAAAATTGTGTGGGAAAATTCCGACACGGACAAACTTTATAATATACTAAACCAAAATAAACCGTTATTTGATGACGACATTAATGACTTAATGACAGGCAAATATGGTGTTGATGCGTGCATCAATAGTATGTCTGACCGTATTTTTAATATATCTTTCGAATTACACGGAAAACATTATAAACTGAACACGCCAATTTATGCCAAGCTTAAAAAGTCTGCATGGTTTAACAATGAATGTAAACAAGCGAAAGATTTCTATAAACATAAACAAATATACAGGAAACTTCCGACAGTCGACAACCGTTTGCTATTTTTTTATCATATAGAAAACGTTTTTGTAAGGAGAAACGTAAAGCTAAACGCTCTTTCCACTTTAAAGAAAAACAGACACTTAGAAAACTTAGTAAATCTAACTCGCGCAAATTTTGGAAATATATCAAAAAATACAAAAGCAAATCTAAATCACAACAAGACAATATAAGTCTAAATGATTTTGTTGATCATTTTAAAAAAGTCTCAAATACTCCTCATGACAGTGATTTTGATACCTCACGGTATGAAAATCTCGATATACATAATATAAATATCGATAGATTAGATGCGCCTTTTACCCTTAGCGAAATTACCAAAACAATTGCTAGTCTTCATAGAAACAAAAGTTGTGATTTAACCAAAAATGTAGCAGATTTTTTCATAGATGCAAATAGTTTCATTGCTCCTTATCTCGTACAACTCTTCAATAACATATATGAAACTGGAGTCTATCCAGATGCTTGGTGTAAAGGATATATTGTCCCTATACATAAAAAAGGAAATACAGATGATCCTTCTAATTATAGAGGTATCACTCTGATAAATATTTTATCTAAGATATTTTCCTTAACTTTAAGAAATAGACAGCTGGTGTGAATCCGAAAATTTATTTAATGTGACACAATTTGCTTTTAGAGACAAACGTAGCACAACAGATTGTATATTTCATTCTACATTCTATCATTCAAAATATATTATCTCAAAAAAGAAAATTATACTGTGCATTTTTTGATTACGAAAAAGCATTTGACACAGTGATACATGAAGCTCTATGGATAAAACTACTTGAATTAGGATTGAGCTGTAAGATGACCAACATGATTAAATCCATATACCACAATGTGAAAGCTTGTGTTAAAGATTCATATAATATGTCATTCTCTAATTTCTTTGATGTGTCTCTTGGGTTAAAACAGGGAGAACCGTTATCTCCCTTACTATTTATCTTGTTTATAAACGATATTGACACAATAATTGACCGCAACAACCTTACTGATGATGATATTAATTTATTGTCTATATACATGATGTTTTTTGCTGATGATATTGTTCTTTTTACCACAGATCCTAATAGTCTACAAAATCAACTAAATAAATCAACTAATACTCACGTAAGTGGGGATTAAAGATTAACATAAATAAAACTAAAATATGTATTTTTGAAAGCAAAAAGAGTAATAATGTTTTTAGATGGTTTATTAACCAAGAATTAGTTGAAGTTGTAGATAGTTTCTGTTATCTTGGAATTAAATTTTACTACACTGGTAACTTAATATATGCGACTAAAGCATTACAAGAACCAGCTCTTAAAGCATATAATCACCCCTTATATGTATTCAGTAGGGTTAATCTAGATATTAAAACGAAATTATCGTTATTTGATTCACTAGTTGTACCTATACTTCTTTACAGTTGTGAAATATGGGGAGCATACTCTTACAAGGAAATTGATAAACTTCATATCAAATTTTGCAAACGCATATTAGGAGTCCGTACCCAAACATCCAATACTGCAGTGTTAGGAGAACTTGGTCGATACCCCCTGTCAGTGATATGTAAAGAAAGAGCACTCAAATATTGGCTAAAAATACTAATTAATCAGGATTCTGTACTTTTTCAATTATATAATGAATAATGCTTAATCAATGCAAGAACAAATAGCTGGGTTTCTAATATTATATAAATTCTTAACACCTTAGGATATGGAAATAGTTTTAACATGTATAATATGAATGTAAATTACTTCAGTATGCTTAAACAAAGACTTCGGGATCAGTATGTACAAACATGGAGTGATACACTCAATAACCAGTCCAAAATGTTTTATTATAGGAAGTTCAAAACAGATTATACATTTGAAAAGTACCTAGAAATTATTAAAAATGAAAACATTAGAAAAGAATTAACGCGTTTTAGATTAGGATCACATAGCTTAGAAATCGAAAATGGAAGATACAATGGAATTATTAGAGAAAATCGTACATGTAAACTTAGTTCTCATAATACAATAGAAACGGAATATCATTTTTTCATGTGCTGTCAAACATTTAATGAACTCCGTACACAATTCCTTAAACAACCTTCCTGGCCTTCAATTGAATAAATTTTATAATATTATGTCTAATAAAAATAGCACAGTTATTGTCAACTCTGCTAAATTAGTTTTTAATGCAATGAAACAGAGACAAGACAAATTAATTGCTCCATAGTAAGATTTGCTGCTCTTAAAATATCTTCTTCTGTACGTATAGTTATATATATTTATTATTGCGCAACATTAAGACACTAAAATGTTATTCCATTGCTGCTTACATTTAATATTCATTCTTATACACAAATATCTTTGTTCTGTTCTGTGTTTGCTTATATTACATGTTTGATATTGTATTTGTAACATGTATATTTACTGTCTTGAGCATCTCATATTATGTTTATTTTGTTAATGGTCAAAGGCACTGTATGTGCAGATTGTACCAATAAACGTATAGTATAGTATGGTAATCATGTTCAATAAATAACAAGCAATGAGCCTTAATGGCGGAACAAAATCATGCATTTTCATATTTTTTATTAAAATTTATATTCCTATGAATTGATCAAATAGCTCCATTAGTATAACTTTGGCATGGAAGGTTAAAAAATACAGATCTGAAATTCTGACCGTTTAGATAACAGCATTTTTGTTAAACTTAACTTGTAGTTTATAACAAAAGATATTTTAAACGTAAATAATCACTCATTTCATTCTCACAAATTGCTAAATTGGTAGTCCATAATTATGCTTAACTTATTATTATTATTTACAATAAAACATTATTACAGCCTACAATAACTATTATAAAACTGAACTAATCAAATCCCAATTGACAAATTCAGTGAACTTTCAAATGAAAAAATATAAGTTTTCAGACAAATAAAAAAGCACTTAAAAGTACTATTACACGATTTCTGTTGCCTGCAGAGCACCAAACTGTCTTAAATTTGCATAAAAACACTAAAATCTTATGTGATATAATGCGTACTAGACTGCTATTCTTCACATAATTACGGACGTAATTTTCAAATTGGAAGCCATTTTTTCGCATTACGCGAAAATTGGCCAAATTCACTGATTCTTTCTAAATATCTGGACAATTTGAGCACTTATGACCTAGTGCAGTGCACAAAATTAAATATTATATTTGTGTTTTCTAGTAATTGAACAGTTTTAATTGATTAATTATACCAATATAACACTTACAAAATACTACATAAAAGAAAATAGACCGTCGTCTATTGTTTTTCACAAGTCTGGTCGCTCACATTCGAATCGTAAATAGTTGTAGTTGTAAATAAGGAATTAATTACGCATAGCGAGGTCTTAATTGTATACATATCAACATTTCTTTCTTTATTAACAACAACAAACAAACTTTATTGCAAATCGGCAAACAGATTTGCCTTTGGCAACGAAAAGCATAAACATATATACAACACAAATAATCACAAAATTATCAATCGTGAAAATGACACAATTCACGTATGGAGGTATTTACATATATGTACATATAATGTATGTATATAAACAGGTTTCAACGATATGGGGGAGAGCAATATATATTCGAATACAAGTATATATTTAAGATGAAGACATAATAGGCATTACATCAATCAGTATTGACTTTTATACGATTCTAATGTTAAAAGAATGTTTCAGAAAATAACATATCTGATATAAAGTTTTTTTGTTTTCATTAAATTATTAAACATAGATAGTGAAGGCCATCTTTTATATAAGGCATGTATTTTTGTCTTAAATCATAATATTTTTCACATGACATGAGGAAGTGGTATTCATTTTCCACAAGGTTTTTATTACAATTTGTACATAATCTATTTGCTCTGTCAGTATTAGTGTACCGACCAGTTTCAATGGCTAGACAGTGTGCTGATATTCGGAATCTTGTATACAGTTTCCTTAGAAAATCATTTTGGATTTTGTCAAGATATTTTTCAAATTTAAAAGTATTTTTAAAACCCAAGTATTGTTGCATTTTTGACATTTGTCCTAGTTTAGTTCTCCATTCCTGCTGGAACTGATCTCTGATTCTGTTTTTAAACATAGTCTGGTAATTATAATTTGGTACAAAATTTTGTTTTAGATAGGAGAATCCAATTGTATCGATGTATGAATTTATTTTCAAACACCAAGAGTTTTTGGACAATTTGACATTTTCTTGTTGTTTAAGCCAAATGTTATATAATAAAGTTCCGGGATTGTTTCTTATTTTACACCATAAATTTAAACTTCTTTCCTTACTAACTACTGATATTGGATATTTACCTATTTCTCCTAAAACTGCCATATTTGGGGTAGATAATTTTACGCCTAAAATCTTTTTATAGTATTGCATTTGTATTCTATCCAGAATTTCGGTATTATACATGCCGAGAACTTCAGAGCAATATAAAAGAATAGGTTCAACCATACGTTCAAATAGATATCATTTCGTACTAATGTCAAATTTAAGTCTAGAATAAATAGAGTATAGACCGTTTGTTGCTCTTAATGCTTGATCAGATAGTGTGCTAATTGCCTCTTTCATAGAACCATTATAGTTAAACTTAATACCAAGATAAACAAAAGAATCAACAATTTCAATAGGTTCATTGTTTATGAGCCAGACTGGATACATAGCTTTCTTTCTTTTGCTAAAAATACAAATCTTAGTTTTATTTATGTTTATCTTAAGGCCCCATTTTAATGAATATGCGAGTAGATTATCTAGCTGGGATTGTAGGCTTTTCTCATCAGTAGTAAAAATTGCCATATCATCTGCAAATAACAGTATGTGTATACAAAGTTGGTTTATATCATACTCAGTAAGTGAGGTAAAATCAATATTTCTTGTAACATCATTCACAAATAATATAAAAAGAATAGGCGACAAAGGTTCCCCTTGTTTTACGCCAAGAGATATATCAAAGAAATCTGACAGAGATTTATGTACCTTAACACAAGCTGAGACTTTGTTATATATATATTTTAACATAGTTACCATTTTAGAACTAACACCGTATTCCGTTAATTTATACCATAAGGAATCTCTAACTATCGTGTCAAATGCCTTTTCATAGTCTATAAATGATTTATTGCTTGAAATTACCTGATTAACAATAATGTGTAGGATAAAAACGCAATCAGCTGTACTTTTTTTGTTTCTGAACCCAAATTGTTCATCGCATAAAATATTACTGTCCTCACACCATGAATTAAGTCTATTGCGAAGAACTAGAGAAAATACCTTGGCCATTGTATTGATTAATGAAATACCTCTGTAATTTGAAGGATTAGATTTATCTCCCTTCTTGTGAATGGGGATTATAATACTTTCCGTCCATGATTCTGGGTACACGCCAGAATCGTAAAGTTTATTAAAAATGCTTACAAGATAGGGGGCTATAAATTGTTTTGAGTCAATAAAAAAGTCCGTGGTTATCCTATCACAACCAGGAGCCTTGTTTCTCGTTAAGCTTGAGATGGTCTTACATATTTCATTTTCATCAAACGGTTTATCCAAACATTCAATATTAATATTGTTTTCATATTGCATATCATAAGGATTTCCTTCGCCAGAATTACTATTCATCCGATTGTTTAGTAGTTCGTTAAAATAATGTGGAAAATTGGTCAGTATCAATATCTAATATGGAGTTTCTGTTTTTATTTCTGAAATGACTAACCCTTTTCCAGAATTGTTTTGGTGCTTTGCGGCTCATATCGGACAATTTGGATTTTTCAGATAAATAGTACCGCGATTTAGTTTTTTAACCAGCGCGCCTAAGCGCGCCTGGTTTTAGTACTCATACAGTTTTCCAACACTGCCACCCTAAATAGTCCGTTTTCAGTCAGACCGCACAACTGTAGAAAAAAAGTCAAATAGTCCCACTTTTTCGATGATACTACACGCGCTATAAGATAACACAAAGGCTTTTTGCTTTGTTTTCTTTCGAAAATAGTTTATTCATAATATACTTTTATAATTATATTATTGTATTGTATGTTCGGGAATGTTCATGTAGTTTTTTGTGCATGTGTATATACGCGTTTTGGCGGTGACCCCACAACTCAGGAAAAAAACCAAAGCAACAAGAAATAGTCCGACGATTCCAATGATGAAACATAACACATCGGCAGTTTGTTTTGTTTTTTATAAAGAATATCATTTTTTCAATATATTTTTTAAAAATGTATTGTATGGGGAATGTTGACATAATTGTAAGTGTGTATGAATATAGCGTCGGTCCGTCGGTCGTGTTCTCATGGCAGCCATTGAAGTAGTCGTTATTTAGTGTCTCACTACTGATTCTTGAAAGATCAACGGTAAGTGTATTTTCGATTTGTATCTGTTGTATTACATGTTCGCCTCCTATTATATTTGTGAACTACTGTATTATTATTGTTTATGTGTTAGTGTCCACTGTTTATATTAAATTGCGTCGGTTGAGGCCTATATATCTTGTATCGGATGATGTACATGCGCTTCTTGCGTAGTAAGTATCCGCCATTTTGTTTCATTTTATAAACATCCTGTATTATGTCTGGAATTTTCATTATAAACGTGGGTGATTATAGGCTTATATAGCGTACGGTTATGATATTTTATTTATATAATTGTGTTGTAAAGCGAAGGCAGGAAATATCATTGCATCGTCGGTATTACCCGATACGGGGTTATTATTAAATTGTGTCGTTTGACTTCCAGGCTTTTTATTATGCAACTTGGTTATATTTATTGCATGTGCTCTGTATAAATAAGAATATTATTATTTTTGGCAGATACATGGTTATTACAATACTTCGGAGCGATTTTGTATGTTTATAATTGTAGTTGCAACGATATAATTACTGACCTACTTATTTTGTTGATTCGGCCCCGTGTCATTTCGCACTTTACTATCTTCTATAAATACAATACCGGTGTACACAAAACGTTTTTATCAAGATTTTTATTTGTCTGGGAAGCTGATCTTTAAATATGTGCTGTTAATTGGTGGAACATCTGACCTAGCTATTGTTGATTTGGTTTCTTTTCCAGTGCACTGCACACACATTAGGTATTTTCATTCTCTGTGATTCATTGGTACACACCCATAAATATCTGTATTATAGCGCTTATACAATTGTATTTACAACCAAATAATTATTGACTTGCTTATTTGTTGATTCTGTCATATATTTTCGGAACTATTTACAAACACTACATATTTGGGATTTGGACATCATTACATGTATTACGAAAAATTGCACTGGTGCAGCGAGTGATTCTATACAACTCCCTTGATTACCCACTCAGTATGCTAACCATTATACCACTACAACTTACCTTCTAATGTTCTGATAAAGAAGCATGCTTGAAAACTCTTATATTAATATGTTGTTTTGTTATTTTATTTTCAGATGTCAATAGAACAACTTTTTACCAATAGAGGGAATGGACCCTACTCGAAGCCTTTGAAGGTGAAAGTGGTCATTACCGGCGAGATCGTCTCATACCGTGATGGGAGAAACAATGACAGGCAATCACTGAACGTGGCCATTGCGGACTCAGAAAGATGTATACGGGGTGTTGTGTATGATCCCCTGAAATTTGCAAAATTCAGGGAATGGAACTCCCTAGTTCTGAGAGATATAATTCGTAAGACGGACGACAATAATCATGCCATTGTCATCACGAAAAATACAAAAGTCTTTATAACTACGGATATTGACGTGCCGGACTACCTGGTGGAAGCGGGTAGAAAGATCATATACCCACCACCAGCAGATGTGGTACCAATTGCAGAGGCTGTGAGATCCCCACCCCTGGCAAGAGTGTCCGTTACCGAGAAAATTGTACAGGTTAGTTTTCATTCTTGTTCTGTTAATTACAAACAACAGGTGAAGGTAAATACACATTCACTAAAAATGTTAGTTAAGTTCCATTCAACCGCTCTCCACACTTTAGCAGCAACATTCACACACATAAAGCTCCATCATGTAAAGTCCAAAAAAAAACCATCCCTATGAAGTTAAGACTTGCAAATGTATACTGTTTTTGGTTATCCGTTAATATGGACACCTTGGTTTTTACGTCTCCTGTTTTTATGTATTCAGTAATTTAAAGAAAAATAAGTTCAGTCAGTTAACAGACTGTCCATTGATTTTTTGAGAGATATATGTCTATCCTACTGATAAATGAATGTTGCTTGTTTTGCTTGTTTCGCTTCTTTGTTTGATGTTTACATTATTTGTGTGTGTGTTAATGGATAATGTCCTATTATTTTCACTGCTATACCAACATAAACATTGTTGCTACCTGACTATGGACAGGTGATAATTTTTGATATTTATGCACCTCTTATTATTGGTTGTATATCAGGGATGTGATACTCGTACTCGTACTTACTCGAGTACCAATTTTCAAGTACTCAGCAGTACTCAGTACTCGTCTGAAATTATGAGTACAAGTACTTGTACTTATTCAAGTACTGAAGTAAAATGGTCAGTACTTATGAGTACTTTGCGAGTACTATACGAGTACTTCCACACTTATGTGTGAAATGCAAATTAAAGTAACATAATGAAAATAAAAATATATATTATAAGTGAATGGTAAAATAATGAATTATAACAATTAATTGGACAGGCTTATTAAAAGAAATATGTCTACTTCTGTTATGGTTTTATTATAATAGTTAATTATTTATTAATGCATTATAAATAAATCATGAACAAAGTCATACAGGCAACGTCTGCTAATGTGGAAAGACGTTTTAGTATAGGTGGTAAGGTCTTCAGGCCTGATAGGTGCAGAGTAAAAGACGACACATTTGAAAGGCTCATGATTATACGTTGCAACAGCCTCTGACTCTTAGTCTATTGACAGTGAGATTAATTGGGTACAGTATTCCAAGTTTGGAATAATTATGATTACACTGGAACCCCTTTAAACCGGACAAGCTCAGGACTGGACAAAATGTCTGGTTTAAAAGGGTTTCCGGACTAAAGGGGTTTTGAGAACTGGACAAGATTTGGCAAATTTAAATAAACGGGGACATTTGGATCTATATTTTGTTTTGTATTGTAATGATGGATCATTACAATACAAAACAAAATATAGATCCAAAACTATTAAATCTGAATGTGAAAATATGACTTAAAATACATTAATAACCTCCTATTCATTTCAATATCGAATAAAAAACAATTTCAATGTTGGGAATTATCAATTAGTCAAATGATTTACAATAATTGAGTGGTGACCCCCTGAAAGACACTAGTCCATTGTCAAATCTACAGGGGTTATAAATTAAACAAAGAACCTGTGAAAACACAGTCAATGTACCCTTCAAGTATCATTAATAAGTTTGTTGTCATAGCAATTAAGACCAACCATGACAGACAGATGCCCCAGCCAAACACTAAATAGGTGTGAAATGTTAAAAACAATATTGACTGACTTTATTTACTGTATAATTTAAACTTATAATTCCAATTGCATTCAAAATTTATTTCTTCTAATACTCACAGTGCTCTGTATCAGACTCTTCTGTCAAAAGGTTTTGCGCAAGATGTGAAAATTAATATTGAGACTTTATTCTTGTCCGGTTTGAAGGGTCGTGATGAAAAATATCCATTTCGAGCCAAAATTCTTGACCGGTTTCCTGAATTAAGGGGTTTCTGGATTAAAAGGAAATTATACAGTAAAAAAGTTGGGTCCGTACGATTTGTCCTGTTTAAAGGGGTTTCCAGAATTAAAGGGGTTCCAGTGAATATTTCTGTGATGAATATATTTCTGGATATTTTTGTCTACTGACGATAATTTTTTATGCATTATTAAATTTACTCTACATAAATTTGAATAAGTTTATTTCAATATTGATAGCATGGTAACAATAACAACATAACAATACAGTAACATATTGTGTTTTATTTGCGACCCATTTTAGACAGTTATGTATTAAACAATTATAATTTAAAACATTCTGTACTCAGTACTTACTTGAGTACTTTAAGTAGTACTCAGTACTTACTTAAGTACACACCCAAAAGTGAGTACTCTGTACTTACTCAAGTACTCCCTAAGCATCCAGTACTCAGAACTTACTCAAGTACTATCCCCCAGTACTCGACCCATCCCTGTTGTATATAGCAAAATTTAAACAGATTATTGTCACACAGCAGGTTATACATGTTATGGTTATTACTGATAGCTTTATCATGATTTTATATTAAAATTAGCATATTTTAATTGCTGTTAGGATTGACAACTGCCAACTGTTATTGTAATATCATTGTCTTACACATTTTACCAAACAGTATCACAACGCACACTTGTTGTTTGTTTTTTATTGTACTTTAGCATACAGTTTTGAACACAATGGCCACCAATCTAGACATGTGATTACAAGGTAGTGTTCACCAATATTAGACTTAATACAATCGCTTTGTGTTTAATTACAGGAGGAGGAGACAAAAACCCTCAGTGTCCGGGGGGAGAGTGTGAACCTCAAATCAATCCATTTGGAAGATGGTAGTTTAAAGGTCCGAGTGGCCCTATGGAGGGAGGCCTCATCTGTTGAATGTAGGCCAGGGGATCATGTAACAATAACAGATGTTACTACCAACATTTACCAGGGCGAGACAAGCCTACAGACTACAGTACGCTCTGAGATCAAGGTAATACAGTTATGAATTTAAAACTTATTAGACTAACTCTGTGTGCATTTACATCACATATCATATGAAAAATCCCTTAGTATTTATATATTCACTTGAATACAGAAGGCAGTTGTATGGTATTCACACTGTTTATGCTACTAAGGGACTATTGTACTGCTTGCAATACTTCAGACACTTTTTGTTTCTGGTGTTGTTGTTTCTTGTTTTTCTTCGACTCTAGAACAAATTTTACAAGTAATACTTTAATGGAATATCCACTATCAATTGAAAATGTGTAGCCCACAAAATGCCTTGACTCACATTTTTTTCTAGTTTGAATGCAAACTAACATGTGTATGATGTTAGCCATGATGGTATTTTGTAAAATATATTAGAATTAGTACCTTGGGAACATTTAGAAATTGAATATTACAAATCAGCATAAACCAGGAAATAGAAATATTTTGCCAGCAAAACACATTTTGCTAGATGCAGCCAACCTAATATATGTAACCAAACACTGTATGGAACTTGGTATTACAGCGTATGTTTCTTATTCAGTAATATTTTTGGTTTGTTCTAATCCTTTACAATTTTATAATTGTAGAAGACTGATACACCAACAGTTGTGTCCAGGGTGTTGGTTGTCGGTGTTTCTGTTGAAGAGAGTGAAACAGAGTTGCTAATAGATGATGACAGCATCATCCCTGTGCCAAGTGAGCTGCTGGCTGCTGCTGTAAGCAGTGATGGGCCGGTCGACATTGAGATGCTTACAGCTGCTGGACCACTCACCCTGGTGATAACTTGCAAGGGTAGCGAAGTTTTGTACATTGGTTTGGATGAGTGAAAATATTGTAAATATTAGATTGTTTTACATTTGTTGCAGTATTATTTGGGAATAGGGTATTTTGCACAAATTTGGAGATTTTTATTGCTTATTTTATAAATATACTAATGTACTATTTCCATATACAATTTTTCTATGCCATTCTCATTGGTTTCTTTTGTTATAAATGTTCATGTACTGTTAACAACTTAATATAAATAATATTCTTGTGTAAGCTTTTCTATTTGTTATACAAATCACAATTTTGCTATCTTGATACCTTTTTCAGTTTATACCAAGTCTAATATTTCTACCCATTACTATTGATCTGGAATCTATAATATGTGTTATTTGCACAAATAATGTTTACCATGCCATTGATCTTGGTACTCCAAGTGCAAAAACATTCGATACAAGAGCAAATGTTGTTTCTAGTCTCATTATGTAATGTGCCCTATAACTAAATACGCTTTTTGTAAATAAACATTGTTGTGTTCATTTTTTTATGATGATTATGTCCTATTTTACTTAGTTTTACATGTTTTTTATGTCCGTATATATCTCTCATTGGAACATTACAATGATTTGCTAGATGAATAGTCAACCCTATTTACATTATTATACATGCATTATTTATTTTACCTAAACAAAAACTAAGCACCCTGTTACACTTACATCTACTGCCATAATGTAATGTGTCCTACAACCGTATATTCTCTTTGTAAATAATTAATGTTGTGTACAATTCTTCCTATCGGTTATGTCTTACTTTACATATAAAGGATGTTTATACAACGTTTTACATGTTTTTTTATGTTCTATGTATATATTTCTCATAGGAACATTTCAATGATTTGCTATATGCATAGTATTATTAACATTATGTTACTTGTATTATTTAAAGCATACAATATTTAATGCTCTATTTTCATAGAATGGCTTCATAATTGTTACTGAAACACACACATATTTGGTATTTGTTTTTAAATATAATTAAACAAGCACACTTCACTTGTAATAATTTTCTAGTGCAGATATCAGTATTTACTGATGTCAGAAACGTCACATTTTGCAGTCAGTAATAAGATTGTCTATATGCCTTATGGTTATTTCCCTGACGTATGTCATGCCAAGATAAATACGAAATATACTTCTTATATAGGGAAAGATTTTTTTATAAATGATGGAACCAAAATTATAAAAAACAAGATTATCCATGCACATACAATGTTTTTCAGAATGTATCTATGCATAATGCTTTTTTATAAAACCTTGTTGGCATGTGGTAGATTTGTTCATTATCTATATATCCAAGTGTTTCTATATCAAAATTAGGCAAAGCTAATACAGCTGTTTTCTACAGCATATATTGCCTTAACATTGGTGTGCATAATATTGTTGACTAGAGTTTTCCAATGTTTTGTATATTTTCCATTTATATGTGTCTCAGTGTTTGTTTATATGGAGTAACGTTAGTAGTTTATGAACAAAACTAGTGTTCCTGCTAATCACGCTACACATCATGACATAACAAATACCGCCAAATGCTATGTATGAATACACTTACATTTTTATAATGTACTAAATTTAGAACTTTTTAAAAGCTATAACATTACGAAATGTAAAAAGTTAAAAATGTATGATAAGTCTGTAAGCCGGTTTTCTTGTGGTGCTTCTCATATGTAAACCCTAGATGTGTCATGCTAACATGGTTATATGCTTTCATTTATATACATTAGATACTTATGTTTATTGATTGTGGGTAAACAAATATTAGGTACAGCCAGGACTTTGTAACCATCAGTGTCGTATTGCTATGAATTTGCAAGCATATACCATTTTTTATCATTTTTATTAGACCAATTTATGAAGCAATCCTAATAGTTAGTTCCCACAATTACAATATTTACCTCTCTTGTTTTGGATTGTTGGCCAAATTGATAGGCAAATTATCATAAAGTTTATAGGGAGTATAAAGTAAATGATGCTAAACTAACCAGATATTAAAAAAAAACATAGTTGTACAAAATGTGTTTGTCACATGCATACTCTCTCTAAATTTTCCCAATTATTCTATACATGGAAATTAACCATATATGAGCTCAACAGTTTGACCTATAAAAATGGCTATGAACAAGACGTGTATTTTGTACAAGTGGGAACA
Organism: Mactromeris polynyma; assembly: GCA_032209605.1. Taxonomy (NCBI): domain Eukaryota; kingdom Metazoa; phylum Mollusca; class Bivalvia; order Venerida; family Mactridae; genus Mactromeris; species Mactromeris polynyma. The sequence goes on along the minus strand of JASFXZ010000043.1, from coordinate 1,856,451 downwards.
ATCTATTGTTGTTGTTTAGTGTACATTATTATGTTTTACTTTTTATTGATGATCTCAGTTATTTTTAATAAAAGTTTAGAAATTTTACACACTGTTGTTGCCTATCTTGTGTTGAATATACAATTGTTACTGTTTATAAGCCATCAGTGGGATCATAGCTAACGTGACGAATGTATATGTCACGTCTCACAAACTCCACTACTACTGATATGCAGTAAAAATAGCACTAATAGATTTGTGTTTGTATTTTGTTCAGTTAATGCCTTTCCGACAGGTATGATCATTTATTAGTCTATACATGATCTACCTAGGTTCAATAAGAAGTGTTTCGTCAGTTTTACTGCAAGCAACAGACAGCTTCCACACTTAAAAGTAAGCAGTGTGGCGCTTGTCATCTTGGAAAGATGAAAATTTACAACTGGGTAGGCCTGAACATGTCACAAACCCATGACCTACAGATGGGTATTCTAGCATGCTAAGTGGATGTTACATGTTATGATTTCCAAGGAATACTACAATGATATGGTAACAATATGGACGCATTTAATGCAATATTGTCTTAATCTGAATACTGTACGTCTCAGGTGAGAGTATGGATATGACAAATGCAATCCGAACTAGTAAGGCAAGGTACTACACCTATGGTTATAATTAGTTGACTTAGTACAGGGTTCTATAAGGTTTGGTTAACACCCAATCAACAGCTTGGATCATCTACACAGGATCTCAATAACCAGTACATTCCTTGGTTTCACTGCAAGCGATTGTAGGCTTCCCACTTATGTCAGCAGTGGGAGGTAAATGATTCAAAAAGGTTCCTTGACCAGATCACCACCATGACTAGCTATATACATGCAAAAAAGAAGAGTGGTGTGCATTGTGCATCTGTCTGTTAACATATATTTGGTTTATTGGATGCAATTAGATCCAAATTTTGATGTATCTAATATACAAGTAACATATTGTTTTTTCTCGAAAATCAGCAAGATACCTCCCTACAACACTAGGAAATAACATATTTGTCCATTGGGCCTATAAATAAGTTTCTGAACACAGTTGTGCTCAGTCTCAGTCCTTTGATTTCTTTACAATATTGTAATGTTTTCGACTTTCGAGAAACTGTAATTTATTTTCGTTGGTAGATTTTTTCTTAAAATCTCTTCTGTCATTATAGAAAGTTTTTTGGCCAATCTACATTCGTCGTTAAACCATTCGTTTTTATTTGATTTATTTTTGTTTTTAGGATATATAGTTCTACCGAATGTCTTATATGCACATTTGTACATGAGTTCTGACAACTTCGTTATATTGAAATCTATAGTGTCGCACGCATTCATTTTCTATATTCGAGGTAATGTTTTCAAAATGTTGGCGTTCATTTTCTATGTCATTTAGAAAGTCATTCATTCTGTTTTGATCCCATATGACGTGTTCAAATGGCATTTTGCTATTCATATTTTGTTTAGATACGTCACTACGGGATCCGATTTTAAAAGTAGCTGGGCAATGGTCAGAGTATTCCATTAAAGTATGTATCATAAAATCGGTGATATACTCAAAATTTGAATAATTTGTGATCAGATAATCGACCATGCTACAACACATTCTATTTCTATTTTTACAATAATACGTACAGCTACCTTCATCTAATCTTCCGTTGACAATAGACAGTTCATGTTTCTTACATAGAGAAATTAATTTTCTGCCAAAAGGATTTACAGTCGTATCCTTAGATTTTCTACATGGGATTAAATTGCCAGTTCTATCAGGAAAGGTAAGATATCTGTTCAGGTCAATATTGTCAACATAATCACATAAATTTCCTATTCTACAATTTAGGTCACCAATCAGATAAACATCACCCATCAAACTAAAATGTGTAATGTCATCACACAAAATTAACATTTGTATACACAGTTGAGCCTTCAGGTGGAGTGTAGCACGCACAAAAATATATACTTTTCTCTACACTTGATTAACATACTCGGCACGTACGTGCCTTTGGTTATATAACACAAAACAGCACAAAGACAGTCAATGCATACATACAATCATACATACAAACAATACATTCATACAAACAAAGTTATTAAACGCGTTACGTAGATAAATATCATTTACTTATATATTACTATTCAGTCTAAGAAAAAAAGAAAATGAAAAGAAACTAAGGAACTCCGTGATTTTTCAAATAATCCTTTCTAATAGAAAAAGCTTCTCTTAGCAAAATAGCAATTTTAAGCAAATATTTTTTCTTTCATTGCCAGAAATCCCAAGCAAATCGCTGGCTTATTGATGAAATTGTCTCCCTTGAAAATACGCTATCGGCGGTATCGATTTGTCAGTTCGCTCAATTTGTGGCTATTGAAATATAGAGTAAACAGTTTTTTAAATTATCATGATGTTTCTGTTATTTAATTCACATAATTTGTTCTCATATTAGCACAAACTTCAATGTTTCATTTTAAAATGATATAACTTTTTTTATGATTGATTATTATCTTCATGCTTCCCTGTTTGATTTAAAATTGTTATTATTGATCCTTATTGATCCTTATATCTTTAACTGAAAAACACACGAAAAACTGTAATTTCATAAAATATCCCATTTTTAGATACATATTTAAAGTATTTATATTTAACGTACAATATTTATTCACATATGTGCACAAACTACCAAATATAAATATTTTAATGGTGTTTTTGAAAATTAAATCAAATGTGATCATGCTTCCCTGTTTGATTTAAATTAGCAATGTATTTGAAAAAACATGATATTGATGAATTTTTCCATAGATGGCCACGATATATTTCCTAAATATGTTTTTCTAATATTTCTGTATAGAGGACAGCACATCATAAAATGGTATTCTGATTCAACTTGATTAAGCGAACACATTTTACAAATACGATTTTCTCTAGGTATATTATTTGCTCTACCTGTTTCGATATTAAGTGAATGCGAGCATAATCTGAAAGATGTAAGATGTTTTAATAATTTATTATTATCAATCAAGCTTATATATTCTGAACAATTGAAAACGTTTTTGAATTGATTAAAATATGCTTATCTCGGCATATCGTTTACAGTCGATTGCCACTCCTGGATAAAATGATCGCGTAATCGTCTTTTAAGAAAAGGGAGTGTATTTAAATCAAAATGTTCAATAATATTTGTACAGCCTAATTGTTCAATAATCGATTTCATTTTGTATGCCCAACAGTGAGCATTATTAGTGTGACATTGTTCAATGTACATTTGCCTAATAAAAGAATAATTTGTTGACATAAGTTTCCACCAAAATTTTATGGATCGTTCTTTAGCTATGAGATATAATGGGTATCTGCCTAATATACTTTTACAAAATTTTATAAGTAATTTCTCAATTTCTTTATATTGGTAAACACCCCATACTTCAGAACCGTATAGTAAAATTGGAACAACCATAGTGTCAAAGAGATAAAGTTTTGTTTTAACATTCAAATTTATTCTGTCAAATACTGAAAGCTTTCAATGCCTGATCAGACAAAGTTTTAACTGCGTATTTCAAACTACCGGTGTTAGTAAAATTAATACCAAGGTAAGTAAAACTGTAAACAATATCAATAACTTCATTATTAATTAAAAATATTTCATTGTGTAATTGTTTTCTTTTTGCAAAGACACGTATTTTATTTTTTTTACGTTAATTTTAAGACCCCATTTAAGTGGGCTGGTAGTGAACAAAACAATATAATCTGCAAAAAGGATTAAATATCTGGATAGTAAATCAATATCGATTTCAGTTAACGAATCAATGTTTATACAGTTTGTAATGTCATTTACAAATAAAATGAATAATAACGGTGATAATGGTTCACCTTGTCTCAGGCCAACTGTGACATAAAAAAACTCAGACATATTCATGTGAGAAGACAATTTCACACATGATTTAACATTTGTGTACATAACTTTGAGCAAGGTTAATATTTTACAACTAAGACCGGATTCCACCAACTTTACCCATAACCCATCACGGATTACAGTATCAAAAGTTCGTTCATAGTCAATAAAAGCACACCATAGTTTTTTATTATTCGATAATACGTTTTGTATAATACTGTGCAGAATAAACACAGCATCTGATGTAGACTGTTTGTCACGAAATCCAAACTGAGAATCGTTAAAAATATGTTCATTCTCACACCACTTATTTATTCTATTCCTCAATAACAATGAAAATATTTTTCAACGAAGCAATACATACCTCATCCAGAAAAATCAATAATGTTGCAAAATAATGCGTTTTAATTAGTTGATTTTACATTTTGTCTTCGCTATAATAAAACATTAATTTGCAAATTGGCACCCGATGTGTAGTGAGTCACGTGAACATCCGAGGCATGATAAACTACTGTGCACCGTCCGATTCATAACCCGGTATGTACTAGCCCTGATTCTAGTTACTCCTCTAACTTAGACCGTTATGATATCATGCTGTAGTCCGTTTGATCTCCAACTTTTTATTTTCTATTGATCAATTTCTCCTTTTGAAATTGACAACTTTCCAAGCCTTTCGTAAACAGTTTTGATTTTTATATAGTGTCACAGGGTCATTAGTATCGGGCCTCATTGTCCAATAATTCCTATATATATATCATTGCATTTTTTTTTATTTACTTCATAAACTCATGTCACAGTATAACCATGTACACACAAAACCATTGGTACGGGCCTCACATCACACCATTTACATTCATGATGCACGGACTGGATTCCCCGCCGTAACGAACCATTTTGCACGCTTCTTCAGTCACACATTAAACGTCGCACTGGGAGGTTGTGAAAGTCTACATTTGTGTATGTTCGTTGTCTATTTGCAGGCTGAAAAGCCCCTACTCGTCACCAGACTCGATTCTATAATTGTCGCACAAGACAACCTGCGACATAGTTTCACAGTAGAGAGTGCAAAACATTGTACATATTCACTTTTTTACATATTATACTGGAACATACTTATAACGTACTCGGTTATAACGAATAATCGGATTTTGGATAAAGCGTAATTTTGGAGATAACATAGTACTATGTGAGTGCCAAACGGCAAAATTCAACGCAAATGAACTCGGTTATAACGTAATTCACGAAAACAATGTATGTTCTCATTACACACCCATTTAGTTCATGTGTAAACAAGAAACAAGTCAACAGTAATGGATTGTTTAACTAAATTTGTTATATCCATACAATTATAACGACATTTCGCTGTATGGATATAACAAAGTTTGGACGAAGCTTAATTAGCATTGTAAGGCGTGGACTCGCTCCCATCAGTCTGAGCTATCACGGCTGTTAGTTTAATGAACTCAATATCACAATAAATAGGGTTGCTTGTTATTTGATTAACCTATTTTGATCAATAAAGGTGGTAAAACCATGTAAACATTGCATGACGTCACTCTCAACTTATCGTGGTATACTTTATTATCACTAATTCCAACCCTATCCAGATAAGTTCACATTTTACCTTCAAATGGTTGATTCACTGTTGTTGACAAACATAAATTAGCCTGACATCCTGATAAATGTAACGAATATTTTCAGACTTGTCTGTTTTCATATTCTCAGGAAGTACTCATCGAGTTGTATATAATGCACCGTGGGAATTAGTTGTGACGTAGTATACAAGGGAGCTTTGTAGTGTCACATATAGGCCGTGCCACATATAATTCGCATACGAGGCGAACTATATGCGGCGAAAAGGCATGGTCATGCCGCATATGTCTTGTCCTAATGCAAGTCATCATCATCATCATCATCTGTTCTAATTTAAAGAATACATGTTTCCTCAAACTGCCATATACACATTAAAAAAGAAAATAACTGTGTGTCAACTGAAATATATTCCCCACATCAGACAGTGGACAAATCTTTAGGACCAGTTTGGGGTATGTTGAGCAACCATTAACATATTATTTGATCGCATCGCCACAGCCGTAGACCCGGGAACAAACGCGCGATCTTCGGACTGGAATTTTAGTGCGATACCGGCTGCGCTAGACGGGGATTCGTGATAAATCATCATTATTATCTTAACAGATCAAACCACATTGCGTTGGCAATTAACATGCTTTTGCGCAACTGATAGAAATGTTTATAAATGTTTAAACTTATTATTTCTGTGAGGTTTCTTTAAAATCCACAAGTTGGTCATATATGCAGAAGGCGAAGCGTTGACAAAGCATCGTATATGCCCATTATAATGCATTTGAACATACATGGATCATAACTTAATATACTGACAGTCGTTTAGAAACATTAATACATATTTTTTACATAACACCTTTGAGAGAAGTGAGCTTACTGCGGCGACGAGGCACATGTCCGCCGCATAAAGCCAACGTGAACTTAATGCGGCGCTTTTCGCCGCATGTAGTTCACGCATGAACTTAATGTAGTTCATGCGCGAACTTTATGCGGCACGGACTATATGTGGCACTACAGAGCTTATCGTGTAAAAACATTTGATGCTAGATGAATTGGTCGATCTGTATTTTTAACAAGACGCATGTAATGCTAGTCATTTCTCATAAATGAGTCCTCAAATTTTAGACCTAGAAATGCACCAGAAGCCACCATTTCATACCTATATTGTTCAAATCTTCCGGGGGAGTTCCCCCGGACCCCCCTTCGGGGAGGGATCATTGGTCCTCATGATTGGCCGCCCCCAGTCTTGAATTTCTGGATCCGGGCCTGCTAGTAATACGTAAACTGTACAGTTTAGCGTTACTTAACTTCGTCATCGCTGAGATAGGGTGGCTCCTATCTGTACGAGGCTTAATATCATTAACTATAATGCGTTCTCACCTAAAATTTAAAATTCTCAAATGCTATATATCACTATTGGACGTATTTTGGCATTTTTGTCACAATTTTGTGTCTTTTTGTGAGTATTTTGCCAGATATAGCATATGTGTCAACACAGTGTTCCATTTCCAGTCATTTTGTCCGATTTATGGTCAAAAGATATGCTGTATCGTGTAATTCGGTTCGTCTATATTGTTGAAAGATGCTGAAAACCCTTCTGCGACAACTAAAAACTTTATGGGATGCCTCATTAATATTATTTAGGACTTTTGTTCTTGTGTGCTTGTTTTCTGATCAATTTTATGTAAAAAATCCATTATTGGCATATTCTGGAATGTGTGGCTCGATATTAGCGAAATATGCTAGTGACAGCATATTCATATTTGCAGGATGCCTAAATGTTATAATTACCACATTTTAGCATATCACCAGAATGTGGATGCTGAAATTGTAAAAAAAGTCGATTCTGGCATCCCAAAATATTTTGGATGCTGGATACCCGAATATTTGATAAACTGGCATCCGTTTGTTCTGGATGCTAGAATCAAGTTATTTCGGATGCTGGCATCCCAATATTCTGGATTATGGCATCCGTTTGTTCTGGATGCTAGAATCAAGTTATTTCGGATGCTGGCATCCCAATATTCTGGATTCTGGCATCCGTTTGTTCTGGATGCTAGAATTCAGTTATTTCGGATACTGGCATCCAATTGTTCTGGATGCTGGAATACAAAAGAGCTTGATAATAATAATAATAAACTTTATTTATTGAAGGTAACGTTATTAAGACATGCACATAAAAAACATACATACATAGCCTTATCTAACTTAAGAGGCCTTCATCCAAAAAAACAAAATGCTTGCATCCTAGAAATCTGGCATTTGGATGCTGTCATTGCAGGAACTTGGATGCTGTCATTGAATTTATTAAGTGCACCATTTTCATATGCTATAACAAATCTAATTACTACTAATTAGCACACTGACTGCTCAAATATTACAATACTGGTATTTCACAAGATTTGTGTGCTACAGTTTCCATTCATTCTCAACTTAATACACACTTAGTTACATATACTTAATATAACTTCTACATTTATTGATATACTGTTGTTCCAGTGCTTGTGCATCTGAATACAATACAAATGAAAGATGATAAGCAGTCGAATCCATCTAAATAATGACATACCAGTGCATACAATTCCAATTATAATTATGCTGACTGATAATAAATTTACTAACATGCAAACTGTATGGAGTAACAGCCACTTTTTAGCAACCATTTATCTATTTCAGTCTCTTCAATATACATTGTAGTTTTTTGTACTATTACAAACAGTGATTATGACTTTAACATGTACATCACCACTCAAGTGGAGTAATAACAGACTATAAACATACACATGTTAATAAAAATACAAAATTAGTATTGCACATACAAACTACATGTACCTAGTGTAAAAATGTATCAAAGGATACTAATGCTTAATTGATAAATGACTGAAGAGATCAATTATCACCCCAGTCAGACTGTTGATGAATTGTATAAAAATAAACTTATCACCCAACTATTACAATATTTTGAACCTATTTTCATCTATGTGTATTTTGTTCTACTGTTTAAAACATCATGACAGATTTTGACACTAATATTAGTGACTGCATGGTTTTTTCTTCATCAGTTAAATGTATTGAATTCTAAGTTGAGAGATAATGCCTTTTGTGCCAGTTTCCAGTTTGATTGGTGGAATACCATATCTAATTTTACTGAAAGCCGGTGGAAGAATAAGTTTAAAATAGGTTTGACTTCAAAAAACTGTCTTATGTGTACAACAATTCCCGAGTTAATTACGACCATTTCCGGATAATCATGACGACTATAATGTAAACATATCCAGAAAGTAACCAGCCACCTGGCAGCCTTATTTTTTATTAAAACCACACAATTTGAACTACCTTGGTAGAGGGTCAACAAAGGAACATTTGCATGAAATTATTTCAAAATTGTGCCAGTAGGTTTTTTATTCCTCTATATACATATAGCATAAGTGGACCCCTCCCCCGGTCGCCATGTTTGTTTGGGAATCCATGTAATTTGAACAACCTTAGAAGAAGTCTTTGACAAGAAGATATTTTGTGTTTATTCTTCATTGCCATGGCAAACAGAATTTTGCATAGAATTGAATAAGTTTGAAGGGGAACACATATCAATTATTTCTGTGAAGTTTGGTCAAAGTTGTCCGAAAGGTTTCAGAGGAGAAATGTATAAGATAAGTGCGGATGGACAGACCGATGATGGACAGCGAGTGATCACAATTACTCAAACTGAGCTTCTGCTCAGGTGAGCTAAATAGAACTGTATTTATATGAAACACTACCTATTACTGAATGCAGTCTATGTTTTTTGGTCATATATAACCAGTGAATACCACACCAAAGATAACATTTAAACAAGATTGATTTTTGATTTCAAAATTAATGGTGAGTTTATGGAAGCACTTGTCTGTGATTTTTCTCCAATAACTGCAGCTACATGTGTGGTCTGGGGTGGTATTCACGAAACATCTTAAGGTTAAGATTTTCCTTAAATGTAATATTTTCCTTAATATCCACAAGATTTTCCTTAAATATGAAGAAAATACTTAAGTGGTATTCACTAAACATCTTATCTTAAGATTTTCCTTAATTATGGCAATTTTTCCTTGAAAGACAAGGTAGCTTCCACCTTCCTTAAAGCAGAAAAGGAAAATCTTAAAAATGTCGGATGTGTGAAGATTTGAGTACAATACATCTTATAAATGTAATAATGCGTTAAATGTACAATCCCCTAGTAGATGCAGGTATATTTTCATCTACGAAGATGTTCAATGTAGATGTCTATGAAAGCCTATGAAAAGGGAAATAACTGCTATGTAAACATTGAGATTGAAATGGACGCACAGAGACGCTCAGTATTTGTTATTGTGTTCGTTGATAGTAGTCGTTTTCGATGCTCGGAAGAATTGGAACTGAACTACACTTAAACTTCAGTAACTCAAACAGGCGACAACTCGAGAACCCCGAATTGTCGAGGAAATGGCAGAGTCCCGAACTTTATTTCTTCTATTTTCATATAAAATATACCGCCGATAACTCAAGCAGTAATAACTCGAAAACTCGAGCACCCTTGCCGGTCCCCAGTACGCAAACAATACACAATAGCTTAAATTACTGGTAACTCGAGGACACATTTTCACACATTGTTCAAATGGGAGCTCCAAATAAACAAACAATAACTGTACAACAACAATAATACTTAAAGTATACTTCTCTTATTAAGAATTTGACTTTACTTTTATTTTAAAGAGGAAATACTGAACTGTACTGAATAGAAATATGATACTATGACACAAATATGAAACAACTGGTACAAGTGTGAAAAGTAAAAGTAAGGCATTTCATAACAAACACTAAAAGGACATGATGGAAACTCTGGGTCACTCGAAACACTCGAGCTTTTTGGATGGACCTTCGAGTTATCGAAGTTTAACTGTATTTCAATCATAAATCATCATGGATAAACACAGGATTATACAATGAAGTTGTATCACCGTTTGAAAGGATATTTTATGTTCGACTGCGTTGTGTCATGTGTTTTTCGCGAATTGTGTTTTGTTGAAACTGACAGATAAGAGAAAAAGGAAAATATTTTATTAGTTCTTGGATATTTTTCTTGAAGATACAACATTAGCTGCGAATGCCATCTTTACAGGCATGTTATAACTGTTGAAAACCATTGCCATATTTTGTTTAAATGTACCAGTATAGATGAAATCTTGTTGGCTGGCTATATAGCTTCTTGTTTTTGAAATAAATGAATCATGAATTGTGATATGTAAATAAATAGACTTAAATGCAGAACAAAAAAAATGTTTGTGTTCTATTTATATTTGGAGTTCAACATTGTTTTATGTGGTTATTTTGTTTGGCATTCAATAGACATTACCAGTACTAAACGTATTCGAAACAATGTTTATTTGTTGAAAAGGATTAAATTGCCATCAAAGTTACGACATCATAACGGCAAACGTTGATAAAACGCACTTGTCGACTTCCGGTACTATATTTAGATCGTGGAAATTCCAAATTTGCATGACAACCGCTTTAAGATTTTCCTTAGATGAAATTGATATTTTCCTTAAAGTTAAGACTTTCCTTTGCTAAGGAAATCCTTAAGTGGCACTGAGGAAAATCTTAAGGTTCAAGATTTCCTTATCTTTAACTAAGGAAAAGAAAATAAGGATAATCTTCAGGTAAAACTTAAGATGTTTCCTGGAATCTACAACAATTTTAAAGTCCCTCTTTCTTCAGTATTGGCCAACCATTTGAGCAACCAGACTTCATATAGTACCCTTTGTTTAAAAGGGAAGCTGTCTGAAAAAAAGAATAAATTATCAATATAATGACTTAACAAATATTTGAAAATATGAACCATCTTTGATTGTTTTTTATCAAAGTAGTAATTTACTGAAATCATCACAGAAAAAATCTGGTTTGCTGAATTTAATGGTGTCATATTTGAGTCTTGATATAACCCTATATTTCAGCATGTAAGATAGAAATTTCAGTTTCTATAAATACATTTATTTGCACTTAGTCAATATGTAGTTCAACCTCAGATATTTAACCAATGTTCATCAAAGTATATTTTCATGTGTTGCCAAGACATTTGACATTATGCACATCACAAATTTCCATGTCCATAACTACATTTCATTCTAAATTTTAAGCATGCAACACTCAGCAATACTTGGACTGACTCAAGAAAGAAAACATCAAGTGCATCTACATTTAATATTGATCATATGTACAAAGTGTGATTAACATCCCTTCAAATTGTGGACTCCACAATCGATCTTCCAAAAACTCCCATTATGTTTTTCTATTATCTGTATATTGATACTATCATTTGTTTGCTTTCACATCTTTAGTTTACATTTTAACAATTACATATTAACAAAGTCATCTTTATTAGAACAATATTGATAAAGACTCTATATTGATAAGGGCTCTTATATCAAGACATATACTATTTTTACACTAATAAATAGTATTGTTCTACACAATATTAAAACAATTTACATTACTCAATTTGGACACTACTGTCTTTATACTTATTTTTAACATATAACGTATTAAGTGTTGACTTGAAGCAGTTCATTGTTCTTTTTGTGACATTCAGGATAAAAACAAAATTTGTGACTTCAAATATTTCTCCTCATAAACTGTTTCACAACATTTTACAAGCTGTTACTCACTTTAAAGCCTTACTGGTATTCATCAACATTCAACCTTGGAGTCATTGAACACCTCTTCTTCAACCACATACTAAGTTCTTCCTGAATAAAATACACAGTGAAATAAATAATATTTCAAGAACTGATATTGTTACAAATGAATGAAATTCGTATCTTTATGGAAATATGTAAAAGTCGGTATATGTCATTTGAATTCGGGCAGTAATATCACAGACATATAACCATGGTTTATATGTCCGTGGTAATATCAAAACACCTTAATTAAATACAATTAAAATACCCAAACCTTGGCAAGGACTATTGCCAAAGAGGCTGGATTTTTTTTTATTTTGGCATTATTAGGGGCCTATAGCAAAGTAATTTTACATGAATGCAGATACTGCCAAATAGAGCTAGGCTTTACCAGGCCTGACAACAGTCCGTTCCATTCCTTTTTTTACCAGAACGGTCTGGTTGTTACACATATTTGGCAAGTTCTAGAATAATGATAGCAGGACCATTAAGCCCTTTAGAGAACTTTGAAATACAGTGCATTATTGAAATTTTGTATTTACACGATAGAGCTAATTATATTTTTATTGCCTTAATTACCTCTATACTGGAACTATAAAATAATCTTTGTGCTGCTCTCATTCCTTTCATTAATACAGTAATCTCTACAAGTTCTTCCTGCCATTGCAATCCTGATTTACTGAAAAATATTCGAAACAAGTGAAGTAGAGCTGACCCCGCTTGCGTATGTCAGAATATTTTAACATATGACTAATTTGCTACATCATCGCGTGGTTGATCATGACCTACATTTTATTTGTTATGATGCAGCCAGCATTCGTCTCTGTGCTCTGTTTAATATTTTGCAGTATTTTCCCTCATAAATAAGTCATGTATCGTTCAAACATGCGTGATAATTATATTAAATACACCGATCACATGTTCTAACCTTACAGCGATTATCCGAAAATGTACTTTCAGTTTCAACTTTCACTTTCATTATTACATGCAGACTGAATGTGTCATAGATTAAGTACATAAGCGTCGACTCGATTTAGCATATTCCTGTATGACCTCCAATATTTGGAAATGACACTCGGATCTGAAATTGCAATGACCTTCAATTTTCAAAGTCCACGGAAAACACTGCCAATGATAGATGGAGAATCTAAATTTATTAAGATAATGTCTGATGACATCTTCAAATTGATGTCTTTAGATACACGATCAGCAAATGAATGGCTGTTTTAAAACATTATTTGAGATGACAGGCAAAATTCATTATTATCCATTGGAAATTCTAATGCAGTATTTTATTGATAAATTTACCTTTTATCGCAGGAAGATTAAGCTGTATGTGAGGTACTGAGAATGTCAAAATAAAGACAATATATTTTGAAGATGCAACAAACAAATATGAGGTGGCCTTATGGTGCAAATGTGTGAATGAAACCTTTCAAGCAGGAGACTTGTCATAACAGACAGTGTTACAAATACCTACAGAAATGAAGTTTCCCTTTCAACAAATTCCAAGACCTTAATCACGGTATGTCACATGGTTCTCCTACTGTATGATAAACTCACTTTAAACAGATAAAAATAGTGACTTTAAAAGCTAGTGGAAAAATCACGTTGAAGTGAGTGTAACATTTTCTTGTATATAAGTTCATAATTTGAAGTTTAATACTTAAATGTTCGTGGAAAAAGTTAATTTGAAAGAGATGTTGAATGAATAAAATAGCAGTGCAAATGCTGTTTTGGTCCTTGAATTTTGTGAAAATATAGGAAATGATACATTGATATTCTGCTATACAAATTTAAATAGCAAGTTTAAATTATTGCAGTCCTGTCGCCTGTTAACTTAAGCTAAAATAAAATATTGCAAAAAAATTCTGAATATACTGTAGTACAGTATTTATATCATCAAAAAGGGCATCAAGTTTTTTTTGTCCATTCAGATAGCTTTAGTTTAATAATTTTAGCACCTGTCAACTGATTCTTTTGAAATATATTGTTATTGCCTAATGCTTTTTAATACCATTAAATTTTACATGAAGACATTAATATGCCATGGTTATAATAAACATGTAACTAAATCCATTGTTAAAGCAGAAAAGTAAAGAAATATACAATTAAAGAACGACAAACCGTCAAAGGGACAATATATGGCAGCAAGATCAAAGTAATAATATTGTTTTATCATAAACATGATTCTGTCACTCATCCTCACACTCCATCATAAGAGCTTTAACTCTAGGCGAAAGGTTCAACACCTAAATATAGCAAAAATTGTCCAGATATTTCTTAAATATGTTTCATTAATACCCTTACAATATACCTATACTATTGTATTTTAACAGAAAACAGACTTTTCAGTGAAAGAAGTAATTGATGAGGTGGATAGTGTTTGTCAGGAAGAAGATGAGTTCTCCTTCTTAACAATAGATGACAAAGTAGTTGCGGTACCTGTAGGAATGGCGAAGCAGATGTTCCCAGATATGCAAGATGAAAATTTAGAGCTTCATATTTTGCCTTGTGTAAACCGTAAATAAGTGTCACATGCACTTACAAGGGCAGTGAACCCTTATCTATTCGGAACAACGGACACTGCAATCAAAGTTATGCAATAAACTAGATACTTCCATTTCTGATATCATTTGGTATTTATTCATATCCCCGGTATTGAAGGTGCTATTTTTTTTAATTTGAAAACATGATTCCCTGTGGCATATTCAAAGTACACACCAAATTTGATAAAAAGCACGAAAAATTATGCAATTGCTTTAAAAGTATGTATTCTTTTGGAATAATTTTGTTGCCAAAATTGAAGAACTGTTGCCAAATTATAGTTTTTTTCACATTTGATGTTATTGGCGAATGGAACAGCCCTTTAATCTTAAATGTATCAAATCAGCTTGTTTTAGTGCAAGGACAATATTTATAATATTTGTGCATAAGCCTTTTTACTGTATGGCAAAAGTTAAATATGACAAAATACCACATGTAAAAAAACCCAGTCGGCACTCAAAAGTTTAAAAAAACCCAGCCCTCCCTTATTTTGATTTTATTTTTGCTTTGGCCTCGTACTTGAATATGTTGTGCTCTGTTTTGATAGTTGACTTTGCTTGTCTTTGATAGTTGTAACAGTTCTTACAATATAGATAGTTTGTAATATATCTAGTCTTAGGATAAATGTGTTAATGTGCTTTTGCAATAGGCATGTCTTGTTTCAGTCTTCCGGTGTTTTATAGCTGTTTGTTTCACTTTGATATTTTTTAATTATTTAACTCATTCGAAATGACCCCCCCCCCCGACAAAAAAATTATGAATACTTTCGTCACATCACTATCCCAATTGAATAATTATTATATATGTATATTGCAATATCTCAGTAATGTTCTTCACATTAATATGAACCTCATTAAGGCTTCATTTCTCTGTTTAACACAGCCTATGCAATTATACATATATGTGTATATGTAAGAAATGGAACAATGTTTTTGTTGAATTAAGTATTATAGTGCACATGTAAGTATATGTTTTTTATGTATCAGTGTACATGTCTTTTATTGATTTAGTAACACTTTTCAGACAAATCTGCTTGAATATTTAATTGTACGCTTACAGAAGTGTAAGCTGAATTCCATGTTTTTTGCTCACCTGAACCAAGTTACCTATTGCCATCACTTACCATCTGTTGCCCACTGCGACATTTCCAAAACCACTTGGACAATTTGAATCAAATTTGGTAGATTTGTTCATTGGATGATTGTCCTCAAATATTGTGTCACACAGCCCACTCAGCCCCACTCAAATTCCAAAATAGCCACTAGGGCTTCTGATTGACAGACATTTTTTCTAAAAAAATATATTTACCCTTTGGCTGATTTGCTATGAACATTGTACATGATTGTACTGTACCAAAATTACATCCAACATCTGATTCGCTGACACATTTTGGATATTATATCTAAAGCTGCTAGACCAGTTTAAACCAAACCTGGTAAAAATGTTACTTGGATAGCCCTATGCTGTGTCCCCAGTCTACTTTCAACTTTTGATAGAACTGGTCTAACAGAATTTCAACATACTTTCAACATTTTGTTACTGACTAAGCTCAAAAGAGTTTCTTTTAAAACAAAACTTGGATGATTTGACCTGTTTTCATGTATATACATAAGATGATGATTTGCAATTAAGCTGCATATGAAGTAAACAGTTTAGTAATAATATTTAAAATGTTGTTATTGCTTGTACATTTGTGTTCATCATGTTGTATTTATTATGTCTTATGTTGTATTTATTATGTATTATATTGTATGTTTGTCTGTCCAGTTTGCCTTGTTCTCCCTTTATCTCCAAACCCCAGTGTTAGATTTTCATCAACTTGCTTGGAAGTATCAGTATGAAGTCTAGTAGTTCATATTGTAATTTGGGGTCATAATGTTAAAGGTCAACAGGTGTCTGAAACTTGAAAACCTTGTCTGCTGTTCATCTCTAAAAAAACCTGTTAGATTTTCATCAAAGTTGTGCTTTGAAAATTAATTGGAAAAATACCCCGCCACAACAAGATAACTCATAACCTATGGCAAGCTAAAGTTATCATAACTTTACGCCTGGGCATACTGATTTAATGGGGATATAATTAAATATGTCATTTCATATATTCATGACATACATTTCACTTGTTTTACAGTCTTAAGGTTCTACCATTATTACTGACCATTTGTCTTTATTTTGGATTGAAAATCTAGCATTTCTAGAACAAGTCGGATTGAAGATCAATTTTATTCTTTTTCACATTTCTGTCTTATGTTTTTGTTTTATTCCATATTCATGCAAACCTTCTTACCTATTTACCCAAACTTTGATATTATGAAACTGTTTAATTACAATACAAAAATATATATGCAACGAGTTGCCAGCTTGGATACAGAGACAAGTGGTACCGTCCCACACCCCATTTGTTTGCTTTGATTGTATTGAGTAATCGTTTTTGCTTTTTGGTCAATATTGCATTATTTCTTTCTACTGGTAATATGTATGTGTTGTATGTAAATACGTTTATATTTCTCTTTTTGTTTACTTTACTAGTTATTCATATACTAAGTCTGCTAAACCAGTCTGTGTACTCCTCCTATCACTTTTGTAGATTCAGGTATTATTTATTATTTTTTATTTACACCATTATCCAGTCATCCACAAAGTTTATACTCATTATACATTCACACTGCTTGATAACTTATCCAGTGTGTAATGCTAGCATGTGGTTGTTACGTACTGAAGTGATCTCACAAGGTACTATATCATGTAGTGATTAATGTTTTTGTATTGAGTTATTGTGTTGCATTTTGGTCAGTTTTGCATTATTTCTTTCCACTGTAAATATGAGATATAAGTAAATACGGTTTTATTTCTCTTTGCTATGTTCTTTGTCTTATTATAATAGTCATTCATATACTACGGCCTGCTTACACTTCCTACCACTTGTTCATTCGGGTAGCATTTTATAGTTCTCTCAGGTGTCACTTTTTAGCTATCATTTACATTAAATTACACTATTTTTCTAACTTTCAAAATGTCTAAACTCATTTTACATTCACCAATTGCTTGATTAATTCAGTGTGTGATGCTGGATGTCTGTTTGTCCACTGACATGTTGTTAATTACACTGTAGTGATTTCACATTTTGACATGATATGCAATATCATTTAGTGATTATTGTTTTTTTTTAATTTTTAGTAAATACTAATTATGTAAATTTGTCGGTATTCCATTATTTATTTCTACCCTGATATGATTGTGATTAATGTTAATATATTTCAATCAATGTTTGCATTTTGAGATGCATAATGTTGTCTTAATTTACATGCATGATGTTCATTATCATGAAAGTTTTCCACACTATCAATTTCTATTTATATTTCACTGTCCATACAAAATCTAGTCTGTTCCTTAATAAATATCTCATAAACTACTACTAAAACTACAAATGTACTTATATACAATATTATATAGTTACACATTAAAGCATAATAAACACATACTGTTAGTTCAAATTAGCAGTTGTCCTATTTCATTTTGTTTACGCCGTGCACACACCTTTACTGCATCAGGCAGCAATTTTTTACTTGTAATCTACTGCATAACACTTAAACTCAGTTACACCGGTACATAATGGTTGCCTTCAGATAGTCGCCAGTTCCTTGAAGTTTTACAGCTGAAGATGCGAGAATTTTGTAGCGTTTGTTGTGAAGAACCGACCGCGCACGAGACTTTTAATGACGTAACGACATTGCACTAGATCTATTTATGTCTCCGAGGTGTACATCACCCTTAAATTCCAAGCGTCTGCGTGGTATTAATTTGCGATGAGCAGACGATACAGAGGAACTAATTAAACTAGAAATTAATACGCGATTATTCGTGCAAACTCACTCGCCAAAAATAACTCAAATAATTAAGAAAAGCCGTTTGTATCAAGACTCCCATTCTTCAATTGATATATACATGTCAGACATATCATTATTCTCATCAAATACATAACAAAATCAGAGGATGGGACGTACAGTTTTCTTGGGATGATGAATATCGATGGCGAGTAAACTTCCGGTCAAGACGATGATAGCAAAGACACACCTCAAAATTTTGCGATGTTTTCTGCTAGATATGTTTACGATGTTTCCGGCGGCTCTTTGTGTAGTTGTCTAGCCCAACATTCTCGTCAGCACGGAGGAATCTTGTGGATTTTGGCGACGTTTTCACATGTTTCATCCTATCTCCAACCAACTTTTACCAACGTAACCAAGTTCAAGTTTCGCTGAGGTGAATAGATTCTATCTGTATTTACTATTATTGTATATTGATTGCTGATTTTATTTTGTTGAACTGATTATTAGTACTGCAATGCTGGCACTATCAGAGTCAGACCTATGTCTTTGACTCGATAATGACTACAGTGTAATGTCAAATCCGTTCAGCTGCATGAACCCAGACAATAACTTTTCTCCTGTCTGATCATAGTGACGGCAGTATTGTACCAGTTAGGTTTAGTTTTAAACCACCCCATTGGCCCAATTTCTTGTCACGAGAAATACTTTTATAAGTTTGATATCGACATGTTTCAATTTTTTTCATCCGATAGTAGTAAAACGAAAGTATATCGATTATCTAGGAATTTCAGACAACTCAGTATGAAATTTCTAATATATGTTTTTAATTAAGAATATAATATAAAAAAGCCGTCATTTAAAATTATGCATGCACCAACATGTTTATTATATTTTTGTCTTGTATGAAAATGTCACATGCTACAGCTTAGGCCTTGAGCCATGAGGTCTTTGCTAACAGCATTGCTAACAGCAATGTTTTCTAAGTGACTTAGGCAGGCGCGTTTAGGCCAAGCATTTCCTCAGAAAAAGTGAAAAAATAAAAGTTCCAAAAAATGCAATAAAAACGGAAGGCTAGGGGGATGGGGTTATGGGCAAATTCGCCCGAATAAATCAGGTGTTTGACACTGTAATTTATTCTTCAACAATAATTATATAGCATGAAAACGCCTCACTTGCCTCCTAATTTTCGAAATTTTCAAAATTTCCCAAACCCCCACCAGCATGGGGGGCCCTCCCACACTTACTGCCCATTCACTGTTTTGAATGCAATTAGTGAGGAAAATAGAGTTCACCTATTGATTATATAGACCGCTCGTTTCATACGTACGATGCTCACACTTGGCGTACACTTCAAAATTGTCCAGGTACGCCCCTGTTAGGTCAAGTTAAGTGTTTTATTTCGTGTCAAATCTGTCAAATTCAGCTAGATCTATATAACACTATACTAGGGATATCACTTCTTATCAAATAATTGTAAACAGGTTACATACGGTATAAGATCTACACTCGTTACATAGTAAAGAAATATTTTATATGGTTTTCTGAAAGTCTTAAGCGAGATCCATCATACAGAAATATATGTTGTGACAGGTTTCTGACTAATGCTGCAGTTCCTTAAATTTGAAAATGAGCTATCCCCAATTCTTACACACTACTTTAAAGTTCGAACTCAGACACTGCATTTTTACTCCCATCCAAAAGGTTGTATAGCTAAAATTCCTGAGAGTCAAATTCACAGATCATGCATCAACTAACATTATAAGCAAAAGATGGTGCCAAAACACTTTGATCAGATCCATATTGCAGTATGCTTAAATATGAAAAAAACAACAGATTATCCATTCAATTTATGATGCAGTTATTGACCATGACATAATTAAAATATTTAACAAGTTCAGGGTTTTCCCTCAAACTCAGACATTTTGGGAGTCCATGATAATTTTTTGAGGTCAATTAATGGATGTTTTAAATTTTACTAGATCAATAGTGCAAGTGCTTGAATGATATTGATAAATGTTTTTATGGAAAAGAACAGAAATAAGCACATAGAATATATCTGAAATTTAGAATATGTATTTGTTTTGTGGGTCCTTGGGATACATGGTCAGTTGTAAATGCTCGTCCCAGGTCCAAAAATTGTATCAGTGATGCAGGGAACTGGCATCTCGGAAACCCCTGCAAGTTGAAGAGAGACATGATGGGTATGCGCTTGATATGTAGACATCTTGCAATGCCTTTTCTCTAGTTTTTAGTTTGTTCAATATTAAATAAGTAAAATATTTATCAATGCCAGAGTTATGTATATAAAAAGTCAAAATGTACTTAAACAATACTTAATTTATTTTAGGTAGGAAAGCTCGAAGCAAAGCTAAACAGGCATCCAGAGTGTATATTCCTAACCAGAGATGGCCATGTAAGTGTAACTGTGAGAGAAATGAAATAACATGTCAAGATAACCAAACCAGAGCTTGCATTGAACAAAGCCTGGTTATAAATCAGAAATGCAAGAGTGTCACATTCAGCTACCCCTACTGATCACTTTTAAAGACTTAAACATAAGTCTTATCTAATTACGAGGAACTGGGACTCAAATTGGTACAATGTCTGAATCCAGATTGCCTGCAATATTTGTTTAAATTAACTCTGTATGAAATCCGAAATGGATACTTTTGTAATGCATTGTATTACATTTCTGCTGTGTAGATTGATTTTGAGACCTATTTAAAGAATGTCTAAAAATTATGGTAGTCAACATATTAATATTATGGCAATTTTTGTTTTTTTCAAATATTCAGTCAACCCATTCGGTCCAGCCCCCTTCCCCCCCCCACGAAAAAAAGTTTTACTTTTTCTTTTGTTTTCATTTCTAAATTCACAACAACAACAACTAAAATTTTGGGGGCACATTTTTTTTTAATTCTCGGGACACATTTTTATTTAATTCTCGGGACAAACCCCCTCCCTCCCTAAAAAGTCTACTTATTCACAGAAACTGTTCAAGGTATTCTTTTGAAACTTATCAGACGAGCGTCAGGCACCCGCAGGCGGTGATCTTGATTATACTAGTAGTAGCCAGTCCAATTAGCTCAATCATTAGAGTGATCAACTGCTAATCTAGAGGTCATGGGTTCAGAACCTTGGGGAGGCGTATGTTCTTCCGTGATAATTTAACTGAAGATAATGCGTCCAAAGTCTGAACTATGATTTAAGTAGAGATGTTGTCAGTTGCTTGAGGAGAAGCAGGTTAGTGCTGGTTGGTAACCCAGGAGCAATTTTCTCGAATATAAGTATGCCTAATCAGTATTCAAATATTCGAATGTTGAATGACTAACTAAACATTCATTTCTAGTATTGCCCAGGCGGTCAATAACAAGGATGTGAATTTTCCGCAGATCCGACGTAAATTCGAAATAAGTTGCCCCGTGACCATGGCAACATTTCCTCTTTTTTCACACTTCACTGTTGGCGTACCTGAATAATTGTGTGAATTAAGATAGTTGCCACATTAATATGTTCTCGAGGCTAATTGACTCATTTGATTTGTATATTTCAGATGAGAAAAGGCATGCCTTACAGTTTGCAAATGTGCAGTAAAGGAGATAGAAAGTTATCCAAGATGGAGACAAAATATGCTGGGCTGTCCAATAATGGAGTTCATTGGAGAGGAGGATATTATAACACTGAAGTGATTGAAGGAAACATTCATAGTGTCCATGACTGCATTACTGGCCTATGAATTTTATGTGGAGCAAGGGCATTAACATTATTAAGGAAAGGAAATTAGACTTGATATCCATCATGAGTTAAATTATCAATTTATCGACAAGTTACTATTCCATATCACTATTGAGAAGTATGAGGTTGTGTAGTACAAAGTGTTTATGCCATACACATTTATTACACTGTGAATGTAAAATACTTCTTCAGTCAGCTTCATTATTTTTATACCCCCGTTTGAAAAACGGGACGTATTATGGGAACACCCGGTGACGGGCGTATTTTGTGACAGTTTGCCACTCTTGTTTAACTTGATATGAAATTTACATGTATAATAAAAATCAAAAATGCATTTGATTAAATACACTTAAATAATCTCGGGGAAGAAATCAGTACATCCATGAATCATGTACTGGTAGATTCTAGCCATAAGAGATGAGCACTTATTGCTGATGATTCTAGGGACTTTGTTGTATGTGCGATATTGAATAAGTTTTTTATGCTTATTAACAATACCTGTCGGCACCTTTATCAATTATGCAGGGTATCCATTGTATATTTTTTTCTGAATAAAGGTGTGTAAAATACTTGTTACACATTTTGATGTGCAAGATGTACCAATTGTTAATTAAATGTTGTTACATTATGATTTTATAGGCTTCAAAATTGAAGTTAAAAGTGACAGGGCAGTTTGATTAGACAATTCTTATGCTGAGTTGTAAATATGTTATGCTTAAAGCTATGATTGGCAGTTTTGCTACACAATTTCATACTCCTCTTCACTTAAATTGTAGTGTGCTTTATGATATTTTTTTCAGGTTTATAAATCTTAACACCATGCTAATATTTACTAGTCAATGTATTTTACTTTAAAACTACAACCATTAATTTTATGTAAGGAGTGTTACATGTTTCTATCAATATTAGTTGTACATGAATTTATGATCATCAACCTTAGCTGACCATTTCATTCCATTGTTTGATTTAAAGATATATTTGGTTAAAATTATGATCGCTTATTTCGTCTGGCTGCTTTATTCTTTCAATTACTTAGTATAACTGTAAGTATATTTTAAACCTATGATCTACTGTTTTGCTAGAATACTTTCAATTAGTATAACTGTTAAATGAATCCTGCTTTGCAGTTTTGTTCGTATGTCAGACATATTGTTTTTGCCCTCGGCGTCTGTCTGTCCGTCCGTGCGCCAACTTTTAGCTTGTGTGCGCTTTATCTACAATACTGCTGGTTGGATTTCAGCCAAACTTCATAGGATTGATCAACATCAAGTGTAGTTGTGCATCTTCGTTTTGTGTTCCCTCAGATAATTTTTCACCGAGTTATGGCCCTTTGAAGTTGTTATACCTCAGAAGTTTGTCCGCGCTGCATCTCAAATACTCGTGGTTGGATTTCAGCCGAACTTCACAGGATTGATCAACATTAAGTGTAGTTGTGCATACTTGTCTTTTTGTCCCGTTCGGATAATATTCCACTGAGTAACAGCCCTTTGATGTTTTTATACATATGGAGTTTGTCCGTGCTTCATCTCCAATAATGCTGCTTGGATTTCAACCACACTTCACAGAATTGACAAGCATCAAGTGTACTTGTGCATCCTCCTCGTGGTTTTGTTCCGTTCAGATAATTTTTCAATGAGTTAGAGCCCATTGATGTTTTTATACGTATGTAGTGCATGGTGAAGTTTGTCCGCACTTCATCTCAAATACGGCTGTTTGGATTTCAACCAAATTTAGCAGGACTAATACGCATCAACTGTACATGTGCATCCTTGTCGTTTCGTTCTGCTCAGACATTTTTGGAGTTATGACCCTTTGATGTTCTTATACATATACAGTGCATGGTGAATTGATCAAACACTATATTTCTTGTTTGCTTGATATTTTATTCTAACATCTTGTATCAGTATTATAATTACTGACAAGCTGCCATCTGGGAGACATATGGTTTTATTTAAAAAAAACATCTAGTTCTATTCTAAATTTGCCTTTTGCTTTGAAGGTAAGGGCTTTAAGGGCAGCCTTGATAATTAAGCTACTTTATATTAGTATTCAAGGAAAATGCATCATGCTTTACAACTCGATTTTGTCATCCTTGTCTTTACATACTATTGAATGTGTTTGTTAAATAGCATACTGTGCTTTAAGTCTGTATCAAAGGTGTAAGGTATTGCTATAATAATATACAACAGTATGTTCACACCTATAAATTGCATTTGTATTCTTAGTTGTGCATGCATCATGATCCAATGATGAGGTGCTTCCCAGGCAAACAGTTGCATGCCTCCAATTTTTGTATATTGACAAACATGACCTTTCACGTACAGTAAAACCTCAATAATAAGAACATTCTTGGGACCCTTGAAAACTGGTCTTATTATTGAGGCGGTCGTAGATCTACCCAGTAATTTGTAGTTGCTCAATACAGATGCAGATGCCAGCAATCAGAAAGTTTGGGTTGCGAGCATCCAGAAAATTGTGGATGCCAGCATCCAGAAAATTTCAGAAACCAGCATCCAGGAAAGTGTGGATCCTAGAATCCATACAGTTTGGGATGCCAGCATCCAGAAAATTGTGGATTCTAGCATCCAGACAGTGGGATGCCAGCATCCAGAACATTTCGGAAACCAGCATCTATATTGTCTGAGAAGCCAGCATAGACAATGATTAGGATTTGGGATGCCAGCATCCAGAAAATTTAGCATTTCAGCATTCAGCTAATGTCGACAGTATTTTGAAAACCAAGCATACACACAACATTTTAATGCTGAAAACACATATTAACAAGGAAATAGCATAAATGCTCCAAAAAGATGCCATATTATCAAATATTAATGCATAATAAAACGATTGGCTGATTTTACCGTATGGGACAAAACTGGCATATTTTTCCATTTATATGCTATATTGCTGTTTTATCAAAGAAAAAGTGCGAATTTTCGTTCGTGAGAATTTTAAATTTTAGTTGAGAACGCATTCTATCAAATCATAAACTACGCCAATCAGATATCGTGATAATCTGTACTTTTCTATAAGTCAAACATGTCAGGTATTTCTCTGAAATGTCGAGGTCTTCGAGCGTTCATACGGTCGGCCATTTTTATGCAAAACGTAGAGATTTACGTTCGGTAATTTCTAACGTAACTTTACGCTCTAACTTACGCAAATACCTACGTACGCAAATATTATTGAAACGCATTTACGTAGAAACTTTGTACGAAAACTTACGAAAATCTTTGATTTACGCAAGCGTAAGTATGTTAGTAAAACAGTACCCAGGTCCCCAGAAATTCGTTTTAAGCGTGTTCCACTGTATAATTGTATAATTCATTGTATAATTCATTGATGTTATATTCATTGTTCTGATGTCGTTGTTTGCTCTATCCTCGGGTGGTTTAGGAATGAATGATGTCTCATTACATGATTCATCTTGGTCCGTCAAAAAAGCATGTCATTTATAGTCTAGATGATACTAGTTTTGGTATGTACATTTATAGCCTAGATGATACTAGTTTTGGTATGTACATTTATAGTCTAGATGATACTAGTTTTGGTATGTACATTTATAGTCTAGATGATACTAGTTTTGGTATGTACATTTATAGCCTAGATGATACTAGTTTTGGTATGTACATTTATAGTCTAGATGATACTAGTTTTGGTATGTACATTTATAGTCTAGATGATACTAGTTTTGGTATGTATATTATTAACAACTTTAGTAACACCTCTCACAAGTCCAATATTACTCTCATACGATGTTAATATTGGCTTTGAACATTTCGCCGTTTGATTGTTACGATTTAGAAGTGAAAAACTCGTGCTAGCTGATTGGAACGAATGTGTTGCCCCTAGCTGCACGTTTTTGATGGGATGGAGACAAACAAGAGCAACATTAGCGCTGGTACTGACACACACACACATAGTGACGAAATCTCGATCTATAAAACAAAGCAGGATTTCAATTAATATTTTTGCAACGTGGGCAAAAGACAACAAATTAATCAATGCCAGTAATTAAACATTCTTATTTGATGTGCACGTCGCTTTTCAATTGAATACTCTCCATGAAACGGTTTCAAAATCAGAAGGGAGCAAATTCAATTTCATATTTATTGGAGAATTTGATATCAAGAGTCGTTTGTTTTTCTTGATTTCATTTGGAGGAATCATAAACAACAAAGAAATATCTTGGTATTTAGGTCTGCCTGTTGCAGAAGGGCTGTAACGTAATCTGTTCAAAAGGAAACCATGAACTTCGTCTTTCATTAGCCGTCGCTCGTTGTCTATAACTGCCACTCGTGGTCTATATCTGCCGCTCGTTGTCTATAACTGCCACTCGTTGTCTATAACTGCCACTCGTTGTCTATTTCTGCCGCTCGTTGTCTATATCTGCCACTCGTTGTCTATAACTGCCACTCGTTGTCTATAACTGCCACTCGTTGTCTATAACTGCCACTCGTTGTCTATAACTGCCACTCGTTGTCTATTTCTGCCACTCGTTGTCTATAACTGCCACTCGTTGTCTATAACTGCCATTTGTTGTCTATATCTGCCGCTCGTTGTCTATAACTGCCACTCGTTGTCTATAACTGCCACTCGTTGTATATAACTGCCACTCGTTGTCTATAACTGCCACTCGTTGTCTATAACTGCCACTCGTTGTCTATAACAGCCGCTCGTTGTTTATAACTGCCACTCGTTGTCTATAACTGCCGCTCGTTGTCTATATCTGCCGCTCGTTGTCTATAACTGCCACTCGTTGTCTATAACTGCCACTCGTTGTCTATATCTGCCGCTCGTTGTCTATAACTGCCATTTGTTGTCTATAACTGCCACTCGTTGTCTATAACTGCCACTCGTTGTCTATATCTGCCGCTCGTTGTCTATAACAGCCGCTCGTTGTCTATATCTGCCGCTCGTTGTCTATAACAGCCGCTCGTTGTTTATAACTGCCACTCGTTGTCTATATCTGCCGCTCGTTGTCTATAACAGCCGCTCGTTGTTTATAACTGCAACTCGTTGTCTATAACAGCCGCTCGTTGTCTATATCTGCCGCTCGTTGTCTATAACAGCCGCTCATTGTCTATAACTGCCACTCGTTGTCTATATCTGCCGCTCGTTGTCTATAACAGCCGCTCGTTGTTTATAACTGCCACTCGTTGTCTATAACTGTCGCTCGTTGTCTATAACAGCCGCTCGTTGTTTATAACTGCCACTCGTTGTCTATAACTGCCGCTCGTTGTCTATAACTGTCACTCGTTGTCTATATCTGCCGCTCGTTGTCTATAACAGCCGCTCGTTGTTTATAACTGCCACTCGTTGTCTATAACTGCCACTCGTTGTCTATATCTGCCGCTCGTTGTTAATAACTGCCGCTAGGTGTCTTTATCTGCCGCTCGTTGTCTATATCTGCCGCTCGTTGTTTATAACTGCCGCTCGTTGTCTATATCTGCCGCTCGTTGTTTATAACTGCCGCTCGTTGTCTATATCTGCCGCTCGTTGTCTATATCTGCCGCTCGTTGTTTATAACTGCCGCTCGTTGTCTATATCTGCCACTCGTTGTCTATATCTGCCGCTCGTTGTTTATAACTGCCGCTCGTTGTCTGTATCTGCCGCTCGTTGTCTATATCTGCCGCTCGTTGTTTATAACTGCCACTCGTTGTCTATATCTGCCACTCGTTGTCTATATCTGCCGCTCGTTGTTTATAACTGCCGCTCGTTGTCTATATCTGCCGCTCGTTGTCTATATCTGCCGCTCGTTGTTTATAACTGCCACTCGTTGTCTATATCTGCCACTCGTTGTCTATATCTGCCGCTCGTTGTTTATAACTGCCGCTCGTTGTCTATATCTGCCGCTCGTTGTCTATATCTGCCGCTCGTTGTCTATATCTGCCGCTCGTTGTTTATAACTGCCACTCGTTGTCTATATCTGCCGCTCGTTGTTTATAACTGCCGCTCGTTGTCTATAACTGTCGCTCGTTGTCTATATCTGCCGCTCGTTGTCTATAACAGCCGCTCGTTGTTTATAACTGCCGCTCGTTGTCTATAACTGCCACTCGTTGTCTATATCTGCCGCTCGTTGTCTATAACAGCCGCTCGTTGTTTATAACTGCCACTCGTTGTCTATAACTGCCGCTCGTTGTCTATAACTGCCACTCTTGTCTATAACTGCCGCTCGTTGTCTATAACTGCCACTCGTTGTCTATGACAGCCACTCGTTGTCTATATCTGCCGCTCGTTGTCTATAACAGCCGCTCGTTGTTTATAACTGCCACTCGTTGTCTATAACTGCCGCTCGTTGTCTATAACTGCCACTCGTTGTCTATGACAGCCACTCGTTGTCTATATCTGCCGCTCGTTGTCTATAACAGCCGCTCGTTGTTTATAACTGCCACTCGTTGTCTATAACTGCCGCTCGTTGTCTATAACTGCCACTCGTTGTCTATAACTGCCGCTCGTTGTCTATAACTGCCACTCGTTGTCTATAACTGCCGCTCGTTGTTTATAACTGCCACTCGTTGTCTATAACTGCCGCTCGTTGTCTATAACTGCCACTCATTGAATGGTAACAGTCCATTTATAGATAGTTCTCGTGAACAAACGTCGGTAGAAAAGTGTTACTTGCATGCAGCTATCAATATGAAAATAAGAAGACATTTATCATGAACAGAACAGAACAGATATTTTATTTTGACTTGTACAAAGTACATCATCTATATAGAACATTTCATATATACACAAAGTTTTCACGTGACTACATACACAATAAAAAACACAATACAGTTAACACTTATCTATTTACAGTCGAGAAAGAACTACTGAATATAAATACATCAGTTTATATTATTCTCGATTGTAATAATTCAAAGAATTTAAACATATTTGGTCTTACGCAATAACATTGTTTGATATAAATATTTCTCAAATCATTAAACAATGGACAGATTACAATAAAATTGTACTCATCTTCAATATCTCCTGTATTACAACACTGGCATACTCTTTCATTCCATTGATTCTATTTCTTGTATATCTACCAGTGTGGATCTTTAATAAATGCGCGGATATTCTTAATTTAGTTAAAACATGGCGCAAGTAAAGTGTAAGAATTGATTTGAGTAACTAAAGGGAGAGAATCCCTCGTTCGATGCTGGAACCCAACACCAATTCTAAAGGATAATATTGTGCTTAGAAAAATATATCTGGAAATATAACATAACAGTTTCAGCAAAATTCAGAAACAAAAAGCGAGAAACATTGCACTCATGTCAAAGCGTATTATCATCCTGCCAAAGGCAACTTATTCAATCCCAATTCAAAAGCCCAATTTAAGTGCATTCGTTTTATTGCTGCAAAGAACGACAAGCGAAATGCAAATGGAAATTAATGCAACCAATTGCTTAAAATTGCTGCAAACAAGAATAAAATAGTACTATCATTTTCGAACTGGTGCTGATATGGTGTATTGGAACTGGCATCGACATAAATGATAAAGCATTTTTTTTTATTTAACACCTACTTTGATACTTAACACGTTGCCATACGTCGTTAGTATAATGAAATTTGGGGCTAGTTTTCAGAACGAATTATAATAATTATACAATAGGAGTTTCATTTGTACATTCGTCACAAAAATTCTCTATTTTACATTATTGAAAAGTGTCTATTGTCAACATGCTTTTGAACACATGTGTTACTCTCATACAACCTTAGATTTACAATACAGCCGATTCGATATGTAAATTAATTGATTTTTTTCTTGATATTGACTAGTTGCAACTTGTTACCTCTGTAATGTGAAATTGTATGTGCATGTATTTATGTTCACATGGGCCTTTGGCTTACTGAATCTATCTATAACCATCAAATGTATGCGCAATTTTATGTTTATGTGTTTGTATGGAAAGGGCTTGTTTTAAAAAAAAATTAACGATTCAAGTTTTTGTTGCAATTTTAATATATTCAAGTTAGGTTATGATTTTATAGTTGGATATTTTAAACGAAAAACTTGTAAAATTAAATCGACAATGTCGTTAAGTAGTCATAAATATTCGGTCTGTTTAGTAGCAGCTGAAATGCATAATATTATATGACAAATGAGGAAACACACTAAAATAATAATAATAATAATAAATTATTTATTTACAGAAGATACATATTAATTTTAACAATAAATTGGTACAATTTATTTATAATATGGCCTTCTATTATTAAGATAAAACAACCAAAACACACGTACAAACAATAAATTGTACATTAACATCAGGATGTCTGACAATATTTACTTAATACATATCGACAGACACTCAAATAAAATATGTCAAATTAAAAAACCGACAGGTCGGTACTAAAACACTTTAAAAGCATTATACAATAGCACAGTAAATGTCAATTGAAGGAATAAAAGTTGTATATATAATGCGTTCTCAACTAAAATTTAGAATTCTCATATGCTATATATCAGTATTGGACGTATTTTAGTATTTTTGTCACACTTTTGTGTCTTATTGTGAGTATTTTGCCAGATATAGCATATGTGTCAACACAGTGTTCCATTTCCAGTCATTTTGTCCGATTTATGGTCAAAAGATATGCTGTATCATGTAATTCGGTTCGTCTATATTGTTGAAAGATGCTGAAAACCCTTCTGCGACAACTAAAAACTTTATGGGATGCCTCATTAATATTATTTAGGACTTTTGTTCTTGTGTGCTTGTTTTCTGATCAATTTTATGTAAAAAATCCATTATTGGCATATTCTGAAATGTGTGGCTCGATATTAGCGAAATATGCTAGTTACAGCAAATTCATATTTGCAGGATGCTTATATGTTATAATTGCCACATTTTAGCATATCACCAGAAGTCGATTCTGGCATCCCAAAATATTTTGGATGATGGATACCCAAATATTTGATAAACTGGCATCCATTTGTTCTGGATGCTAGAATCAAGCTATTTCGGATGCTGGCATCCCACTATTCTGGATTCTGTCATCAGTTTGTTCTGGATGCTAGAATCAAGTTATTTCGGATGCTGGCATCCCAATATTCTGGATTCTGTCATCAGTTTGTTCTGGATGGTAGAATCGAGATATTTCGGGTGCTGGCATCCCAATATTCTGGATTCTGTCATCCGTTTGTTCTGGATGCTATAATCGAGATATTTCGGATGCTGGCATCAGTTTGTTCTGGATGCTAGAATCAAGTTATTTCGGATGCTGGCATCCCAATATTCTGGATTCTGTCATCAGTTTGTTCTGGATGCTAGAATCAAGATATTTCGGATGCTGGCATCCCAATATTCTGGTTGCTGGCATCCGTTTGTTCTGGATGCTAGAATCAAGTTATTTCTGATGCTGGCATCCCAATACTAGAGATGCTGGCATCCAATTGTTCTGGATGCTGGAATACAAAATGGATAACAATAATAATAAACTTTATTTATTGAAGGTAATGTCATTAAGACATGCACATAAAACACATACATACATAGCCTTGTCTAACTAGAGGCCTTCATCCAAAAAAACAAAATGCTTGCATCCTAGAAATCTGGCAATTGGATGCTGTCATTGCAGGAACTTGGATGCTGTCAATGAATTTATTAAGTGCACCATTTTCATACGCTATAAAAAATCTAATTACTACTAATTAGCACACTGACTGCTCAAATATTACAATACTGGTATTTCACAAGATTTGGGTGCTACAGTTTCTCAACTTAATACACACTTAGTTACTTAATATAACTTCTACATTTATTGATATACTGTTGTTCCAGTGCTTGTGCATCTGGATGCAATACAAATGAAATATGATAAGCAGTCGAATCCATCTAAATAATGACATACCAGTACATACAATTCCAATCAATTGTTACTTAGTATCAAACATAAAGCATTATGCTCACTGATAATAAATTTACTAACATGCAAACTGTATGGAGTAACAGCCACATTTTAACAACCATGTATCTATTTCAGTCTCTTCAATATACATTGTAGTTGTTTGTACTTTACAAACAATGATTATGACTTATAACACTATATCACCACTCAAGTGGAGTAATAAGAGACTATACAATAAACATACACATGTTTATAAAAATACAAAATTAGTATTGCACATACGAACTAAATGTACCTACAAATGTAAAACATAAAATCTTTAGTGTAAAAATGCATCAAAGGGTACTAATGCATAATTGAAAAATGACTGAATAGATCAATTATCACCCCAGTCAGACTGTTGATGAAATGAATAACAACTGCTTCTTGTATGAAAAATAAACTTATCACCCAACTATTACAATAATTTGAACCTATTTTCATCTATGTGTATTTTTTTCTACTATTTAAAACATCAGGACAGATTTTGACACTAATATTAGTGACTGCATGCTTTTTTCTTCATCAGTTAAATTTATTGAATTCTAAGTTTGTGCCAGTTTCCAGTTTGATTGGTGGAATAACATATCTAATTTTACTGAAAGCCGGTGGAAGAATAAGTTTAAAATAGGTATGACTTCAAAAACCGTACAACAATTCCGGAGTTAATTACGACCACTTCCGGATAATCACGAGGACTATAATGTAAACATATCCAGAAAGTGACCAGCCACCTGGCAGCCTTATTTTTAATTATAACCACACAATTTGAACTACCTTGGTAGAGGGTCAACAAACATTTGTTCAATTTTCAAAATCATGCCAGTAGTTTTTTACAAGAAGATTTTTTATTCCTCTAGATACATATAGCATAAGTGGACCCCTCCCCTGGTGGCCATGTTTGTTTGGGAATCCATGTAATTTGAACAACCTAAGAAGAAGTCTTTGACAAGAAGATGTTTTGTGTTTATTCTTCATTGCCATGGCAAACAGAATTTTGCATAGAATGGAATTCATAGAATAAGTTTGAAGGGGAACACATATCAATTATTTCTGTGAACTTTGGTCAAAGTTGTCCAAACGGTTTCAGAGGAGAAATGTATAAGATAAGTGCGGATGGACAGACCGATGATGGACAGTGAGTGATCACAATAACTCAAACTGAGGTTCTGCTCAGGTGAGCTAAATAGAACTGTTTTTATATGAAATACTACCTATTACTGAATGCAGTCAATGCTTTTTGGTCATATATAACCAGTGAATACCACACCAAAGATAACATTTAAACAAGATTGATTTTTGATTTCAAAATTAATGGTGAGTTTATGGTAGCACTTGTCTGTGATTTTTCTCCAACAATTGCAGCTACATGTCTGGTCTGGAATCTACAACAATTTTTAAGTCCCTCTTTCTTCAGCATTGGCCAAACATTTGAGCAACGAGACTTCATATAGTACCCTTTGTTTAAAATGGAAGCTGTCTGAAAAAAAAGAATAAATTATCAATATAATGACTTAACAAATAATTGAAAATATGAACCATCTTTGGTTGTTTCGTATCATAGTACATGTAGTAATTTACTGAAATCGTCACAGAAAAATCTGGTTTGCTGAATTTAATGGTGTCATATTTGAGTCTTGATATAATCCTATATTTCAGCATGTAACATAGAAATTTCAGTTTCTATAAATACATTTATTTTGCACTTAGTCAATATGTAGTTCAACCTCAGATATTTAACCAATGTTCATCAAAGTTGTGCTGTAAACGACTCCTTTAATGCAAGGGAGGTAACTCTGCCTACTGATTGTTAGTTTAGGATAATTTTTCTTCTTTTGGTTCATTGTTTTTCTTTTGGTTCATTGTTTTTGCTCGTCATGCTTGTTCGCCGGACGCTTTTTCTTGGCGCCTTTTCATTTTTTCAACTTGTTTCAGTCTTGTAGCCCCCCACGGTGTAAGTTTATGCCTTTCTATTGTTCATTTACTTCTAATTGTTCATTTCCCGTGGTTTACTGTATAAAATTTAGGCTTGTATTAAAAACTCTCTCGTCGAATCTATTTCGGGTCGAGATTCGTCCTAATACCCTTTCGTACCAATGTGTTTTGGCTCCTTGTAAATATGTAGATGACTGTGACACTCAAAATTTGTTTTTCTTTGTATTTTTTCAGCTTCTTACCAAACTTATGATGTTCATCAAGTATCATGAATAAACGGTTAAACTTTACTGGTGTTCAGATGGTTCTTTATCCTGCAACAGTCAGTACAGTAAGAAGACCCGACATACGTCAACGCTACAGAACGGAAACTAGTTAAGACGTCGGAACTTTGTGATGTCCCGTGTAAAAAGATTGACTGAAAAAGCCATGGAAGAATACAACAGCAGAGTTGAGAAATATTACAATAAGCTGAAGCCTTTGTGGAATGATCTGTCAAATGTTACTAACTATACTGATATATCTGACAAAGACATAAATTTTCTGAGACCACTTAGAGAAGATTTCTTTCGGAAATATGAACGCTTGCATGACATTCAGTCAGAATTTTCAGAATATCTCACTAGGACCTGCACAGAGGAAAGCAACATAGAAAATATAGGTCTCCAACAGAAAATTGCGTCTATCAAGACCAGTGCTGGAAAATTTCTAGAAAACATTGACTTAGCAATTCGTGAGATTACCTTAAGAAGTGACAATAAAAGTGTGATATCGTCTGCAGATTCAGGTGGCACATCACGGTCATCTACTTCCCTGAGATACAGAATGTTAGCAGAGGCAGAAGCAGCTAAAGCGCGAGCTGCATTCGCAGAGAAGGAAGCATTATTAAAGCATCAAAAGGCAGAATTGGAAGAACAAGATGCAATAAGGAGAGCTGCTTCCGACAGGAGGAAAGCAGACTTGCAGACAGAATTAACACTGTTAAGAAAAAGAGAAGGAGCAGCAATGGCTATTGCAAAGTCTGAGACATACGAAAACGGCTCGAAAACAAGAAATAAATCTATAATATCAAAGTTAACTGTAGAAACATCCGAAGAAAAAGTGTCTAAATTCCTTAACACGCAAATTCAGGATCAACCTGATCATCAACTGTTTGACTATGTGGCGACTCAAGATATCCAGACAATGGAAAAAATAGTGACAGATGATAAAGATCAAGAGACACGCCTGTCTCAAATAAAGGACACAACACCCTTCGTTATAAGTTCAGGTTTTGGACAAACTGTGCTAGACAATGAAAAATCAGTAGGGAAACAACCTCATGTTATAAATACACATACTTACCTTGTACCTCCAGATTTTGCACCACCCCCACCTTTACCTCCAGATTTTGCAGCTCCCCCACAGTCTTTAATGCAAGGAAATGTAGAAAATTTCAGTAAATACTTACTCAAGAAAGAACTACTTTTGAACAGGTTATATAGATATGATGAAAACCCTGAGGACTACTTAATGTGGAAGACGAGTTTTAAAGCAGTTATGAATGAACTTAATGTCACAGCATTTGAGGAATTGGACCTACTTATTAAATGGCTTGGACCAGCATCCGCAAGACAAGCCATCAACATCAGGGCGTCATGTGCTGGCAGCGCAGAGTCGGCCCGTTCTAGGATATGGGAGCGCCTGGACGAGCGGTTTGGCTCCCCAGAGAGAGTAGAAGGAGCTCTTAAAAGTAGGCTTCAAGCATTTCCAAAGTTAGGCCCCAAAGATTACAAACTGATGTATGACCTCTATGATACTGTCTCAGAGATAAATTTCTTAAAAGATAACCCAAAGTATGCAGACATGCTGTCGTACTATGACACATCGTATGGTGTTACACCAATCGTGAACAAGCTTCCGCACTATATGCAAGAAAGGTGGACCGTTAAAGCGTCTACTTACAAGAACCAGCATAATGTGCCATACCCCCCGTTTTCGTTTTTCATAGACTTTCTGAACATGCAATGCAAAATGAAAAACGACCCTAGTTTTGTGTACGATCAAGCTCCAGCACAAATGTCAAAAAGAGCACCTGGCGTGAAAGTACATAAATCGATCACAGAAGATAGTGGGCCATCCGGTCAAGTCGAACAGTGGACACCAAACCAAGTTCAGTCAGAATTTAAGTGTGTACTGCATAAGTCAAACTCACATTATCTAACGGCATGCAGAAACTTCAAAAAGAAGCCATTTGACGAGCGTAGAAAAATCCTGAAAGATAACTCACTTTGTTTCAAATGCTTTAGCAAGGAACACATGGTCAAGAACTGTAAGAGACAAATAGTGTGTAATGAATGTGGAAAACCACACAATACCGCGATGCACATTTCACAACAGATTTCTGGTTCGAATTCCGCAGACAAAAGTGACGGCGGGGAGCCGCTCAGACCAGATAGAGAAAAGTGGGGATCTTGTGTTACGGCTCGTTGCACAGCACTTTGTGGAGACCAGTATATTGGAAGATCTTGTAGCAAAACTGTGCTAGTTGACGTTTACAATGCAGACAATGAAAGTGATGTGTTCAGAGTTTACGCTATAATAGACGAGCAGAGTAATAGGACTCTAGGAACAACAGCATTGTTTGACAGGTTGTGTGCCAATTCAGAATTTACAGGCTATACGTTGTCGTCGTGCTCCGGTCGTACGACCAGAAGGGGAAGATTATCTAAAAATATTCGCATACGTTCTGTGAATGGAGAAACAAATATGGAACTCCCGTCTGTCATAGAGTGTGATGAAATTCCACACGAGTCGTCTGAGGTACCTACACCTGATGTGGCTAGATCTTACCGACACTTACGACATTTGGCCAGTGAAATACCAGAGCTTGAAGACGGCTGCAAAGTGCAACTCTTAATTGGTAGAGATGTTCCAGAGATTCACCACGTGATAAACCAAGTTACCGGAGACCGTGGTATGCCATTCGCCCAACAGTTATGCTTGGGTTGGGTTATTGTGGGTGAAGTTTGCTTGGGTAGGACGCACCTTCCTGACGTGTCTGTTCGTAAGACATATGTGTTACCAAATGGAAGGCCATCCCGTCTGCAACCTTGCCAAAACAACTTAAACGTAAAAGAAGGGAAACTTTTTACTTCTCATGCCACCCTTCTACAACAAGATTACGAAGGTTGCAACATATTTATACGCACTCATGAAGATGATAAACCTGGACTGTCATGTGAGGACAGAGAATTCCTTGATGTGATGGACCAGAAAATGACTAAAGATGAGGAAGGTTACTTCACAGCTCCCTTGCCCTTTAAGCCCGACAGAACAAGTCTACCGTGCAACAGACCGCAAGCCTGGCACAGAGCCCAGATTTTAGACAGAAGCCTCAAACGAGATGCAGTTAAAAGAGAACATTTTAGTAATTTTATGACAAAGGTATTGAATACGGGAGCCGCCGAAGTTGCACCTGCCCTTGAACAAGGATGTGAATGCTGGTATTTGCCGCTTTTCGGTGTTTATCACCCAAAGAAGCCGGGTCAGATAAGAGGTGTGTTTGATGCGTCGGCAGTGTATCAAAGTCAATCGTTAAATAAGGTACTTCTGTCTGGTCCCGACATGACTAACAGCCTGCTTGGAATCCTTCTGCGTTTCCGTAAGGACAAAGTTGCGGTGACGGCAGATGTGGAACAAATGTTCTATAGGTTCAGAGTTTGTGAAGATCATAGAGACTACCTTCGTTTCTTTTGGTATAGAGATAACGATATTGACAAGGAACTGATTGAATATAGAATGAAAGTCCATATTTTTGGTAATACCTCATCTCCAGCAGTTGCCACGTATGGACTGAGGAGAGCGGTTCAACATGCTGATACAGATATTAAACAATTCGTCAACAGAGATTTCTACGTTGACGACGCCTTAACGTCTAAACCAGAGGCAATACAAACAGTTGAGCTGATGAAGAAGACGCAGTCTACTTTACAAGAGGAGGGCCATATGAGACTCCATTAGGAATCGTTGAAGAAGTTTTCCCCAGCATAGATGGTAAAGTGAGAAAACTGAGTGTACGCATGCGTCGCGAAATGAAAAATGTTGTACTAACAAGGCCAATTTCGGAGATCGTACTGTTGTTGTGCAATGAATAAGTTTTCAGATCTGAAGGAGATAAGTGATGATGACATTTGTCTGTTGAAACTATCAAGAGAATAAGGCGTAATTTCATGTTTGAAATTCTGTTTTAGTGATTTATTAATATGTTTGCCTTGAATTTTTGTCGTTAAATTTATATCTAGTCAAGATAAAGTCAAGTTAATTCTTTAATATAGTTATTCACTTGCCATTTGTATAACTTTTACACTCAGATTTTGTGATTTGAATTAGAAAGTTACTTGAGATTCTACAAGTATAGTATGTAATGTATAGCTTGTCGGACAACATACATGTTGAGTATTTATGAAGACTTGATATTTTTGTTGCTAAACATTAGAATATTGTTAGAGAAATTCATTGTTTCTTTGTTCGAAAATACTCATTATTATTTTTAAGAATCGTAGAGACAGTTGAATGCTTAGTTTAATGGTTGAGGCATTTGTATCAAGATCTGTACATGTATTATTGTTTGTTTTGCTATAATTTGGAAACCTTTAGATTTGTACTGATATATTTTGTATGACGTAACCTCAGAATTTGTTGCATATTGTAAGTCGTTTCGGTAAAGTATATGTCTTACTATGTATTTGCCTTATTTGATGTCGTATTACATATTTGGGTGTACTTGAGATTTTGTCTTTTTCGGATGTTACTAAACTTGAACATCTATGACGAACTGTAATTATTCCTTTACATGTCGCTACGTTCTGGAATTTTTGACTCTGGCTATCTTTTTTATTAATATTGTTCAGGTTATTCGTTCTAATTGTTTTAGAATATGTAGTGATATGTCACCATATCAGACGGGGAGTGTGCTGTAAACGACTCCTTTAATGCAAGGGAGGTAACTCTGCCTACTGATTGTTAGTTTAGGATAATTTTTCTTCTTTTGGTTCATTGTTTTTCTTTTGGTTCATTGTTTTTGCTCGTCATGCTTGTTCGCCGGACGCTTTTTCTTGGCGCCTTTTCATTTTTTCAACTTGTTTCAGTCTTGTAGCCCCCCCACGGTGTAAGTTTATGCCTTTCTATTGTTCATTTACTTCTAATTGTTCATTTCCCGTGGTTTACTGTATAAAATTTAGGCTTGTATTAAAAACTCTCTCGTCGAATCTATTTCGGGTCGAGATTCGTCCTAATACCCTTTCGTACCAATGTGTTTTGGCTCCTTGTAAATATGTAGATGACTGTGACACTCAAAATTTGTTTTTCTTTGTATTTTTTCAGCTTCTTACCAAACTTATGATGTTCATCAAGTATCATGAATAAACAGTTACACTTTACTGGTGTTCAGATGGTTCTTTATCCTGCAACAGTCAGTACAAAAGTATATTTTCATGTGTTGCCAAGACATTTGACATTATGCACATCACAAATTTCCATGTCCATAACTACATTTCATTCTAAATTTTAAGCATGCAACACTCAGCAATACTTGGACTGACTCAAGAAAGAAAACATCAAGTGCATCTACATTTAATATTGATCATGTGTACAAAGTGTGATTAAAATCCCTTCAAACTGTGGACTCCACAATCGATCTTCCAAAACTCCCATTATATTTTCTATTATCTGTAAATTGATACATTTACTATCATTTTTTTGCTTTGACATCTTAAGTTTACATTTTAACAATTACATATTGACAAAGTCATCTTTATCAGAACAATATTGATTAAGACTCTATATTGATAAGGACTCTTATATCAAGACATATAATATTTTTACACTAATAATTAGTATTGTTCTACGCAATATAAAAACTATTTACATTACTCAATTTGGACACTCTATTGTCTTTATACTTATTTTTAACATATAGCGTCAAACTTGTTGGGGTACCCCATAACGTATTAAGTGTTGACTTGAAGCAGTTCATCATGGGTGCATTAACCACTTCTTCTGGTAAATCATTCCAGATATCTATCACCCTGAAGCTTTAAGAATTAAGGACAGGCCTCACAAATGCTTAATTAACTCACAGTCATGCTCATCTACACTTCTTCATGAGCATCACTTAATTGGTATAAGTATCGCCTTTCTTAGCTTCATTGGTGTGTCTGTTCTTACAGCCTAGTTCAAATAACTACTTTTTGTGACATTCAGGATAATAACAAAATTTGTGACTTCAAATATTTCTCCTCATAACCTATTTCACAACATTTTACAAGCTGTGACTCCCTTTACAGCCTTACTGGTATTCATCAACATTCAACATTGGAGTCATTGAACACCTCTTCTTCAACCACATACTAAGTTCTTCCTGAATAAAATATACAGTGAAATAAATAATATTTCAAAAACTGATATTGTTACAAATGAATGAAATTCGTATCTTTATGGAAATATGTAAAAGTCGGTATATGTCATTTGAATTCGGGCAGTATTATCACAGACATATAACCATGGTTTATATGTCCGTGGTAATATCAAAGCACATTAATCAAATACAATTAAAATACCCAAACCTTGGCAAGGACTATTGCCAAAGAGGCTGGATTTCTTTTTATTTTGGCATTATTAGGGGCCTATAGCAAAGTAATTTTACATGAATGCAGATACTGCCAAATAGAGTTAGGCTTTACCAGGCCTGACAACAGTCCGTTCCATTCCTTTTTTTACCAGAACGGTCTGGTTGTTACACATATTTGGCAAGTTCTAGAATAATGATAGCAGGACCATTAAGCCTTTTAGAGAACTTTTGAAATACAGTGTATATTGAAATTTTGTATTTACACGATAGAGCTAATTATATTATTATTGCCTTAATTACCTCTATACTGGAACTGTAAAATAATCTTTGTGCTGCTTTCATTCCTTTCATTGATACAAGTTCTTCCTGTCATTGCCAATCCTGATTTACTGAAAAATATTCGAAATAAGTGAAGTAGAGCAGACACTTATCAGACAAACTGAACTGACCCCGATAACGTATGTCAGAATATTTTAACAAATGACTAATTTGCTACATTTAGTTTCATCATGTTAATTAACGAATATTTATTTTTCAATTTAATGTAGATTTGCTCATGGAAATTGGATCGAGCCGACTGTAAACCTTGCAATAAAATCGATAAGTCGGCTCTTTTATAATCTACTGCATAACACTTAAGCTCAGTTATACCGGTGTAACAGTCCAGAACTGCCCCGGTCCAGTTCTTCCCCGGAGAAGAACTGGACCGGTCCAGTTCTTCCCCGGGGAGGTTTTGGACTAGTCCAGTGCTTCCCCACCCAGTCCGTTTCTTCCCCCCCTAGAAAATAACTTTTTAACCCTGGACAATTATCTTATTTTTCATCTTAGGGCGGGGAAGTTCTGGACTAGTCCAGTTCTTCTTCCCTAGACAATGATCTTATTTTTCATCTTAGGGTAGGGAAGTTCTGGACTAGTCCAGTTCTTCTCCCCTAGTAAAATATTTTTGTTTTAGGGCGGGGAAGTTCTGGACTAGTCCAGTTCTTCTCCCCTTGGAATTTTTTTTTCGTCTTAGGGTGGGGAAGTTCTGGACTAGTCCAGTTCTTCTCCCCTTGGAAATTATTTTATTTTTTTCGTCTTAGGGAGGGGAAGTTCTGGACTAGTCCAGTTCTTCTCCCCTAGTAAAATATTTTTGTTTTAGGGCGGGGAAGTTCTGGACTAGTCCAGTTCTTCTCCCCTGGCCAATTATCTTATTTTTCATCTTAGGGCGGGGAAGTTCTGGACTAGTCCAGAACTTCCCCACCCCAAGTTGTAAAAAATAACAAAAAATCCTAGTGGAGAAGAACTTGATTAGTCCAGAACTTCCCCACCTTAAGAATAAAAAATAAAATAATTTCCTAGGGGGGAAGAACTGGGCCGGTCCAGAACTTCCCCACCCTAACATGAAAAATAAGAACATTTTCAAGGTTAAAAAGTTGAAAAAATAAAATAATTTCCTAGGGGGGAAGAACTGGGCTGGTCCAGAACTTCCCCACCCTAACATGAAAAATAAGAACATTTTCAAGGTTAAAAAGTTGAAAAAATAAAATAATTTCCTAGGGGGGAAGAACTGGGCCGGTCCAGAACTTCCCCACCCTAACACGAAAAATTAGATAATTTCCAGGGCGTGAAAGTTGAAAATAAAATAATTTCCTAGGGGGGAAGAACTGGGCCGGTCCAGAACTTCCCCACCCTAACATGAAAAATAAGAACATTTTCAAGGTTAAAAAGTTGAAAAAATAAAATAATTTCCTAGGGGGGAAGAACTGGG
This sequence comes from Mactromeris polynyma, assembly GCA_032209605.1. NCBI lineage: Eukaryota > Metazoa > Mollusca > Bivalvia > Venerida > Mactridae > Mactromeris > Mactromeris polynyma. Next base: position 1,814,012 of record JASFXZ010000043.1, on the reverse strand, counting down.
CCGGTCCAGAACTTCCCCACCCTAACATGAAAAATTAGATTATTTACAGTGTGAGAAAGTTGAATATTAAATAATTTGCTAGGGGGGAATAACTGGACTGGTCCAGAATTTCCCCATTCTAGCATGAAAAATTAGATTATTTCCAGCGTGAGAAAGTTGAATATAAAATAATTTCCTAGGGGGGAAGAACTGGACCGGTCCAGAACTTCCCCGGGGAAGAAACAGACTGGGTGGGGAAGAACTGGACTAGTCCAAAACCTCCCCGGGGAAGAACTGGACTGGGGGAAGAACTGGCCTGTTACAACGGTACATAATGGTTACCTTCAGATAGTCGCCAGTTCCTTGAAGTTTTACTGCTGAAGATGCGAGAATTTTGTAGCGTTTGTTGTGAAGAACCGACCGCGCACGAGACTTTTAATGACGTAACGACATTGCACTAGATCTATTTATGTCTCCGAGGTGTACATCACCCTTAAATTCCAAGCGTCTGCGTGATATTAATTTGCGATGAGCAGACGATACAGAGGAACTAATTAAACTAGAAATTAATACGCTATTATTCGTGCAAACTCAATCACCAAAAATAACTCAAATAATTAAGAAAAGCCGTTTGTATCAAGACTCCCATTCTTCAATTGATATATACATGTCAGACATATCAGCCATTATTCTCATCAAATACATAACAAAATCAGATGATGGGACGTACTGTTTTCATGGGATGATGAATATCGATGGCCAGTAAACTTCCGGTCAAGACGATGATAGCAAAGACACGCCTCAAAATTTTGCGATGTTTTCTGCTAGATATGTTTACGATGTTTCCGGCGGCTCTTTGTGTAGTTGTTTAGCCAAACATTCTCGTCAGCACGGAGGAATCTTGTGGATTTTGGCGACGTTTTCACATGTTTCATCCTATCTCCAACCAACTTTTACCAACGTAACCATGTTCAAGTTTCGCTGAGGTGAATAGATTCTATCTGTCTTACTGTATTTACTATTATTGTATATTGATTGCTGATTTATTTTGTTGAACTGATTATTAGTACTGCAATGCTGGCACTATCAGAGTCAGACCTATGTCTTTGACTCGATAATGACTACAGTGTAATGTCAAATCTGTTCAGCTGTATGAATCCAGACAATAACTTTTCTCCTGTCTGATCATAGTGACGGCAGTATTGTACCAGTTAGGTTTAGTTTTAAACCACCCCATTGGCCCAATTTCTTGACACGAGAAATACTTTTATAAGTTTGATATCGACATGTTTCAAAACCGTAAGTAGTAAAACGAAATAACATAGATCGATTATCTAGGAATTCAGACAACTCAGTATGAAATTTCTAATATATCTTTTTAATTAAGAATATAAAATCAAAAAAGCCGTCATTAAAATTATGCATGCACCAAAATGTTTATCATATTTGTGTCTTGTGTGAAAATGTCAAATGCTACAGCTTATGCATTGAGCCTTGAGGTCTTCGCATAACAGCAAAATGTTTTCAAAGTTACTTAGGCAGGCGCGTTTAGGCCAAGCATTTCCTCAGAATAAGTGAAAAAATAAAAGTTCCAAAAAATGCAATTAAAACTGAAGACTAGGGGGATGGGGTTATGGGCAAATTCGCCCGAATAAATCAGGTGTTTGACACTGTAATTTATTCTTCAACAATAATTATAATAGCATGAAAACGCATCACTTTTGCCTCCTAATTTTCTAAATTTCCCAAACCAAGTTGTAAATGTTAGTCCCAGGTCCAAAAATTGCATCAGTGATGCAGGGAACTGGCATCTCGGAAACCCCTGCAAGTTGAAGGGAAATATTTTATTTATAAGCCACTTGATTATATTTTACTACCTCACATGGGTAGTAATGAAGCGCTTGATATGTAGACATCTTGCAATGCCTTTTCTCTAGTTTTTAGTTTGTTCAATATTAAATAAGTACAATATTTATCAATGCCAGAGTTATGTATATAAAAAATCAAAATGTACTTAAACAATACTTAATTTATTTCAGGTAGGAAAGCTCGAAGAAAGCTAAACAGGCATCCAGAGAGTGTATTCCTAACCAGAGATGGCCATGTAAGTGTAACTGTGAGAGAAATGAAATAACATGTCAAGATAACCAAACCAGAGCTAGCATTGAACAAAACCTGGTTATAAATCAAAAATGCAAGACCCCTACTGATCACATCTAAAGACTTAAACATAAGTCTTATCTAATTAAGAGGAACTGGGACTCAAATTGGTACAATGCCTGAATCCAGATTGCCTGCAACATATGTTTAAATTAACTCTGTATGAAATCCGAAATGGTTACTTGTGTAATGCATTGTAATAACACTTCTGCTGTGAAGATTGATTTTGAGACCTATTTAAAGAATGTCTAAACATTATGGTAGTCAACATATTAATAATATGGCAATTTTTGGGTTTTTCAAATATTCAGTCAACCTTCCAAACGAATATTCTATCATTCGATTTTCATCAATCAAAAATTGGCATCAACCATTTATTAATTTTCATTATTTTTCATATCTGATCTCCCCGCCCCCCCCCCCCGAAAAAAAGTTTTACTTTTTCATTTGTTTTCATTTCTAAACTCACAACAACAACAACTAAAATTTTGGGGGCACCCTCCCCCTCCTTAATTTTTTTTTTACATTTTTTTTTCTACACTCGCAACACAAGTCTTTACAAGGTTTATTCCTGCATTTTTTTTAATTCTCGGGACAAACCCCCTCCCTCCCTAAAAAGTCTACTTTTTCACAGAAACTGTTCAAGGTATACGTTTGAAACTTATCAGACGAGCGTCAGGCACCCACAGGCGGTGCTCTTGTTTATTCTAGTAGTAGCCAGTCCAATTAGCTCAATCATTAGAGTGATCAACTGCTAATCTAGAGGTCATGGGTTCAGAACCTTCGGGAGGCGTATGTTCTTCCGTGATAATTTAACTGAAGATAATGCATCCAAAGTCATTTATCCTCCATCTCTGAACTATGATTTAAGTAGAGATGTTGTCAGTTGCTTGAGGAGAAGCAGGTTAGTGCTGGTTGGTAACCCAGGAGCAACGGTTAGATCAATTGATCGCCATATATGACTAAAATAGTGTTTAGAAATGGTGTAAACGTACACGAAACAAACAAACCATTTATTCTGATAGCATGACAATGATTAACCATTGTCTCACCAAACAGTATGTTTGGGTGCGAATCAATCGAGTAGATAAAATTGAAATTTTTCTCGAATATAAGTATGCCTAATCAGTATTCGAATGCTGAATGACTAACTAAAATTTCATTTCTAGTATTGCCCAGGCTGTCAATAACAAGGATGTGAATTTTCCGCAATAAGTTGCCCCCGTGACCATGGCAAAATTTCCTCTTTTTTCACACTTCACTGTTGGCATACCTGAATAATTGTGTGAATTATGATATTTGCCACATTAACATGTTCTCGAGGCTAATTGCTTCACTCATTTGATCTGTATATATTTCAAATGAGAATAGGCATACCTTTTTGCAAAGTCTGACAGTTTGCAAATGTGCAGTATAGGAGATAGAAAGTTATCCAAGATGGAGACAAAACATGCTGGGCTGTCCAATAATGGAGTTCATTGAAGAGGAGGATATTATAACACTGAAGTGATTGAAGGAAACATTCATAGTATCCATGACTGCATTACTGGCCTATGAATTTTATGTGGAGCAAGGGCATTAACATTATTAAGGAAAGGAAATTAGACTTGACATCCATCATGAGTTAAATTATCAATTTATCGACAGTTTACTAATTCCATATCACTACTGAAGAAGTATGAGGTTGTGTAGTACAAAGTACATATTTCTTGATACAATACTTATGAACTGTTTATGCCATACACATTTATTACACTGTGAATGTAAAATACTTCTTCAGTCAGCTTCATTCCTTTTTATACCCCCGTTTGAAAAACGCGACGTATTATGGGAACACCCGGTGGCGGGTGGGTGCGCGGCGTCCACATGGTTTCCGCTCTCTAAGTCAAAAAGTTTTATGACCCTTGAATTATTCAAATTTGGCCAAATTAGCCTTGTCCACTCTCTAAGTCAAAGAGTTTTCATCCGATCATTACCAGACATAGTGAAAATGTTTGTGGATATAATATATCGGCCAAATTCGATAACCAGCCATATCGCTCAAGTCACTCGGGAGTTATCACCCTTTGATTTTAGAAATTACCTAAAATTTGTCATGTTTTAACTCTGAGCCCTGACTCATGACGGGCGTATTTTGTGACAGTTTGCCACTCTTGTTTAACTTGATGTGAAATTTACATGTAATAATAAAATTCAAAAATGCATTTGATTAAATACACTTAAATAATCTCGGGGAAGAAATCAGTACATCCATGAATCATGTACTGGTATATTCTAGCTATAAGAGATGAGCACTTATTGCTGATGATTCTAGGGACTTTGTTGTATGTGCGATATTGAATATTAAGTTTTTTATGCTTATTAACAATACCTGTCGGCATCTTTATCAATTATGCAGGGTATCCATTGTATATTTTTTCTGATTAAAGGTGTGTAAAAAACTTGTTACACATTGTTGATGTGCAAGATGTACCAATTGTTAATTAAATGTTGTTACATTATGATTTTATAGGCTTCAAAATTGAAGTTAAAAGTGACAGGGCAGTTTGATTAGACAATTCTTATGCTGAGTTGTAAATATGTTATGCTTAAAGCTATGATTGGCAGTTTTGCTACACAATTTCATACTCCTCTTCACTTAAATTGTAGTGTGCTTTATGATATTTTTTTCAGGTTTATAAATCTTAACACCATGCTAATATTTACTAGTCAATGTATTTTACTTTAAAACTACAACCATTAATTTTATGTAAGGAGTGTTACATGTTTCTATCAATATTAGTTGTACATGAATTTATGATCATCAACCTTAGCTGACCATTTCATTCCATTGTTTGATTTAAAGATATATTTGGTTAAAATTATGATCGCTTATTTCGTCTGGCTGCTTTATTCTTTCAATTACTTAGTATAACTGTAAGTATATTTTAAACCTATGATCTACTGTTTTGCTAGAATACTTTCAATTAGTATAACTGTTAAATGAATCCTGCTTTGCAGTTTTGTTCGTATGTCAGACATATTGTTTTTGCCCTCGGCGTCTGTCTGTCCGTCCGTGCGCCAACTTTTAGCTTGTGTGCGCTTTATCTACAATACTGCTGGTTGGATTTCAGCCAAACTTCATAGGATTGATCAACATCAAGTGTAGTTGTGCATCTTCGTTTTGTGTTCCCTCAGATAATTTTTCACCGAGTTATGGCCCTTTGAAGTTGTTATACCTCAGAAGTTTGTCCGCGCTGCATCTCAAATACTCGTGGTTGGATTTCAGCCGAACTTCACAGGATTGATCAACATTAAGTGTAGTTGTGCATACTTGTCTTTTTGTTCCGTTCGGATAATATTTCACTGAGTAACAGCCCTTTGATGTTTTTATACATATGGAGTTTGTCCGTGCTTCATCTCCAATAATGCTGCTTGGATTTCAACCACACTTCACAGAATTGACAAGCATCAAGTGTACTTGTGCATCCTCCTCGTGGTTTTGTTCCGTTCAGATAATTTTTCAATGAGTTAGAGCCCATTGATGTTTTTATACGTATGTAGTGCATGGTGAAGTTTGTCCGCACTTCATCTCAAATACGGCTGTTTGGATTTCAACCAAATTTAGCAGGACTAATACGCATCAACTGTACATGTGCATCCTTGTCGTTTCGTTCTGCTCAGACATTTTTGGAGTTATGACCCTTTGATGTTCTTATACATATACAGTGCATGGTGAATTGATCAAACACTATATTTCTTGTTTGCTTGATATTTTATTCTAACATCTTGTATCAGTATTATAATTACTGACAAGCTGCCATCTGGGAGACATATGGTTTTATTTAAAAAAAACATCTAGTTCTATTCTAAATTTGCCTTTTGCTTTGAAGGTAAGGGCTTTAAGGGCAGCCTTGATAATTAAGCTACTTTATATTAGTATTCAAGGAAAATGCATCATGCTTTACAACTCGATTTTGTCATCCTTGTCTTTACATACTATTGAATGTGTTTGTTAAATAGCATACTGTGCTTTAAGTCTGTATCAAAGGTGTAAGGTATTGCTATAATAATATACAACAATATGTTCACACCTATAAATTGCATTTGTATTCTTAGTTGTGCATGCATCATGATCCAATGATGAGGTGCTTCCCAGGCAAACAGTTGCATGCCTCCAATTTTTGTATATTGACAAACATGACCTTTCACGTACAGTAAAACCTCAATAATAAGAACATTCTTGGGACCCTTGAAAACTGGTCTTATTATTGAGGCGGTCGTAGATCTACCCAGTAATTTGTAGTTGCTCAATACAGATGCAGATGCCAGCAATCAGAAAGTTTGGGTTGCGAGCATCCAGAAAATTGTGGATGCCAGCATCCAGAAAATTTCAGAAACCAGCATCCAGGAAAGTGTGGATCCTAGAATCCATACAGTTTGGGATGCCAGCATCCAGAAAATTGTGGATTCTAGCATCCAGACAGTTTGGGATGCCAGCATCCAGAAAAATTCAGAAACCAGCATCCAGGAAAGTGTGGATCCTAGAATCCATACAGTTTGGGATGCCAGCATCCAGAAAATTGTGGATTCTAGCATCCAGACAGTGGGATGCCAGCATCCAGAACATTTCGGAAACCAGCATCTATATTGTCTGAGAAGCCAGCATAGACAATGATTAGGATTTGGGATGCCAGCATCCAGAAAATTTAGCATTTCAGCATTCAGCTAATGTCGACAGTATTTTGAAAACCAAGCATACACACAACATTTTAATGCTGAAAACACATATTAACAAGGAAATAGCATAAATGCTCCAAAAAGATGCCATATTATCAAATATTAATGCATAATAAAACGATTGGCTGATTTTACCGTATGGGACAAAACTGGCATATTTTTCCATTTATATGCTATATTGCTGTTTTATCAAAGAAAAAGTGCGAATTTTCGTTCGTGAGAATTTTAAATTTTAGTTGAGAACGCATTCTATCAAATCATAAACTACGCCAATCAGATATCGTGATAATCTGTACTTTTCTATAAGTCAAACATGTCAGGTATTGCTCTGAAATGTCGAGGTCTTCGAGCGTTCATACGGTCGGCCATTTTTATGCAAAACGTAGAGATTTACGTTCGGTAATTTCTAACGTAACTTTACGCTCTAACTTACGCAAATACCTACGTACGCAAATATTATTGAAACGCATTTACGTAGAAACTTTGTACGAAAACTTACGAAAATCTTTGATTTACGCAAGCGTAAGTATGTTAGTAAAACAGTACCCAGGTCCCCAGAAATTCGTTTTAAGCGTGTTCCACTGTATAATTGTATAATTCATTGTATAATTCATTGATGTTATATTCATTGTTCTGATGTCGTTGTTTGCTCTATCCTCGGGTGGTTTAGGAATGAATGATGTCTCATTACATGATTCATCTTGGTCCGTCAAAAAAGCATGTCATTTATAGTCTAGATGATACTAGTTTTGGTATGTACATTTATAGCCTAGATGATACTAGTTTTGGTATGTACATTTATAGTCTAGATGATACTAGTTTTGGTATGTACATTTATAGTCTAGATGATACTAGTTTTGGTATGTACATTTATAGCCTAGATGATACTAGTTTTGGTATGTACATTTATAGTCTAGATGATACTAGTTTTGGTATGTACATTTATAGTCTAGATGATACTAGTTTTGGTATGTACATTATTAACAACTTTAGTAACACCTCTCACAAGTCCAATATTACTCTCATACGATGTTAATATTGGCTTTGAACATTTCGCCGTTTGATTGTTACGATTTAGAAGTGAAAAACTCGTGCTAGCTGATTGGAACGAATGTGTTGCCCCTAGTTGCACGTTTTTGATGGGATGGAGACAAACAAGAGCAACATTAGCGCTGGTACTGACACACACACACATAGTGACGAAATCTCGATCTATAAAACAAAGCAGGATTTCAATCAATATTTTTGCAACGTGGGCAAAAGACAACAAATTAATCAATGCCAGTAATTAAACATTCTTATTTGATGTGCACGTCGCTTTTCAATTGAATACTCTCCATGAAACGGTTTCAAAATCAGAAGGGAGCAAATTCAATTTCATATTTATTGGAGAATTTGATATCAAGAGTCGTTTGTTTTTCTTGATTTCATTTGGAGGAATCATATCAACAAAGAAATATCTTGGTATTTAGGTCTGCCTGTTGCAGAAGGGCTGTAACGTAATCTGTTCAAAAGGAAACCATGAACTTCGTCTTTCATTAGCCGTCGCTCGTTGTCTATAACTGCCACTCGTGGTCTATATCTGCCGCTCGTTGTCTATAACTGCCACTCGTTGTCTATAACTGCCACTGGTTGTCTATTTCTGCCGCTCGTTGTCTATATCTGCCACTCGTTGTCTATAACTGCCACTCGTTGTCTATAACTGCCACTCATTGTCTATAACTGCCACTCATTGTCTATAACTGCCACTCGTTGTCTATTTCTGCCACTCGTTGTCTATAACTGCCACTCGTTGTCTATAACTGCCATTTGTTGTCTATATCTGCCGCTCGTTGTCTATAACTGCCACTCGTTGTCTATAACTGCCACTCGTTGTCTATTTCTGCCGCTCGTTGTCTATATCTGCCACTCGTTGTCTATAACTGCCACTCGTTGTCTATAACTGCCACTCGTTGTCTATAACTGCCACTCGTTGTCTATAACTGCCACTCGTTGTCTATTTCTGCCACTCGTTGTCTATAACTGCCACTCGTTGTCTATAACTGCCGTTTGTTGTCTATATCTGCCGCTCGTTGTCTATAACTGCCACTCGTTGTCTATAACTGCCACTCGTTGTCTATAACTGCCACTCGTTGTCTATAACTGTCGCTCGTTGTCTATAACAGCCGCTCGTTGTTTATAACTGCCACTCGTTGTCTATAACTGCCGCTCGTTGTCTATATCTGCCGCTCGTTGTCTATAACTGCCACTCGTTGTCTATAACTGCCACTCGTTGTCTATAACTGCCACTTGTTGTCTATATCTGCCGCTCGTTGTCTATAACAGCCGCTCGTTGTCTATATCTGCCGCTCGTTGTCTATAACAGCCGCTCGTTGTTTATAACTGCCACTCGTTGTCTATATCTGCCGCTCGTTGTCTATAACAGCCGCTCGTTGTTTATAACTGCCACTCGTTGTCTATAACAGCCGCTCGTTGTCTATATCTGCCGCTCGTTGTCTATAACAGCCGCTCATTGTCTATAACTGCCACTCGTTGTCTATATCTGCCGCTCGTTGTCTATAACAGCCGCTCGTTGTTTATAACTGCCACTCGTTGTCTATAACTGTCGCTCGTTGTCTATAACAGCCGCTCGTTGTTTATAACTGCCACTCGTTGTCTATAACTGCCGCTCGTTGTCTATAACTGTCACTCGTTGTCTATATCTGCCGCTCGTTGTCTATAACAGCCGCTCGTTGTTTATAACTGCCACTCGTTGTCTATAACTGCCACTCGTTGTCTATATCTGCCGCTCGTTGTTAATAACTGCCGCTAGGTGTCTTTATCTGCCGCTCGTTGTCTATATCTGCCGCTCGTTGTTTATAACTGCCGCTCGTTGTCTATATCTGCCGCTCGTTGTTTATAACTGCCGCTCGTTGTCTATATCTGCCGCTCGTTGTCTATATCTGCCGCTCGTTGTTTATAACTGCCGCTCGTTGTCTATATCTGCCACTCGTTGTCTATATCTGCCGCTCGTTGTTTATAACTGCCGCTCGTTGTCTATATCTGCCGCTCGTTGTCTATATCTGCCGCTCGTTGTTTATAACTGCCACTCGTTGTCTATATCTGCCACTCGTTGTCTATATCTGCCGCTCGTTGTTTATAACTGCCGCTCGTTGTCTATATCTGCCGCTCGTTGTCTATATCTGCCGCTCGTTGTCTATATCTGCCGCTCGTTGTTTATAACTGCCACTCGTTGTCTATATCTGCCGCTCGTTGTTTATAACTGCCGCTCGTTGTCTATAACTGTCGCTCGTTGTCTATATCTGCCGCTCGTTGTCTATAACAGCCGCTCGTTGTTTATAACTGCCGCTCGTTGTCTATAACTGCCACTCGTTGTCTATATCTGCCGCTCGTTGTCTATAACAGCCGCTCGTTGTTTATAACTGCCACTCGTTGTCTATAACTGCCGCTCGTTGTCTATAACTGCCACTCGTTGTCTATAACTGCCGCTCGTTGTCTATAACTGCCACTCGTTGTCTATGACAGCCACTCGTTGTCTATATCTGCCGCTCGTTGTCTATAACAGCAGCTCGTTGTTTATAACTGCCACTCGTTGTCTATAACTGCCGCTCGTTGTCTATAACTGCCACTCGTTGTCTATGACAGCCACTCGTTGTCTATATCTGCCGCTCGTTGTCTATAACAGCCGCTCGTTGTTTATAACTGCCACTCGTTGTCTATAACTGCCACTCGTTGTCTATAACTGCCACTCGTTGTCTATAACTGCCGCTCGTTGTCTATAACTGCCACTCGTTGTCTATAACTGCCGCTCGTTGTTTATAACTGCCACTCGTTGTCTATAACTGCCGCTCGTTGTCTATAACTGCCACTCATTGAATGGTAACAGTCCATTTATAGATAGTTCTCGTGAACAAACGTCGGTAGAAAAGTGTTACTTGCATGCAGCTATCAATATGAAAATAAGAAGACATTTATCATGAACAGAACAGAACAGATATTTTATTTTGACTTGTACAAAGTACATCATCTATATAGAACATTTCATATATACACAAAGTTTTCACGTGACTACATACACAATAAAAAACACAATACAGTTAACACTTATCTATTTACAGTCGAGAAAGAACTACTGAATATAAATACATCAGTTTATATTATTCAATACATTATTTCTTATAATTACAACTTTTTTGTAATATATTGCCAATTTGTATAACATAGTTTTATTTCTCGATTGTAATAATTCAAAGAATTTAAACATATTTGGTCTTACGCAATAACATTGTTTGATATAAATATTTCTCAAATCATTAAACAATGGACAGATTACAATAAAATTGTACTCATCTTCAATATCTCCTGTATTACAACACTGGCATACTCTTTCATTCCATTGATTCTATTTCTTGTATATCTACCAGTGTGGATCTTTAATAAATGCGCGGATATTCTTAATTTAGTTAAAACATGGCGCAAGTAAAGTGTAAGAATTGATTTGAGTAACTAAAGGGAGAGAATCCCTCGTTCGATGCTGGAACCCAACACCAATTCTAAAGGATAATATTGTGCTTAGAAAAATATATCTGGAAATATAACATAACAGTTTCAGCAAAATTCAGAAACAAAAAGCGAGAAACATTGCACTCATGTCAAAGCGTATTATCATCCTGCCAAAGGCAACTTATTCAATCCCAATTCAAAAGCCCAATTTAAGTGCATTCGTTTTATTGCTGCAATGAACGACAAGCGAAATGCAAATGGAAATTAATGCAACCAATTGCTTAAAATTTCTGCAAACAAGAATAAAATAGTACTATCATTTTCGAACTGGTGCTGATATGGTGTATTGGAACTGGCATCGACATAAATGATAAAGCATTTTTTTTATTTAACACCTACTTTGATACTTAACACGTTGCCATACGTCGTTAGTATAATGAAATTTGGGGCTAGTTTTCAGAACGAATTATAATAATTATACAATAGGAGTTTCATTTGTACATTCGTCACAAAAATTCTCTATTTTACATTATTGAAAAGTGTCTATTGTCAACATGCTTTTGAACACATGTGTTACTCTCATACAACCTTAGATTTACAATACAGCCGATTCGATATGTAAATTAATTGATTTTTTTCTTGATATTGACTAGTTGCAACTTGTTACCTCTGTAATGTGAAATTGTATGTGCATGTATTTATGTTCACATGGGCCTTTGGCTTACTGAATCTATCTATAACCATCAAATGTATGCGCAATTTTATGTTTATGTGTTTGTATGGAAAGGGCTTGTTTTAAAAAAAAATTAACGATTCAAGTTTTTGTTGCAATTTTAATATATTCAAGTTAGGTTATGATTTTATAGTTGGATATTTTAAACGAAAAACTTGTAAAATTAAATCGACAATGTCGTTAAGTAGTCATAAATATTCGGTCTGTTTAGTAGCAGCTGAAATGCATAATATTATATGACAAATGAGGAAACACACTAAAATAATAATAATAATAATAAATTATTTATTTACTGAAGATACATATTAATTTTAACAATAAATTGGTACAATTTATTTATAATATGGCCTTCTATTATTAAGATAAAACAACTAAAACACACGTACAAACAATAAATTGTACATTAACATCAGGATGTCTGACAATATTTACTTAATACATATCGACAGACACTCAAATAAAATATGTCAGATTAAAAAACCGACAGGTCGGTACTAAAACACTTTAAAAGCATTATACAATAGCACAGTAAATGTCAATTGAAGGAATAAAAGTTGTATATATAATGCGTTCTCAACTAAAATTTAGAATTCTCATATGCTATATATCAGTATTGGACGTATTTTAGTATTTTTGTCACACTTTTGTGTCTTATTGTGAGTATTTTGCCAGATATAGCATATGTGTCAACACAGTGTTCCATTTCCAGTCATTTTGTCCGATTTATGGTCAAAAGATATGCTGTATCATGTAATTCGGTTCGTCTATATTGTTGAAAGATGCTGAAAACCCTTCTGCGACAACTAAAAACTTTATGGGATGCCTCATTAATATTATTTAGGACTTTTGTTCTTGTGTGCTTGTTTTCTGATCAATTTTATGTAAAAAATCCATTATTGGCATATTCTGAAATGTGTGGCTCGATATTAGCGAAATATGCTAGTTACAGCAAATTCATATTTGCAGGATGCTTATATGTTATAATTACCACATTTTAGCATATCACCAGAAGTCGATTCTGGCATCCCAAAATATTTTGGATGATGGATACCCAAATATTTGATAAACTGGCATCCATTTGTTCTGGATGCTAGAATCAAGCTATTTCGGATGCTGGCATCCCACTATTCTGGATTCTGTCATCAGTTTGTTCTGGATGCTATAATCAAGTTATTTCGGATGCTGGCATCCCAATATTCTGGATTCTGGCATCCGTTTGTTCTGGATGCTAGAATCAAGTTATTTCGGATGCTAGCATCCCAATATTCTGGATTCTGTCATCAGTTTGTTCTGGATGCTAGAATCGAGATATTTCGGATGCTGGCATCCCAATATTCTGGATTCTGTCATCAGTTTGTTCTGGATGGTAGAATCGAGATATTTCGGGTGCTGGCATCCCAATATTCTGGATTCTGTCATCCGTTTGTTCTGGATGCTATAATCGAGATATTTCGGATGCTGGCATCAGTTTGTTCTGGATGCTAGAATCAAGTTATTTCGGATGCTGGCATCCCAATATTCTGGATTCTGTCATCAGTTTGTTCTGGATGCTAGAATCAAGATATTTCGGATGCTGGCATCCCAATATTCTGGTTGCTGGCATCCGTTTGTTCTGGATGCTAGAATCAAGTTATTTCTGATGCTGGCATCCCAATACTAGAGATGCTGGCATCCAATTGTTCTGGATGCTGGAATACAAAATGGATAACAATAATAATAAACTTTATTTATTGAAGGTAATGTCATTAAGACATGCACATAAAACACATACATACATAGCCTTGTCTAACTAGAGGCCTTCATCCAAAAAAACAAAATGCTTGCATCCTAGAAATCTGGCAATTGGATGCTGTCATTGCAGGAACTTGGATGCTGTCAATGAATTTATTAAGTGCACCATTTTCATACGCTATAAAAAATCTAATTACTACTAATTAACACACTGACTGCTCAAATATTACAATACTGGTATTTCACAAGATTTGGGTGCTACAGTTTCTCAACTTAATACACACTTAGTTACTTAATATAACTTCTACATTTATTGATATACTGTTGTTCCAGTGCTTGTGCATCTGGATGCAATACAAATGAAATATGATAAGCAGTCGAATCCATCTAAATAATGACATACCAGTACATACAATTCCAATCAATTGTTACTTAGTATCAAACATAAAGCATTATGCTCACTGATAATAAATTTACTAACATGCAAACTGTATGGAGTAACAGCCACATTTTAACAACCATGTATCTATTTCAGTCTCTTCAATATACATTGTAGTTGTTTGTACTTTACAAACAATGATTATGACTTATAACACTATATCACCACTCAAGTGGAGTAATAAGAGACTATACAATAAACATACACATGTTTATAAAAATACAAAATTAGTATTGCAAATACGAACTAAATGTACCTACAAATGTAAAACATAAAATCTTTAGTGTAAAAATGCATCAAAGGGTACTAATGCATAATTGAAAAATGACTGAATAGATCAATTATCACCCCAGTCAGACTGTTGATGAATTGAATAACAACTGCTTCTTGTATGAAAAATAAACTTATCACCCAACTATTACAATAATTTGAACCTATTTTCATCTATGTGTATTTTTTTCTACTATTTAAAACATCAGGACAGATTTTGACACTAATATTAGTGACTGCATGCTTTTTTCTTCATCAGTTAAATTTATTGAATTCTAAGTTTGTGCCAGTTTCCAGTTTGATTGGTGGAATAACATATCTAATTTTACTGAAAGCCGGTGGAAGAATAAGTTTAAAATAGGTATGACTTCAAAAACCGTACAACAATTCCGGAGTTAATTACGACCACTTCCGGATAATCACGAGGACTATAATGTAAACATATCCAGAAAGTGACCAGCCACCTGGCAGCCTTATTTTTAATTATAACCACACAATTTGAACTACCTTGGTAGAGGGTCAACAAACATTTGTTCAATTTTCAAAATCATGCCAGTAGTTTTTTACAAGAAGATTTTTTATTCCTCTAGATACATATAGCATAAGTGGACCCCTCCCCTGGTGGCCATGTTTGTTTGGGAATCCATGTAATTTGAACAACCTTAGAAGAAGTCTTTGACAAGAAGATGTTTTGTGTTTATTCTTCATTGCCATGGCAAACAGAATTTTGCATAGAATGGAATTCATAGAATAAGTTTGAAGGGGAACACATATCAATTATTTCTGTGAACTTTGGTCAAAGTTGTCCAAACGGTTTCAGAGGAGAAATGTATAAGATAAGTGCGGATGGACAGACCGATGATGGACAGTGAGTGATCACAATAACTCAAACTGAGGTTCTGCTCAGGTGAGCTAAATAGAACTGTTTTTATATGAAATACTACCTATTACTGAATGCAGTCAATGCTTTTTGGTCATATATAACCAGTGAATACCACACCAAAGATAACATTTAAACAAGATTGATTTTTGATTTCAAAATTAATGGTGAGTTTATGGTAGCAATTGTCTGTGATTTTTCTCCAACAATTGCAGCTACATGTCTGGTCTGGAATCTACAACAATTTTTAAGTCCCTCTTTCTTCAGCATTGGCCAAACATTTGAGCAACGAGACTTCATATAGTACCCTTTGTTTAAAATGGAAGCTGTCTGAAAAAAAAAGAATAAATTATCAATATAATGACTTAACAAATAATTGAAAATATGAACCATCTTTGGTTGTTTCGTATCATAGTACATGTAGTAATTTACTGAAATCGTCACAGAAAAATCTGGTTTGCTGAATTTAATGGTGTCATATTTGAGTCTTGATATAATCCTATATTTCAGCATGTAACATAGAAATTTCAGTTTCTATAAATACATTTATTTTGCACTTAGTCAATATGTAGTTCAACCTCAGATATTTAACCAATGTTCATCAAAGTTGTGCTGTAAACGACTCCTTTAATGCAAGGGAGGTAACTCTGCCTACTGATTGTTAGTTTAGGATAATTTTTCTTCTTTTGGTTCATTGTTTTTCTTTTGGTTCATTGTTTTTGCTCGTCATGCTTGTTCGCCGGACGCTTTTTCTTGGCGCCTTTTCATTTTTTCAACTTGTTTCAGTCTTGTAGCCCCCCACGGTGTAAGTTTATGCCTTTCTATTGTTCATTTACTTCTAATTGTTCATTTCCCGTGGTTTACTGTATAAAATTTAGGCTTGTATTAAAAACTCTCTCGTCGAATCTATTTCGGGTCGAGATTCGTCCTAATACCCTTTCGTACCAATGTGTTTTGGCTCCTTGTAAATATGTAGATGACTGTGACACTCAAAATTTGTTTTTCTTTGTATTTTTTCAGCTTCTTACCAAACTTATGATGTTCATCAAGTATCATGAATAAACGGTTAAACTTTACTGGTGTTCAGATGGTTCTTTATCCTGCAACAGTCAGTACAGTAAGAAGACCCGACATACGTCAACGCTACAGAACGGAAACTAGTTAAGACGTCGGAACTTTGTGATGTCCCGTGTAAAAAGATTGACTGAAAAAGCCATGGAAGAATACAACAGCAGAGTTGAGAAATATTACAATAAGCTGAAGCCTTTGTGGAATGATCTGTCAAATGTTACTAACTATACTGATATATCTGACAAAGACATAAATTTTCTGAGACCACTTAGAGAAGATT
This sequence comes from Mactromeris polynyma, assembly GCA_032209605.1. Lineage (NCBI taxonomy): Eukaryota > Metazoa > Mollusca > Bivalvia > Venerida > Mactridae > Mactromeris > Mactromeris polynyma. The sequence continues at coordinate 1,797,247 of JASFXZ010000043.1, read as the reverse complement.
TCTTTCGGAAATATGAACGCTTGCATGACATTCAGTCAGAATTTTCAGAATATCTCACTAGGACCTGCACAGAGGAAAGCAACATAGAAAATATAGGTCTCCAACAGAAAATTGCGTCTATCAAGACCAGTGCTGGAATTTCTAGAAAACATTGACTTAGCAATTCGTGAGATTACCTTAAGAAGTGACAATAAAAGTGTGATATCGTCTGCAGATTCAGGTGGCACATCACGGTCATCTACTTCCCTGAGATACAGAATGTTAGCAGAGGCAGAAGCAGCTAAAGCGCGAGCTGCATTCGCAGAGAAGGAAGCATTATTAAAGCATCAAAAGGCAGAATTGGAAGAACAAGATGCAATAAGGAGAGCTGCTTCCGACAGGAGGAAAGCAGACTTGCAGACAGAATTAACACTGTTAAGAAAAAGAGAAGGAGCAGCAATGGCTATTGCAAAGTCTGAGACATACGAAAACGGCTCGAAAACAAGAAATAAATCTATAATATCAAAGTTAACTGTAGAAACATCCGAAGAAAAAGTGTCTAAATTCCTTAACACGCAAATTCAGGATCAACCTGATCATCAACTGTTTGACTATGTGGCGACTCAAGATATCCAGACAATGGAAAAAATAGTGACAGATGATAAAGATCAAGAGACACGCCTGTCTCAAATAAAGGACACAACACCCTTCGTTATAAGTTCAGGTTTTGGACAAACTGTGCTAGACAATGAAAAATCAGTAGGGAAACAACCTCATGTTATAAATACACATACTTACCTTGTACCTCCAGATTTTGCACCACCCCCACCTTTACCTCCAGATTTTGCAGCTCCCCCACAGTCTTTAATGCAAGGAAATGTAGAAAAATTCAGTAAATACTTACTCAAGAAAGAACTACTTTTGAACAGGTTATATAGATATGATGAAAACACTGAGGACTACTTAATGTGGAAGACGAGTTTTAAAGCAGTTATGAATGAACTTAATGTCACAGCATTTGAGGAATTGGACCTACTTATTAAATGGCTTGGACCAGCATCCGCAAGACAAGCCATCAACATCAGGGCGTCATGTGCTGGCAGCGCAGAGTCGGCCCGTTCTAGGATATGGGAGCGCCTGGACGAGCGGTTTGGCTCCCCAGAGAGAGTAGAAGGAGCTCTTAAAAGTAGGCTTCAAACATTTCCAAAGTTAGGCCCCAAAGATTACAAACTGATGTATGACCTCTATGATACTGTCTCAGAGATAAATTTCTTAAAAGATAACCCAAAGTATGCAGACATGCTGTCGTACTATGACACATCGTATGGTGTTACACCAATCGTGAACAAGCTTCCGCACTATATGCAAGAAAGGTGGACCGTTAAAGCGTCTACTTACAAGAACCAGCATAATGTGCCATACCCCCCGTTTTCGTTTTTCATAGACTTTCTGAACATGCAATGCAAAATGAAAAACGACCCTAGTTTTGTGTACGATCAAGCTCCAGCACAAATGTCAAAAAGAGCACCTGGCGTGAAAGTACATAAATCGATCACAGAAGATAGTGGGCCATCCGGTCAAGTCGAACAGTGGACACCAAACCAAGTTCAGTCAGAATTTAAGTGTGTACTGCATAAGTCAAACTCACATTATCTAACGGCATGCAGAAACTTCAAAAAGAAGCCATTTGACGAGCGTAGAAAAATCCTGAAAGATAACTCACTTTGTTTCAAATGCTTTAGCAAGGAACACATGGTCAAGAACTGTAAGAGACAAATAGTGTGTAATGAATGTGGAAAACCACACAATACCGCGATGCACATTTCACAACAGATTTCTGGTTCGAATTCCGCAGACAAAAGTGACGGCGGGGAGCCGCTCAGACCAGATAGAGAAAAGTGGGATCTTGTGTTACGGCTCGTTGCACAGCACTTTGTGGAGACCAGTATATTGGAAGATCTTGTAGCAAAACTGTGCTAGTTGACGTTTACAATGCAGACAATGAAAGTGATGTGTTCAGAGTTTACGCTATAATAGACGAGCAGAGTAATAGGACTCTAGGAACAACAGCATTGTTTGACAGGTTGTGTGCCAATTCAGAATTTACAGGCTATACGTTGTCGTCGTGCTCCGGTCGTACGACCAGAAGGGGAAGATTATCTAAAAATATTCGCATACGTTCTGTGAATGGAGAAACAAATATGGAACTCCCGTCCGTCATAGAGTGTGATGAAATTCCACACGAGTCGTCTGAGGTACCTACACCTGATGTGGCTAGATCTTACCGACACTTACGACATTTGGCCAGTGAAATACCAGAGCTTGAAGACGGCTGCAAAGTGCAACTCTTAATTGGTAGAGATGTTCCAGAGATTCACCACGTGATAAACCAAGTTACCGGAGACCGTGGTATGCCATTCGCCCAACAGTTATGCTTGGGTTGGGTTATTGTGGGTGAAGTTTGCTTGGGTAGGACGCACCTTCCTGACGTGTCTGTTCGTAAGACATATGTGTTACCAAATGGAAGGCCATCCCGTCTGCAACCTTGCCAAAACAACTTAAACGTAAAAGAAGAGAAACTTTTTACTTCTCATGCCACCCTTCTACAACAAGATTACGAAGGTTGCAACATATTTATACGCACTCATGAAGATGATAAACCTGGACTGTCATGTGAGGACAGAGAATTCCTTGATGTGATGGACCAGAAAATGACTAAAGATGAGGAAGGTTACTTCACAGCTCCCTTGCCCTTTAAGCCCGACAGAACAAGTCTACCGTGCAACAGACCGCAAGCCTGGCACAGAGCCCAGATTTTAGACAGAAGCCTCAAACGAGATGCAGTTAAAAGAGAACATTTTAGTAATTTTATGACAAAGGTATTGAATACGGGAGCCGCCGAAGTTGCACCTGCCCTTGAACAAGGATGTGAATGCTGGTATTTGCCGCTTTTCGGTGTTTATCACCCAAAGAAGCCGGGTCAGATAAGAGGTGTGTTTGATGCGTCGGCAGTGTATCAAAGTCAATCGTTAAATAAGGTACTTCTGTCTGGTCCCGACATGACTAACAGCCTGCTTGGAATCCTTCTGCGTTTCCGTAAGGACAAAGTTGCGGTGACGGCAGATGTGGAACAAATGTTCTATAGGTTCAGAGTTTGTGAAGATCATAGAGACTACCTTCGTTTCTTTTGGTATAGAGATAACGATATTGACAAGGAACTGATTGAATATAGAATGAAAGTCCATATTTTTGGTAATACCTCATCTCCAGCAGTTGCCACGTATGGACTGAGGAGAGCGGTTCAACATGCTGATACAGATATTAAACAATTCGTCAACAGAGATTTCTACGTTGACGACGCCTTAACGTCTAAACCAGAGGCAATACAAACAGTTGAGCTGATGAAGAAGACGCAGTCTACTTTACAAGAGGAGGGCCATATGAGACTCCATAAGATCGCGTCTAACAGTCCGGTAGTCATGTCCTCGTTTCCTACGCAAGACCTCGGAAACAATTCCAAATCCTTGGAACTAGGAAGTGACGAGGATTGTTCTCTACATCGTAGTCTAGGCGTGTCTTGGGATATACTAAAAGATGTTTTGACATTCCGAATTTCTGACGACGTCAAGCCCTACACACGACGTGGAATACTATCAACAGTGAATAGTCTTTACGATCCTATTGGCTTTGTGGCCTCGGTGGTCATTAAAGGAAAATTGTTACTCAGAGACTTGGTGTCTGGAAATTTCGATTGGGATGACGAGCTGCCGTCTGACCGACAACGCGAATGGGAAGAATGGAGGAAATCTTTGAAAAGTTTGGATTCAATAGAGATCCCGCGTCAGTACTTACCTGTATCCCCAGAGAATGCAACTTGGAAAGAACTTCATGTCTACTGCGACGCTTCGGAGAAGGCAATCGCGGCGTCAGCTTACATAATTGACAGATCCCTTAAAGGCGTAGATCGCTCTAGTTTTGTGATGGGAAAGGCGAAAGTTGCACCTACTAGTGGACATACGATACCCAGATTGGAGCTTTGTGGAGCTGTGCTAGCTGTCGAGATTACTAGTACTATTCTAGAACAAATAGACATAAACTTCGATCAAGTAAAATACTTCTCTGACAGTAGAGTGGTTTTGGGATATATTAATAACAAGACAAAGAGATTCTATACTTACGTGAGTAATCGTGTAGAGAAGATACGTAACTTGTCTTGTCCGGAACAATGGAATTACGTGCCAACTCACCTCAATCCAGCTGACTGTGCTACTAGAGGTGTGGCAGCGATAAACATGGCTCAAAGTCAGTGGTTGAAGGGTCCTATTCAGATGCATCTTGAAGAAGATAATGACTTTCCTTTGGTAAACCCCGAGTTAGATCAGGAAATTCGCGTAATTGTTGCAGCGACAAAAGTATCCTGTGCTGAACAGAGTATAAGACGCAGTACCTTAGAGACCAAAAGGTTCGAACGTTTCTCTAGTTGGGCTGTCATCAAGAGTGCTATTGCATTCCTACAAAGAAGAGTAAACGTAGGCCGCGGTCAATCACTGTCTAAACGTGATGAAGAGATAATAGACTTTAGTCGACAAGATAGAGCAGAAAGTCTGATCCTCCGGTCTGTTCAGATAGAAGGTTACCCAGAAGAGTATCAGTGCCTAGATGCAGGAAAGTCCATACCAAAGAAAAGTTCAATAGCTGCACTCAATCCGTTCATTGATGCTAAAGGAGTTCTACGTGTGGGCGGTAGACTAGAAAGGTCCGAATTCACCAGTTATGAGAAACACCCCGCTATTGTTCCAAAGAAGCATCACATTGCAACTCTACTTGTACGACATTACCACGAACTTGTTAAACACCAAGGCAGACACTTGACAGAAGGAGCCCTTAGATCGAGTGGTTACTGGATTGTCGGAGCCAAACGTCTTATCTCCAGTGTCATACACAGTTGTGTCAAGTGTAGAAAACTGCGTGGTAATCATGCTCAACAGATCATGAGTGACTTACCACGAGATCGCTTAGAACCAGCACCTCCATTTACGTATGTTGGAGTTGATGCCTTCGGCCCCTGGGACGTTACTGCCCGTCGAACAAGAGGTGGCACAGCTAACAGTAAGCGATGGGGTATATTGTTTACATGCCTCACAATCAGGGCAATCCATATAGAGGTAGTAGAAGAAATGTCAGCTTCTGCATTTATGAACGCGCTACGAAGATTCATAGCTCAACATGGGAACGTCAAACTGTTCAGGTCGGACAGAGGCACAAATTTCGTTGGAGCCACGAAGGATCTTAATGTGATTGTCATCAATGTTGAAGACGGTTGTGTGAACAATTTGTTAAAACAGAAGGGCGTACTATGGGTATTCAACCCACCCCATGCTTCGCATATGGGCGGAGTATGGGAGAGGATGATTGGTGTAGTCCGGCGCATCTTAGATTCTATTCTGTCAGAGGCATCCTGTAAAACCCTAACTCACGACGTTCTAACAACTGTTATGGCGGAAGTCTGTGCTATCGTGAACGCGAGACCCATAGTGCCTATATCGACAGATAGTAGTGAACCGGAAGTCCTCAGCCCTTCCTCAATATTGAGTTTGAAAGATATATACAGAGCTGAATGGAAACGTGTACAGGTTCTTGCGAACAGATTTTGGAAAAGGTGGAAGAACGAATATTTGCAGAGCCTTCAGCCTAGACGGAAATGGCAACAGGAAGTGGAAGATATTTGTGTGGGAGATGTTGTTTTAGTTAAAGATGTTGAAGTGATTCGAAACCAGTGGCCATTAGGAATCGTTGAAGAAGTTTTCCCCAGCATAGATGGTAAAGTGAGAAAACTGAGTGTACGCATGCGTCGCGAAATGAAAAATGTTGTACTAACAAGGCCAATTTCGGAGATCGTACTGTTGTTGTGCAATGAATAAGTTTTCAGATCTGAAGGAGATAAGTGATGATGACATTTGTCTGTTGAAACTATCAAGAGAATAAGGCGTAATTTCATGTTTGAAATTCTGTTTTAGTGATTTATTAATATGTTTGCCTTGAATTTTTGTCGTTAAATTTATATCTAGTCAAGATAAAGTCAAGTTAATTCTTTAATATAGTTATTCACTTGCCATTTGTATAACTTTTACACTCAGATTTTGTGATTTGAATTAGAAAGTTACTTGAGATTCTACAAGTATAGTATGTAATGTATAGCTTGTCGGACAACATACATGTTGAGTATTTATGAAGACTTGATATTTTTGTTGCTAAACATTAGAATATTGTTAGAGAAATTCATTGTTTCTTTGTTCGAAAATACTCATTATTATTTTTAAGAATCGTAGAGACAGTTGAATGCTTAGTTTAATGGTTGAGGCATTTGTATCAAGATCTGTACATGTATTATTGTTTGTTTTGCTATAATTTGGAAACCTTTAGATTTGTACTGATATATTTTGTATGACGTAACCTCAGAATTTGTTGCATATTGTAAGTCGTTTCGGTAAAGTATATGTCTTACTATGTATTTGCCTTATTTGATGTCGTATTACATATTTGGGTGTACTTGAGATTTTGTCTTTTTCGGATGTTACTAAACTTGAACATCTATGACGAACTGTAATTATTCCTTTACATGTCGCTACGTTCTGGAATTTTTGACTCTGGCTATCTTTTTTATTAATATTGTTCAGGTTATTCGTTCTAATTGTTTTAGAATATGTAGTGATATGTCACCATATCAGACGGGGAGTGTGCTGTAAACGACTCCTTTAATGCAAGGGAGGTAACTCTGCCTACTGATTGTTAGTTTAGGATAATTTTTCTTCTTTTGGTTCATTGTTTTTCTTTTGGTTCATTGTTTTTGCTCGTCATGCTTGTTCGCCGGACGCTTTTTCTTGGCGCCTTTTCATTTTTTCAACTTGTTTCAGTCTTGTAGCCCCCCACGGTGTAAGTTTATGCCTTTCTATTGTTCATTTACTTCTAATTGTTCATTTCCCGTGGTTTACTGTATAAAATTTAGGCTTGTATTAAAAACTCTCTCGTCGAATCTATTTCGGGTCGAGATTCGTCCTAATACCCTTTCGTACCAATGTGTTTTGGCTCCTTGTAAATATGTAGATGACTGTGACACTCAAAATTTGTTTTTCTTTGTATTTTTTCAGCTTCTTACCAAACTTATGATGTTCATCAAGTATCATGAATAAACAGTTACACTTTACTGGTGTTCAGATGGTTCTTTATCCTGCAACAGTCAGTACAAAAGTATATTTTCATGTGTTGCCAAGACATTTGACATTATGCACATCACAAATTTCCATGTCCATAACTACATTTCATTCTAAATTTTAAGCATGCAACACTCAGCAATACTTGGACTGACTCAAGAAAGAAAACATCAAGTGCATCTACATTTAATATTGATCATGTGTACAAAGTGTGATTAAAATCCCTTCAAACTGTGGACTCCACAATCGATCTTCCAAAACTCCCATTATATTTTCTATTATCTGTAAATTGATACATTTACTATCATTTTTTTGCTTTGACATCTTAAGTTTACATTTTAACAATTACATATTGACAAAGTCATCTTTATCAGAACAATATTGATTAAGACTCTATATTGATAAGGACTCTTATATCAAGACATATAATATTTTTACACTAATAATTAGTATTGTTCTACGCAATATAAAAACTATTTACATTACTCAATTTGGACACTCTATTGTCTTTATACTTATTTTTAACATATAGCGTCAAACTTGTTGGGGTACCCCATAACGTATTAAGTGTTGACTTGAAGCAGTTCATCATGGGTGCATTAACCACTTCTTCTGGTAAATCATTCCAGATATCTATCACCCTGAAGCTTTAAGAATTAAGGACAGGCCTCACAAATGCTTAATTAACTCACAGTCATGCTCATCTACACTTCTTCATGAGCATCACTTAATTGGTATAAGTATCGCCTTTCTTAGCTTCATTGGTGTGTCTGTTCTTACAGCCTAGTTCAAATAACTACTTTTTGTGACATTCAGGATAATAACAAAATTTGTGACTTCAAATATTTCTCCTCATAACCTATTTCACAACATTTTACAAGCTGTGACTCCCTTTACAGCCTTACTGGTATTCATCAACATTCAACATTGGAGTCATTGAACACCTCTTCTTCAACCACATACTAAGTTCTTCCTGAATAAAATATACAGTGAAATAAATAATATTTCAAAAACTGATATTGTTACAAATGAATGAAATTCGTATCTTTATGGAAATATGTAAAAGTCGGTATATGTCATTTGAATTCGGGCAGTATTATCACAGACATATAACCATGGTTTATATGTCCGTGGTAATATCAAAGCACATTAATCAAATACAATTAAAATACCCAAACCTTGGCAAGGACTATTGCCAAAGAGGCTGGATTTCTTTTTATTTTGGCATTATTAGGGGCCTATAGCAAAGTAATTTTACATGAATGCAGATACTGCCAAATAGAGTTAGGCTTTACCAGGCCTGACAACAGTCCGTTCCATTCCTTTTTTTACCAGAACGGTCTGGTTGTTACACATATTTGGCAAGTTCTAGAATAATGATAGCAGGACCATTAAGCCTTTTAGAGAACTTTTGAAATACAGTGTATATTGAAATTTTGTATTTACACGATAGAGCTAATTATATTATTATTGCCTTAATTACCTCTATACTGGAACTGTAAAATAATCTTTGTGCTGCTTTCATTCCTTTCATTGATACAAGTTCTTCCTGTCATTGCCAATCCTGATTTACTGAAAAATATTCGAAATAAGTGAAGTAGAGCAGACACTTATCAGACAAACTGAACTGACCCCGATAACGTATGTCAGAATATTTTAACAAATGACTAATTTGCTACATTTAGTTTCATCATGTTAATTAACGAATATTTATTTTTCAATTTAATGTAGATTTGCTCATGGAAATTGGATCGAGCCGACTGTAAACCTTGCAATAAAATCGATAAGTCGGCTCTTTTATAATCTACTGCATAACACTTAAGCTCAGTTATACCGGTGTAACAGTCCAGAACTGCCCCGGTCCAGTTCTTCCCCGGGGAAGAACTGGACCGGTCCAGTTCTTCCCCGGGGAGGTTTTGGACTAGTCCAGTTCTTCCCCACCCAGTCCGTTTCTTCCCCCCCCTAGAAAATAACTTTTTAACCCTGGACAATTATCTTATTTTTCATCTTAGGGCGGGGAAGTTCTGGACTAGTCCAGTTCTTCTTCCCTAGACAATGATCTTATTTTTCATCTTAGGGTAGGGAAGTTCTGGACTAGTCCAGTTCTTCTCCCCTAGTAAAATATTTTTGTTTTAGGGCGGGGAAGTTCTGGACTAGTCCAGTTCTTCTCCCCTTGGAATTTTTTTTATTTTTTTTTCGTCTTAGGGTGGGGAAGTTCTGGACTAGTCCAGTTCTTCTCCCCTTGGAAATTATTTTATTTTTTTCGTCTTAGGGAGGGGAAGTTCTGGACTAGTCCAGTTCTTCTCCCCTAGTAAAATATTTTTGTTTTAGGGCGGGGAAGTTCTGGACTAGTCCAGTTCTTCTCCCCTGGCCAATTATCTTATTTTTCATCTTAGGGCGGGGAAGTTCTGGACTAGTCCAGAACTTCCCCACCCCAAGTTGTAAAAAATAACAAAAAATCCTAGTGGAGAAGAACTTGATTAGTCCAGAACTTCCCCACCTTAAGAATAAAAAATAAAATAATTTCCTAGGGGGGAAGAACTGGGCCGGTCCAGAACTTCCCCAACCTAACATGAAAAATAAGAACATTTTCAAGGTTAAAAAGTTGAAAAAATAAAATAATTTCCTAGGGGGGAAGAACTGGGCCGGTCCAGAACTTCCCCACCCTAACATGAAAAATTAGATTATTTACAGTGTGAGAAAGTTGAATATTAAATAATTTGCTAGGGGGGAATAACTGGACTGGTCCAGAATTTCCCCATTCTAGCATGAAAAATTAGATTATTTCCAGCGTGAGAAAGTTGAATATAAAATAATTTCCTAGGGGGGAAGAACTGGACCGGTCCAGAACTTCCCCGGGGAAGAAACAGACTGGGTGGGGAAGAACTGGACTAGTCCAAAACCTCCCCGGGGAAGAACTGGACTGGGGGAAGAACTGGCCTGTTACAACGGTACATAATGGTTACCTTCAGATAGTCGCCAGTTCCTTGAAGTTTTACTGCTGAAGATGCGAGAATTTTGTAGCGTTTGTTGTGAAGAACCGACCGCGCACGAGACTTTTAATGACGTAACGACATTGCACTAGATCTATTTATGTCTCCGAGGTGTACATCACCCTTAAATTCCAAGCGTCTGCGTGATATTAATTTGCGATGAGCAGACGATACAGAGGAACTAATTAAACTAGAAATTAATACGCTATTATTCGTGCAAACTCAATCACCAAAAATAACTCAAATAATTAAGAAAAGCCGTTTGTATCAAGACTCCCATTCTTCAATTGATATATACATGTCAGACATATCAGCCATTATTCTCATCAAATACATAACAAAATCAGATGATGGGACGTACTGTTTTCATGGGATGATGAATATCGATGGCCAGTAAACTTCCGGTCAAGACGATAATAGCAAAGACACGCCTCAAAATTTTGCGATGTTTTCTGCTAGATATGTTTACGATGTTTCCGGCGGCTCTTTGTGTAGTTGTTTAGCCAAACATTCTCGTCAGCACGGAGGAATCTTGTGGATTTTGGCGACGTTTTCACATGTTTCATCCTATCTCCAACCAACTTTTACCAGCGTAACCATGTTCAAGTTTCGCTGAGGTGAATAGATTCTATCTGTCTTACTGTATTTACTATTATTGTATATTGATTGCTGATTTATTTTGTTGAACTGATTATTAGTACTGCAATGCTGGCACTATCAGAGTCAGACCTATGTCTTTGACTCGATAATGACTACAGTGTAATGTCAAATCTGTTCAGCTGTATGAATCCAGACAATAACTTTTCTCCTGTCTGATCATAGTGACGGCAGTATTGTACCAGTTAGGTTTAGTTTTAAACCACCCCATTGGCCTAATTTCTTGACACGAGAAATACTTTTATAAGTTTGATATCGACATGTTTCAAAACCGTAAGTAGTAAAACGAAATAACATAGATCGATTATCTAGGAATTCAGACAACTCAGTATGAAATTTCTAATATATCTTTTTAATTAAGAATATAAAATCAAAAAAGCCGTCATTAAAATTATGCATGCACCAAAATGTTTATCATATTTGTGTCTTGTGTGAAAATGTCAAATGCTACAGCTTATGCATTGAGCCTTGAGGTCTTCGCATAACAGCAAAATGTTTTCAAAGTTACTTAGGCAGGCGCGTTTAGGCCAAGCATTTCCTCAGAATAAGTGAAAAAATAAAAGTTCCAAAAAATGCAATAAAAACTGAAGACTAGGGGGATGGGGTTATGGGCAAATTCGCCCGAATAAATCAGGTGTTTGACACTGTAATTTATTCTTCAACAATAATTATAATAGCATGAAAACGCATCACTTTTGCCTCCTAATTTTCTAAATTTCCCAAACCAAGTTGTAAATGTTAGTCCCAGGTCCAAAAATTGCATCAGTGATGCAGGGAACTGGCATCTCGGAAACCCCTGCAAGTTGAAGGGAAATATTTTATTTATAAGCCACTTGATTATATTTTACTACCTCACATGGGTAGTAATGAAGCGCTTGATATGTAGACATCTTGCAATGCCTTTTCTCTAGTTTTTAGTTTGTTCAATATTAAATAAGTACAATATTTATCAATGCCAGAGTTATGTATATAAAAAATCAAAATGTACTTAAACAATACTTAATTTATTTCAGGTAGGAAAGCTCGAAGAAAGCTAAACAGGCATCCAGAGAGTGTATTCCTAACCAGAGATGGCCATGTAAGTGTAACTGTGAGAGAAATGAAATAACATGTCAAGATAACCAAACCAGAGCTAGCATTGAACAAAACCTGGTTATAAATCAAAAATGCAAGACCCCTACTGATCACATCTAAAGACTTAAACATAAGTCTTATCTAATTAAGAGGAACTGGGACTCAAATTGGTACAATGCCTGAATCCAGATTGCCTGCAACATATGTTTAAATTAACTCTGTATGAAATCCGAAATGGTTACTTGTGTAATGCATTGTAATAACACTTCTGCTGTGAAGATTGATTTTGAGACCTATTTAAAGAATGTCTAAACATTATGGTAGTCAACATATTAATAATATGGCAATTTTTGGGTTTTTCAAATATTCAGTCAACCTTCCAAACGAATATTCTATCATTCGATTTTCATCAATCAAAAATTGGCATCAACCATTTATTAATTTTCATTATTTTTCATATCTGATCTCCCCGCCCCCCCCCCCGAAAAAAAGTTTTACTTTTTCATTTGTTTTCATTTCTAAACTCACAACAACAACAACTAAAATTTTGGGGGCACCCTCCCCCTTCTTAATTTTTTTTTTACATTTTTTTTTCTACACTCGCAACACAAGTCTTTACAAGGTTTATTCCTGCATTTTTTTTAATTCTCGGGACAAACCCCCTCCCTCCCTAAAAAGTCTACTTTTTCACAGAAACTGTTCAAGGTATACGTTTGAAACTTATCAGACGAGCGTCAGGCACCCACAGGCGGTGCTCTTGTTTATTCTAGTAGTAGCCAGTCCAATTAGCTCAATCATTAGAGTGATCAACTGCTAATCTAGAGGTCATGGGTTCAGAACCTTCGGGAGGCGTATGTTCTTCCGTGATAATTTAACTGAAGATAATGCATCCAAAGTCATTTATCCTCCATCTCTGAACTATGATTTAAGTAGAGATGTTGTCAGTTGCTTGAGGAGAAGCAGGTTAGTGCTGGTTGGTAACCCAGGAGCAACGGTTAGATCAATTGATCGCCATATATGACTAAAATAGTGTTTAGAAATGGTGTAAACGTACACGAAACAAACAAACCATTTATTCTGATAGCATGACAATGATTAACCATTGTCTCACCAAACAGTATGTTTGGGTGCGAATCAATCGAGTAGATAAAATTGAAATTTTTCTCGAATATAAGTATGCCTAATCAGTATTCGAATGCTGAATGACTAACTAAAATTTCATTTCTAGTATTGCCCAGGCTGTCAATAACAAGGATGTGAATTTTCCGCAATAAGTTGCCCCCGTGACCATGGCAAAATTTCCTCTTTTTTCACACTTCACTGTTGGCATACCTGAATAATTGTGTGAATTATGATATTTGCCACATTAACATGTTCTCGAGGCTAATTGCTTCACTCATTTGATCTGTATATATTTCAAATGAGAATAGGCATACCTTTTTGCAAAGTCTGACAGTTTGCAAATGTGCAGTATAGGAGATAGAAAGTTATCCAAGATGGAGACAAAACATGCTGGGCTGTCCAATAATGGAGTTCATTGAAGAGGAGGATATTATAACACTGAAGTGATTGAAGGAAACATTCATAGTATCCATGACTGCATTACTGGCCTATGAATTTTATGTGGAGCAAGGGCATTAACATTATTAAGGAAAGGAAATTAGACTTGACATCCATCATGAGTTAAATTATCAATTTATCGACAGTTTACTAATTCCATATCACTACTGAAGAAGTATGAGGTTGTGTAGTACAAAGTACATATTTCTTGATACAATACTTATGAACTGTTTATGCCATACACATTTATTACACTGTGAATGTAAAATACTTCTTCAGTCAGCTTCATTCCTTTTTATACCCCCGTTTGAAAAACGCGACGTATTATGGGAACACCCGGTGGCGGGTGGGTGCGCGGCGTCCACATGGTTTCCCCTCTCTAAGTCAAAAAGTTTTATGACCCTTGAATTATTCAAATTTGGCCAAATTAGCCTTGTCCACTCTCTAAGTCAAAGAGTTTTCATCCGATCATTACCAGACATAGTGAAAATGTTTGTGGATATAATATATCGGCCAAATTCGATAACCAGCCATATCGCTCAAGTCACTCGGGAGTTATCACCCTTTGATTTTAGAAATTACCTAAAATTTGTCATGTTTTAACTCTGAGCCCTGACTCATGACGGGCGTATTTTGTGACAGTTTGCCACTCTTGTTTAACTTGATGTGAAATTTACATGTAATAATAAAATTCAAAAATGCATTTGATTAAATACACTTAAATAATCTCGGGGAAGAAATCAGTACATCCATGAATCATGTACTGGTATATTCTAGCTATAAGAGATGAGCACTTATTGCTGATGATTCTAGGGACTTTGTTGTATGTGCGATATTGAATATTAAGTTTTTTATGCTTATCAACAATACCTGTCGGCACCTTTATCAATTATGCAGGGTATCCATTGTATATTTTTTCTGATTAAAGGTGTGTAAAAAACTTGTTACACATTGTTGATGTGCAAGATGTACCAATTGTTAATTAAATGTTGTTACATTATGATTTTATAGGCTTCAAAATTGAAGTTAAAAGTGACAGGGCAGTTTGATTAGACAATTCTTATGCTGAGTTGTAAATATGTTATGCTTAAAGCTATGATTGGCAGTTTTGCTACACAATTTCATACTCCTCTTCACTTAAATTGTAGTGTGCTTTATGATATTTTTTTCAGGTTTATAAATCTTAACACCATGCTAATATTTACTAGTCAATGTATTTTACTTTAAAACTACAACCATTAATTTTATGTAAGGAGTGTTACATGTTTCTATCAATATTAGTTTTACATGAATTTATGATCATCAACCTTAGCTGACCATTTCATTCCATTGTTTGATTTAAAGATATATTTGGTTAAAATTATGATCGCTTATTTCGTCTGGCTGCTTTATTCTTTCAATTACTTAGTATAACTGTAAATATCTTTTAAACCTATGATTTACTGTTTTGCTAGAATACTTTCAATTAGTATAACTGTTAAATGAATCCTGCTTTGCAGTTTTGTTCGTATGTCAGACATATTGTTTTGCCCTCGGCGTCTGTCTGTCCGTCCGTGCGCCCACTTTTAGCTTGTCTGCGCTTTATCTACAATACTGCTGGTTGGATTTCAGCCAAACTTCATAGGATTGATCAACATCAAGTGTAGTTGTGCATCTTCGTTTTGTGTTCCCTCAGATAATTTTTCACCGAGTTATGGCCCTTTGAAGTTGTTATACCTCAGAAGTTTGTCCGCGCTGCATCTCAAATACTCGTGGTTGGATTTCAGCCGAACTTCACAGGATTGATCAACATTAAGTGTAGTTGTGCATACTTGTCTTTTTGTTCCGTTCGGATAATATTTCACTGAGTAACAGCCCTTTGATGTTTTTATACATATGGAGTTTGTCCGTGCTTCATCTCCAATAATGCTGCTTGGATTTCAACCACACTTCACAGAATTGACAAGCATCAAGTGTACTTGTGCATTCTCCTCGTGGTTTTGTTCCGTTCAGATAATTTTTCAATAAGTTAGAGCCCATTGATGTTTTTATACGTATGTAGTGCATGGTGAAGTTTGTCCGCGCTTCATGTCAAATACGGCTCTTTGGATTTCAACCAAATTTAGCAGGACTAATACACGCATCAACTTTACATCCTTGTCGTTTCGTTCTGCTCAGACATTTTTGGAGTTATGACCCTTTGATGTTCTTATACATATACAGTGCATGGTGAATTGATCAAACACTATATTTCTTGTTTGCTTGATATTTTATTCTAACATCTTGTATCAGTATTAAGGGCAGCCTTGATAATTAAGCTACTTTATTTTAGTATTCAAGGAAAATGCATTATGCTTTACAACTCGATTTTGTCATCCTTGTCTTAATATACTATTGAATGTGTTTGTTAAATAGCATACTGTGCTTTAAGTCTGTATCAAAGGTGTAAGGTATGGCTATTATAATATACAACATTATGTTCACACCTATAAATTGCATTTGTATTCTTAGTTGTGCATGCATCATGATCCAATGATGAGGTGCTTCCCAGGCAAACAGTTGCATGCCTCCAATTTTTGTATATTGACAAACATGACCTTTCACGTACAGTAAAACCTCAATAATAAGAACATTCTTGGGACCCTTGAAAACTGGTCTTATTGTTGAGGCGGTCTAAAATTTTAAGTGAGGATCTACTGTAATTCATTTGACAATTAATTACAGTTAAAAAGGATAGCTTGTAAAGTGACGTAGCTCAGTATGGTGTACCGACACGAATATAGACATTGTCATTGGTTTACATCTGTACATGCATGTATTTATTATAAATAAAACATTGTACAACTTTTTAAATGTATACATTATCATTGGGAAATGAAATACATTTATTATGTTCATTGTAACTATTGTTGCTGTCATGTGGTCCGAAACTTTGTGAATATTTCACTTTTGCTTCATTGCACTATGCAGATTGTTCTATAGGCTGTCATTGATTCTTCAATAAATAGTTTATGATTTTTTTGTTTTGTTAGCATCAAATGAACATCATCCACGATTTATCTGGAATGTCAGATTGGTGTACACACAATTATAAGGTGGCTACCATAAGCATAAGTACCCAGTTATTTGTAGTTGCTCAATACAGATGCAGATGCCAGCATCCAGAAAGTTTGGGTTGCGAGCATCCAGAAAATTGTGGATGCCAGCATCCAGAAAATTTCAGAAACCAGCATCCAGGAAAGTGTGGATCCTAGAATCCATACAGTTTGGGATGCCAGCATCCAGAAAGTTGTGGATTCTAGCATCCGGACGGTTTGGGATGCCAGCATCCAGAAATTTCAGAAACCAGCATCCAGAAAATTGTGGATTCTAGCATCCAGACAGTTTGGGATGCCAGCATCCAGAAAATTTCAGAAACCAGCATCCAGGAAAGTGTGGATCCTAGAATCCATACAGTTTGGGATGCCAGCATCCAGAAAATTGTGGATTCTAGCATCCAGAAAATTTCAGAAACCAGCATCTATATTGTCTGAGAAGCCAGCATAGACAATGATTAGGATTTGGGATGCCAGCATCCAGACAGAAAATTTAGCATTTCAGCATCCAGAAGAAATTGGGATGCCAAATCCAGAAATAAATAGCATTTCAGCATCCAGAAGAAATTGGGATGCCAAATCCAAGAAAATAGGGATTATTGGCATCTACCTTATATTTGGATGCTAATGTCGACAGTATTTGGAAAACCAGCATACACACAACATTTTAATGCTGAAAACACATATTAACAAGGAAATAGCATAAATGCTCCAAAAAGATGCCATATTATCAAAAATATTAATGCATAATAAAACGATTGGCTGAATTTACCGTATGGGACAAAACTGGCATATTTTTCCATTTATATGCTATATTGCTGTTTTATCAAAGAAAAAGTGCGAATTTTCGTTCGTGAGAATTTTAAATTTTAGTTGAGAACGCATTATATGAAATAATGTGTATGATTAATTCTAATATAGATAGATAGACAGTTTATTAAAGAAAAACGGCATAATGCCCATGGTTTCACTCGAACAAGTAAATACATACACTTATCAACATACATATATACATACATATTCACATACATGAAACAATTTCAATTCTGATATTATAAAGCTAGAATATTACATAACACAACTATGAGTAAAAAATCGAACATAATATCGACACTTAATAATTCTTATAACGTGTAACTCAACAAAGTGTAGGTGATTGCACCAAATAGTGTTTGTATTTGCGATTAAAAGCACTTAAAGTTTAACTGAGCGGATGTCAATAGGAATATCATTCCAGATATGTGCACTGTAGTATGAGAACGAATCTTTGTAATACATGAAGATGACCTGAGTCAGTAATTTGCGTTTTGTGAAATGTTAATGAATGTTGGAAAGGCATCCATTTCATTTCCATAAATAAATCTTAGATGACGTTCTTGACGGTTTATTTAGTATTATTCTTGCAGCACGTTTCTGGAATTTTGTTATTTTACTCATTGTAGATTTAGTACTTTTACCCCATAGTGTACCACAGTAATCAAAAGTTGTCATGATATACGCATTATAAAACATTATCTTCATTTCAAACGACAAATAATACACTATTCTTTTTAGAAGGCACAATTTCGTATTTAACTTTGCACAAATCTTATCCACTTTGTTTGTTCCAATTTAATGTGTTGTCATAACAACCAAGGATTTTTTGCACAGTTACATTTTCTACTTGCACACCATTTATATTAAGTGCTAGCTCACCAACATTCTTCAAATAATGAAGCTTTGAATCTTTGAATCCAAAATAGTCTTATATTTTAATTTATAGTGTAACAACCTTCTTAAAATAAAGATGTTATTATTATTATTATAGCTGGTTCATACTATTCAGAGATAGTTAATCTGATAAGATACATACTCATCTTTCAAGTAAAGCAATTACGTAAAAGCCATGTGAATGAAAATGAATTTTCCCACACTAATTTTACTTAAAAGAAAGTGATGCACTGAATGGTCTTAAAACTAAATCGAGTCTTGGCCGTACATCAAGTTTCGCCCTATCTAGGAATGTTCGTTAAATAGATGATCTAACACGAGTGCTCATGTTTTATTGAATTTATATACCGAGTCGGTCAAAATGATATAAAGCCGAGCATTATATCATTTTTACCGACGAGTTTAATAAATTCAATAAAATATGAACACGAATGCTAGATTCTTTTGATCACATACCTTGTTAACGGGCTAAAAACAAAAAAAATCACCTATACCCGTTTCTCTTGTATTAACTTTAGTGATTCAGTCGAGAAAAAATAGTTCCAAAGATGTTCACAAAATAAAAAAAAGACGATTAATACCGATAATTAAACCGGATACAATGTCTACCTCTGTTGAAACGTATCACAAAACCAACAATGAACAACATGATCAAAAATGATTCTTATATTATTAAAAGCAGAAAAAAACCGGCATTATTATAGCTAACATTTTAATGAACAAAGTGTGTCTTATTGGTATGAAAAGGGCGAATAATATAGAGTGGCGTCATTTTATTTCACTGGTAAGATGTAACAGTGTGTCTGCAACATTCAAAAGCGCATAGTTCTCGTCTGCTTCAATTATATTCGTGGAAACCATGCAAACTGACGTTATGTCATTTCCGCTCGACCACATATCAAAAATGGAGCTCAATACGGTAAAAAAGTGAATGAGAATTGAATAATGAATTGCAGTGTGAAAAGGTAAGATATGAGTATCTTTTCTTTTAGAATTTTAGTTAGTCATTTAATTACATATTTAATACATTCTTGAGGTTCTTATTTTAAGCTTGAATGTCATATAATTTTTAAGTGGATTGGTATGCAAAATAAACGCAAACTATTCTATTATAAATGTCTAGCCACGATGTAACGCACAGAGAAATTTTTTAGCGTTACTATGTATATTGTTTATTAAATTACTAAATGGACCTTTAGTTTACAAACATTATATTTTGACCCTATTAAGTTCTTGTGTCAATGTGATTTTGTGTGTAACTTTGGGTTATTCTGATCATGCTTTCGGGTTTAATGGGACAGTATCAATGTCTAGCCATTTTGTTAAGTTTAAAAGTACAACTGGCAATTTAGCAGTAAAGTTTTATTAATCAAAATAAATATCCTCTGTTATCGCGCACGTTTCTTTATCAAAACACATTTGCATTTTCAGTTTAGCAAAGCCTTCCTACAACTTGGCACATGATGTTATCGACGATTGGGAAAACACATTTCCGGCAAACTCTATCGTGGTGTCGGGATTATATTTCCAACAGAAAGACCAGGAACACTAGGACACTCATTTCCAACTTATAAAATCAAGAAAGGCGTTTGCGTACAGTTCAGTCGTATGAACATCCCGACACGCATGGTGCTCTGCAGGCAAACCCCGCACTGGAACGTTATACTTCACCTACAAGCAACATAAACGTACATTTCGTCGTAGTCTGCGGGAAGCTGCACACCGCTTTGAAACGGAAGAATTAGCTCGTATTGACAAAGTAGCAGAAATTGACCAAAATGCATTCTGGAAAGTTCTGAAATCTAAAAGTGCGGCTGTGAAAAAGAAACAGTGTAATATTGTCTTCAATGGTACATCTCAAACTACAGTAGACGGTGTCTTGTCTGGGTGGCATACTTACTTCCAGTCCTTATATTCTTATTCTGATGATCCATAATTCGATATTGACTTTAACAGAAACATTGAATCTTCTGTACAATCCTTCCTTTCTTTCAACAGTGATCATCCAAATGAAAACCGACTGTCATTCAAAGTAACAATGGAGGAAATTAAAGCAATAGTTCGATCCTTGCCTAGTTACAAAAGTGGATCGCAAGATAACCTTACATACGAGCATTTGGAGTTTGGCGGGAATTATCTTTTAAAAGTGTTAGCGAATTTATTCAATGCAATATTCGAGAAAGAATGCCTACCTTCAAACTTCACAAAGGCAAGGGAAAATCTGCCTCTGATCCTAACTGCTACCGTGCAATTGCTCTTCTGCCTGTGATCTCAAAACTGAAAAAATCATTCTTACGCGAATTGAAAATGCTACATTTCTACCGAAGCTAAAAAACTTACAACATGGATTTCAGAAAGGAAAATATTGTAAAATGGTCTCTTTTATCCTCCAAGAAGTGTGCAACTACTGTACTGAGCGCAACAGTTCACTATACTGTTGTATTTTAGACGCCAGATCAGCATTCGACAACGTATGGATATCAGGATTACTATAAAAATTCGGGATACATGGAAAATTACTGAGAATTATACATGACTCATTCACAGACTCCTCTAGTCGGGTGTACATAAATGGACATCTTTCAGACCCATTCTACATCATGCAGGGTACTAGACAATGTAGCATATGTGCACCCTTCTACTATATAACATTCTACATCATGCAGGCTACTAGACAATGTAGTATATGTGCATCCTTCTACTATACAACATTCTACATCATGCAGGGTACTAGACAATGTAGTATATGTGCACCCTTCTACTATACAATATTCTACATCATGCAGGCTACTAGACAATGTAGTATATGTGCACCCTTCTACTATACAACATTCTACATCATGCAGGCTACTAGACAATGTAGTATATGTGCACCCTTCTACTATACAACATTCTACATCATGCAGGCTACTAGACAATGTAGTATATGTGCACCCTTCTACTATACAATATTCTACATCATGCAGGCTACTAGACAATGTAGTATATGTGCACCCTTCTACTATACAACATTCTACATCATGCAGGGTACTAGACAATGTAGCATATGTGTACCCTTCTACTATATAACATTCTACATCATGCAGGCTACTAGACAATGTAGCATATGTGCACCCTTCTACTATACAACATTCTACATCATGCAGGGTACTAGACAATGTAGCATATGTGCACCCTTCTACTGTACAACATTCTACATCATGCAGGGTACTAGACAAGCTAGCATATGTGCACCCTTCTACTATACACTACTCTACATCATGCAGGCTACTAGACAATGTAGTATATGTGCACCCTTCTACTATACAACATTCTACATCATGCAGGGTACTAGACAATGTAGCATATGTGTACCCTTCTACTATATAACATTCTACATCATGCAGGGTACTAGACAATGTAGCATATGTGTACCCTTCTACTATATAACATTCTACATCATGCAGGGTACTAGACAATGTACCATATGTGCACCCTTCTACTATACAACATTCTACATCATGCAGGGTACTAAACAATGTAGCATATGTGCACCCTTCTACTGTACAACATTCTACATCATGCAGGGTACTAGACAAGCTAGCATATGTGCACCCTTCTACTATACACTACTCTACATCATGCAGGCTACTAGACAATGTAGTATATGTGCACCCTTCTACTATACAACATTCTACATCATGCAGGGTACTAGACAATGTAGCATATGTGCACCCTTCTACTATACAACATTCTACATCATGCAGGGTACTAGACAATGTAGCATATGTGCACCCTTCTACTATACAACATTCTACATCATACAGGGCACTAGACAATGTAGCATATGCGCACCCTTCTACTATACAATATTCTACATCATGCAGGCTACTAGACAATGTAGCATATGTGCACCCTTCTACTATACAACATTGTACATCATGCAGGGTATACTAGACAATGTAGCATATGTGCACCCTTCTACTATACAACATACTACATCATGCAGGCTACTAGACAATGTAGCATATGTGCACCCTTCTACTATACACTACTCTACATCATACAGGGTACTAGACAATGTAGCATATGCGCACCCTTCTACTATACAATATTCTACATCATGCAGGGTACTAGACAATGTAGCATATGTGCACCCTTCTACTATACAACATTCTACATCATGCAGGCTACTAGACAATGTAGCATATGTGCACCCTTCTACTATACAACATTCTACATCATGCAGGCTACTAGACAATGTAGCATATGTGCACCCTTCTACTATACAACATTCTACATCATACAGGGTACTAGACAATGTAGCATATGCGCACCCTTCTACTATACAATATTCTACATCATACAGGGTACTAGACAAGCTAGCATATGTGCACCCTTCTACTATACAACATTCTACATCATGCAGGGTACTAGACAATGTAGCATATGCGCACCCTTCTACTATACAATATTCTACATCATACAGGGTACTAGACAAGCTAGCATATGTGCACCCTTCTACTATGCAATATTCTACATCATGCAGGGTACTAGACAAGGTAGCATATGCGCACCCTTCTACTATACAATATATATTGACGAACTCTTAAACAAACAACAGCTTTTACGATATGGTTTAAAAATCGCCGACCTTAAACTTAGTTCGCCAACCCAAGCAGACGATATTGTACTTTTATCACTCACAAGAAATGGTCTTGAAAATATGCTAGCGATCTGCAAGAAATATGCTTTACAGTGGAGATACAACTGCAATGCTTCAAAATGTGCGACAATGATAATGAAAACTGCATCGACAACTTATCGTCCTTCCCAACAAATACAGTTATACTACGGTAACTTAGACATCCCGTCCACACAGTTAGTTGTACACACACTTGGGTATAACCCAATCAACCAAAGGGAAACAACCGCTTGATGTAGACGAAATTAGACAATCTATGAGAGGGACACTATTTTCATTCATAAACAGAATAATAACTTATCCAACAACCCTTGTCAAACTCTATGTTTTTTTGTGTCTTAACGAGAGCGTTGTACGCATGTGAGTTATGGAACAACATTTCTACTTGAACACTTGAAGCTACACACCATTTCTGTCTTAAACACATCCAAGGACTTCCACAGCGCACGCGTTCCGATATGGTCGCTGGTCTCCTTTCCTTGGTATCACGTCAATTACAAGCCTATATAGACTTACAAAAGCTGAGATTTTTTGGTAGCCTGAGTAGATCTTACCCGACTGATTTAGTAACAAAACTCTTCTACTACAGATTATTTCAGCATCACATTTGTGACAATAAACATCCTGGGTACATGAAAGATGTCAAACATATTCTGTATAAATACAACTTGGATAGTGTTTGGCTTGACTACTCCCATTAATGGGACAATTCCTAACAAGTTTCAATGGAAACATATTTGCAAAAAAAAGGCATTTTCTACCATGAATATAACGAATAGACAATTACAAAACACGGACTTTGAACGTTTTAAACTTGTACATAATACAATCACTGTATCCAACACTTGGAAAGTGGCGAAAGTCCGACATGACTGTCTCTCGGAGTGATGAAATTCCTCGTTAAAATATGCTGTACAACTAGACATATTCATATAACTACATGCTATAAATGTGCTTCTTCCTTCACAGATGAACTCGCGCATTATCTGTTTGACTGTAATGACCCAAATGTGATTTCTTATATTTTGTCAATAAGTGTAACCTTTAATGTTCCTCTCAGCAATTATTTACACGGTGTAACCAGAGACAAACTGTGCGCTTACCTACTGGGTCGTGAGCACGGTGTAACCAGAGACAAACTGTGCGCTTACCTACTGGGTCGTGAGGACGGTGTAACCAGAGACAAAATGTGCGCTTACCTACTGGGTCGTGAGGACGGTGTAACCAGAGACAAAATGTGCGCTTACCTACTGGGTCGTGAGGACGGTGTAACCAGAGACAAAATGTGCGCTTACCTACTGGGTCGTGAGCACGGTGTAACCAGAGACAAACTGTGCGCTTACCTACTGGGTCGTGAGCACGGTGTAACCAGAGACAAACTGTGCGCTTACCTACTGGGTCGTGAGCACGGTGTAACCAGAGACAAACTGTGCGCTTACCTACTGGGTCGTGAGGACGGTGTAACCAGAGACAAAATGTGCGCTTACCTACTGGGTCGTGAGGACGGTGTAACCAGAGACAAAATGTGCGCTTACCTACTGGGTCGTGAGGACGGTGTAACCAGAGACAAAATGTGCGCTTACCTACTGGGTCGTGAGGACGGTGTAACCAGAGACAAACTGTGCGCTTACCTACTGGGTCGTGAGGACAACAACTTGGCAAATTCCTGAGACTGCTTTACCAATAATACGTATAACCATTTCCTTACATGTATAGTGTCAAATTTTCGTTTCGTTTGAACTAAATATACTCCGTGAGGTAAAATGTTAAAAAAATGTGAGACTAGTTACGTGCAAGAGACTGGGTGTTTTATTCTATTCTCTTGGCTATGTATTCGTCCTTTTCCCCCTTCTATATGCTGTATAAAGTATTCAATTTTCTTGCTTTATATATTCATAAATAATTGTTAACCCATATATCTCCGGAAAATGGAGGCAATAAAGTTATATGTATTTATATATATATATATATAAATTAACATGTATTTGTATCGCATGTATTGTACATAACCATAACAAATAAAGCTTGTTCATGCATACAGGCTACCGGGTTCCAGTTTTTCCTGGCAGATATCCACCGTTTCCTTCGCTCTTAATTCTTCTCATTAGGAATTCTGTGTCACGAAATCATAGAACCCTTTACCCGCTTGTGTACAACCATAACTTAAAGAATTAACAATTTAGATAAAGCGAATTAGCGTTATAAACAATATGGCGCTGTAACCGGATATTGATTTTCTGCCCACCAGCAATGTTTACAAATTAATAGACTCAAGTTTAATATGTATTTGTATTGTAAAATCACATAAAATGCATTAACAGCTGTTTACATTCAACATTCAACACTGTTCAATTCCAGACAACTAAACAATTCAGCTCCATATCATTTATAGTCTGAATGAAGACATTTCAAAACAAGGCGCTAATTACTGTTCTTTGAACACATACAAAGTGACACAAAACAGTAACATTCAAATTTCAGTAAATTCTACATAGTATCTGTTTCCAATGATGGAAAGTCTAAATAATTTGTAATTCTCATTTATATTACTAATGATTAAATGTCTATACAACATTTCATTTATTTGTTCAGATAACTATACAAACTATAACTATACATGATATCAATATTCCAGATATTGGTAGTCTGTCAGGGAGACCAGATATATCAACATTAACTGAAATATCGTTGAGAAACGGCGTTAAACCCGATGAAACAAACAATCTAATCTGTCTTGTGTATTCTTGGGGACGTACACAATTCCTAGTCAATGTAACAACACTACTGTATTCAAATAGTTTATGATGAGCCCGATATATATTTAAGAGAACCCCCTTGTCTGCCATGTCTCCAAAGGGAACGCAATCGTATGGTTGATGCTGAAAAAGTCGTCTCCTTTACTGCCATACTTAAGGTCATCACCAACGATACATACATTAATGTACATATGTATTAGGAAACAAAGCAGTTTTCACCCGAGTCTAATCTCGCGGTATAAACTACTAGTGGTACCCTCTATTAGACCACAGGACAGCATTAAAGTAGTTTGGGCCTTTACCTATTTTGAAAATTAATTAATTAATTGTGAATATTTGATTAAAATATATTCGAAGAGAGAACGGGAACGCCAAATACAGAAGAGGTCGTAAATCCCATAGCAGCGCTTATTTCATATACATTTGAACGCAATGCAATATAAATATATTGTGGCATTTTATTGAGTGACACATTACTTTCTTTGCGCTTTTTTGTGTTCTTAGAACAAAGACACACTTTGAACGTGTGTTGAAATGATATATAAAGTCCAAAATTAAAATGTTATGAAAGTAAAGGGGATTGAAGCTAATTCTTACATGGTTTAATACATACTGTAGCTTAACATATGCGTGTGTAACAATAAATACTTTGTATTTAAACCTGTCGTGTGAATATTCGTATTATATTATTTATAATATAAATAACAACATTAAATTATTGCATGATATATCATTATATGATAAAATATTATTATGTTGCTTACCGGTGCCAAATAGTGCGTAAAAGTACTACAAATGAATTTTTAAATTCCAAAATTACATCTATTATAATTATAGATGGGTAAACGTTTGAGGTCTTGTCTTATTCACTTTCTGACACCTTCGAAAAATGATATTGTATGACCGTACAGACTTACCAAGAGCAGAATTAATAGGCAGGAATTGATAGGCAGGAATTGATAGGCAGGAATTGATAGGCAGGCCTACAACGTATTTTCGAATATACCGTTACGGTTTATATAACAATGTAGTAGCAATTAAGTGATAAACGGCATATTGAGAAAATTTCATAAAACTCTTTCGATAGCCGTTTTATTGCTGAGACAGAGCTTTATCTGAAAACGGAGTAATGTTTAGCATTAATAAATTCTCTACCAGATTTGCCAAATATCTCTGTCACTCTAAGACGCTAAGTAACTACTTGCCGATGATAGTTTCAATTTAGAATGATTTATGTGTCATTTGGAAATACAATATCTCCCACGTGTACAATAAAGAAAGTTCTCATAAATCTATGTCAAATAGGGTATTACAACTCTAAAATTACTAGAATTGTGCACTTTGATTAATGATTATTATCATCAAGAGAACCTCATACGTCATCACGCCATTAAATCATTGTCTCGGACACATCAATGTATTCGACTGAAATGTATCTGAAATTCTTCCCCAATATCTAAATATTTTTGTCCAACATTTCTCCCATACATAAAATATATTAAATAAACACTTTTACATAGGGCCTGTTATTAAAACATCATTAAAAGAAAGTCATCATACATTCATTTACTACTTCCGAATATAGAAACTTGCTGATGATTTAACGATTGAAAACGACATTATTATTTTAATTAAAAAAATACAATACAATAGTGTTTGTTTCTTTGCCAGGTCGTGTCAGATGTGATACATCATTATATATTTATCCATCCTTGTCAGGTCTTGTTTGACGTGGTACATCATTGCATTTTTCTCTATCCTTGTCAGGTCTTGTCAACGTGGTACATCATTGTATTTGTCTCTATCCTTGGCACAGGTATTGTCAGACGTGATACATCATTGTATTTGTCTCTATCCTTGGCACAGGTATTGTTAGACGTGATACATCATTGTATTTTACTCTATCCTTGGCACAGGTATTGTCAGACGTGATACATCATTGTATTTTACTCTATCCTTGGCACAGGTATTGTCAGACGTGATACATCATTGTATTTTACTCTATCCTTGGCACAGGTATTGTCAGACGTGATACATCATTGTATTTTACTCTATCCTTGGCACAGGTATTGTCAGACGTGATACATCATTGTATTTTACTCTATCCTTGGCACAGGTACTGTCAGACGTGATACATCATTGTATTTTTCTCTATCCTTGCCACATGACTTGTCAGACGTGATACATCATTGTATTTTTCTCTATCCTTGCCACAGGACTTGTCAGACGTGATACATCATTGTATTTTTCTCTATCCTTGGCAGGACTTGTCAGACGTGATACATCATTGTATTTTTCTCTATCCTTGCCACAGGACTTGTCAGACGTGATACATCATTGTATTTACTCTATCATTGGCACAGGTATTGTCAGACGTGATACATCATAGTATTTTTCTCTATCCTTGCCACAGGACTTGTCAGACGTGATACATCATTGTATTTTTCTCTATCCTTGCCACAGGACTTGTCAGACGTGATACATCATTGTATTTTTCTCTATCCTTGGCAGGACTTGTCAGACGTGATACATCATTGTATTTTTCTCTATCCTTGCCACAGGACTTGTCAGACGTGATACATCATTGTATTTACTCTATCATTGGCACAGGTATTGTCAGACGTGATACATCATAGTATTTTTCTCTATCATTGCCACAGGACTTGTCAGAAGTGATACATCATTGTATTTTACTCTATCCTTGCCACAGGTATTGTCAGACGTGATACATCATTGTATTTACTCTATCATTGGCACAGGTATTGTCAGACGTGATACATCATTGTATTTTTCTCTATCCTTGCCACAGGACTTGTCAGACGTGATACATCATTGTATTTTACTCTATCCTTGGCACAGGTATTGTCAGACGTGATACATCATTGTATTTTTCTCTATCCTTGGCAGGTATTGTCAGACGTGATACATCATTGTATTTTTCTCTATCCTTGGCAGGTCTTGTCAGACGTGATACATCATTGTATTTTTCTCTATCCTTGGCAGGTCTTGTCAGACGTGATACATCATTGTATTTTTCTCTATCCTTGGCAGGTCTTGTCAGACGTGATACATGATTGTATTTTTTTCTATCCTTGCCACAGGTCTTGTCAGACGTGATACATCATTGTATTTTTCTCTATCCATGCCACAGGTATTGTCAGACGTGATACATCATTATATTTTTCTCTATCCTTGCCACAGGTATTGTCAGACGTGATACATCATTGTAATTTCTCTATCCTTGGCACAGGTATTGTCAGACGTGATACATCATTGTATTTTTCTCTATCCTTGGCAGGTCTTGTCAGACGTGATACATAATTGTATTTTTCTCTATCCTTGCCATAGGTATTGTCAGACGTGATACATCATTGTATTTTTCTCTATCCTTGCCAGAGGTATTATCAGACGTGATACATCATTGTATTTTACTCTATCCTTGCCACAGGACTTGTCAGACGTGTTACATCATTGTATTTTACTCTATCCTTGCCACAGGACTTGTCAGACGTGATACATCATTGTATTTTACTCTATCCTTGCCACAGGACTTGTCAGACGTGATACATCATTGTATTTTTCTCTATCCTTGCCACAGGACTTGTCAGACGTGATACATCATTGTATTTTTCTCTATCCTTGCCACAGGACTTGTCAGACGTGATACATCATTGTATTTTTCTCTATCCTTGCCACAGGACTTGTCAGACGTGATACATCATTGTATTTACTCTATCATTGGCACAGGTATTGTCAGACGTGATACATCATAGTATTTTTCTCTATCATTGCCACAGGACTTGTCAGACGTGATACATCATTGTATTTTACTCTATCCTTGCCACAGGTATTGTCAGACGTGATACATCATTGTATTTACTCTATCATTGGCACAGGTATTGTCAGACGTGATACATCATTGTATTTTTCTCTATCCTTGCCACAGGACTTGTCAGACGTGATACATCATTGTATTTTACTCTATCCTTGGCACAGGTATTGTCAGACGTGATACATCATTGTATTTTTCTCTATCCTTGGCAGGTATTGTCAGACGTGATACATCATTGTATTTTTCTCTATCCTTGGCAGGTCTTGTCAGACGTGATACATCATTGTAATTTTCTCTATCCTTGGCAGGTCTTGTCAGACGTGATACATCATTGTATTTTTCTCTATCCTTGGCAGGTCTTGTCAGACGTGATACATCATTGTATTTTTTTCTATCCTTGCCACAGGTCTTGTCAGACGTGATACATCATTGTATTTTTCTCTATCCATGCCACAGGTATTGTCAGACGTGATACATCATTATATTTTTCTCTATCCTTGCCACAGGTATTGTCAGACGTGATACATCATTGTAATTTCTCTATCCTTGGCACAGGTATTGTCAGACGTGATACATCATTGTATTTTTCTCTATCCTTGGCAGGTCTTGTCAGACGTGATACATGATTGTATTTTTCTCTATCCTTGCCATAGGTATTGTCAGACGTGATACATCATTGTATTTTTCTCTATCCTTGCCAGAGGTATTATCAGACGTGATACATCATTGTATTTTACTCTATCCTTGCCACAGGACTTGTCAGACGTGTTGCATCATTGTATTTTACTCTATCCTTGCCACAGGACTTGTCAGACGTGATACATCATTGTATTTTACTCTATCCTTGCCACAGGACTTGTCAGACGTGATACATCATTGTATTTTTCTCTATCCTTGGCAGGTCTTGTCAGACGTGATACATCATTGTATTTTACTCTATCCTTGCCACAGGTCTTGTCAGATGTGATACATCATTATATATTTATCCATCCTTGTCAGGTCTTGTTTGACGTGGTACATCATTGCATTTTTCTCTATCCTTGTCAGGTCTTGTCAACGTGGTACATCATTGTATTTGTCTCTATCCTT
Source organism: Mactromeris polynyma (assembly GCA_032209605.1). NCBI lineage: Eukaryota > Metazoa > Mollusca > Bivalvia > Venerida > Mactridae > Mactromeris > Mactromeris polynyma. The sequence continues at coordinate 1,766,628 of JASFXZ010000043.1, read as the reverse complement.
GGCACAGGTATTGTCAGACGTGATACATCATTGTATTTGTCTCTATCCTTGGCACAGGTATTGTCAGACGTGATACATCATTGTATTTTACTCTATCCTTGGCACAGGTATTGTCAGACGTGATACATCATTGTATTTGTCTCTATCCTTGGCACAGGTATTGTCAGGCGTGATACATCATTGTATTTTTTTCTATCCTTGCCAGGACTTGTCAGACGTGATACATCATTGTATTGTTTTCTATCCTTGCCACAGGACTTGTCAGACGTGATACATCATTGTATTTTTCTCTATCCTTGCCACATGACTTGTCAGACGTGATACATCATTGTAGTTTTCTCTATCCTTGCCACAGGACTTGTCAGACGTGATACATCATTGTATTTTTCTCTATCCTTGGCAGGACTTGTCAGACGTGATACATCATTGTATTTTTCTCTATCCTTGCCACAGGACTTGTCAGACGTGATACATCATTGTATTTACTCTATCATTGGCACAGGTATTGTCAGACGTGATACATCATTGTATTTTTCTCTATCCTTGCCACAGGTCTTGTCAGACGTGATACATCATTGTATTTTTCTCTATCCTTGCCACAGGTCTTGTCAGACGTGATACATCATTGTATTTTTCTCTATCCTTGCCACAGGTATTGTCAGACGTGATACATCATTGTATTTTTCTCTATCCTTGCCACAGGTATTGTCAGACGTGATACATCATTGTATTTTTCTCTATCCTTGGCAGGTATTGTCAGACGTGATACATCATTGTATTTTTCTCTATCCTTGCCACAGGACTTGTCAGACGTGAAACATCATTGTATTTTTCTCTATCCTTGCCACAGGTATTGTCAGACGTGATACATCATTGTATTTTACTCTATCCTTGCCACAGGTATTGTCAGACGTGATACATCATTGTATTTTTCTCTATCCTTGCCACAGGACTTGTCAGACGTGATACATCATTGTATTTTACTCTATCCTTGCCACAGGACTTGTCAGACGTGATACATCATTGTATTTTTCTCTATCCTTGGCAGGTATTGTCAGACGTGATACATCATTGTATTTTTCTCTATCCTTGCCACATGTATTGTCAGACGTAATACATCATTGTATTTTACTCTATCCTTGCCACAGGTATTGTCAGACGTGATACATCATTGTATTTTTCTCTATCCTTGCCACAGGACTTGTCAGACGTGATACATCATTGTATTTTTCTTTATCCTTGCCACAGGACTTGTCAGACGTGATACATCATTGTATTTTACTCTATCCATGCCACAGGACTTGTCAGACGTGATACATCATTGTATTTTTCTCTATCCTTGCCACTGGACTTGTCAGACGTGATACATCATTGTATTTTACTCTATCCTTGCCACAGGACTTGTCAGACGTGATACATCATTGTATTTTTCTCTATCCTTGCCACAGGACTTGTCAGACGTGATACATCATTGTATTTTTCTTTATCCTTGCCACAGGACTTGTCAGACGTGATACATCATTGTATTTTACTCTATCCTTGCCACAGGACTTGTCAGACGTGATACATCATTGTATTTTTCTCTATCCTTGCCACTGGACTTGTCAGACGTGATACATCCTTGTATTTTACTCTATCCTTGCCACAGGACTTGTCAGACGTGATACATCATTGTATTTTTCTCTATCCTTGCCACAGGACTTGTCAGACGTGATACATCATTGTATTTTTCTCTATCCTTGCCACAGGACTTGTCAGACGTGATACATCATTGTATTTTTCTCTATCCTTGCCACAGGACTTGTCAGACGTGATACATCATTGTATTTTTCTCTATCCTTGCCACTGGACTTGTCAGACGTGATACATCATTGTATTTTTCTCTATCCTTGCCACAGGACTTGTCAGACGTGATACATCATTGTATTTTACTCTATACTTGCCACAGGACTTGTCAGACGTGATACATCATTGTATTTACTCTATCCTTGGCAGGACTTGTCAGACGTGATTCATCATTGTATTTTACTCTATCCTTGCCACAGGACTTGTCAGACGTGATACATCATTGTATTTTACTCTATCCTTGCCACAGGACTTTTCAGACGTGATACATCATTGTATTTTACTCTATCCTTGCCAGGACTTGTCAGACGTGATACATCATTGTATTTTTATTGATCCTCATTTCGTGTTACTATTTTTCTATTTTTGGAGTAATTCAAGGGATTGTTGTGTTGTTACAATGCTTCGGGTTTAAGTTTTAGCTTTTAGACGATGAAAACGCTGCTTTCATTTTATTAGGTGAATTTCGTTTTCCTCTCTTTATACTCTCTATATTTTCGGATCACATTCAACATTTTAAAATAACATGCTAAAATAATTGATTCTACGAGAGGAACAATAAACACAGACATTTCCAAACATTTATACAGTATTCGTTGCGATTAAATCGGCATAGCATAGTTTATTTTATTTAAGTATGCGCGCATCTTTTTCCATATTTGGTAAGGTATGTCATTCTAGTCAAGGAAAATTTCAATTTCGCTGAATTTAACATAATTTGAAATATAGCTCTACATTTGTTTGGATGTATACAATCATTTACGTTTGGTTTAGAAACAGGACAATTTCAAACTAACAGAAATGAAATTTGGCCCTTTTTTACTAACCATATATCTAAGAAGATAAAAAACTCATAGACACTATCGCCAAAGATTGCAATAAACGCAATTTTAATCCTCAAATAGCATGGGCACTTATTAAATGTGAATTAAACACTCGACTATTGATTTATCAAAAAACATATCAAAACAAAATAAAGATAAACTAAATAAACTAGAGAAACAACTCGTTCTCCGAGAAAGCGAGCAAAATCATTCTGATGTCACAAAATTGCGAATCAACACAAACACAACAGAAATACAAAATATACACGTTCAAAAGGCGATAGGAGCAAAAATAAGATCACGAATTCAAACTATAGAAAATGAAAAAAAAATCCAGACGGTCATGTCCTCAATAACAGTTACCAACAAACAAATAAGAAACGTGCATGATACTTTACAAGAAGACCTTATCGATGATGATATATCTAGATACCATTCAAATACAAGCGTAGAAAAACATTATATAAAGATAATTCCTCCCAATGTGACGGTCTCTTAACCAATGAAGAATGTAAGGATGTAATCTTCCAAATGAAAAACAATAAAAGTCCTGGTAACGATGGTCTTACTGTCAAATTCTATCAAACATTCTGGCCGATTCTAGAAAATCACGTCGTTCTTCCATTAAATTATGGCTAAACTAAGAGCGAATTACCATGCTCTCAAAACATGGCATCATACCTTTATTATATAAGAAAGGTGATAGAGAAAAAGAAGGAAAGAAAAAAAAGAAAAAGAAAAAAAGAAAAAAAAGAAAAAAGGAAGAAGAAAATAAGAAAAAGAAAAAAAGAGAAAAGAAATATAGATCTAATAGAAATTAAAATAATTTAATTTACTTGTTCGAGAAATCAAGCTGTTTGGTTGCTAAGTATTTGTTAAATTTCGGTCATTGTCGTAGAGGTACCCGTTTCTACACGGTAGCGATCATACTGCATATTACTAACCCGGAAAACAGTCCGGCAAATTATTATTTAAAGCGGAAAAAATGTGCAATGTGTTCAGTTAGCTCGTAACTAGTAGGGAAATAATATTGAATTGTCCCACCCGAACTGTTTAAATGATTACTTACTTGTTTTTACTTCAAGCCATGTTCGGGTAAAACCTACCCGATACATAACATATGTTGTTATTGCAATATATATGATATTTTGTATCGGAATTGCTGCTTTAAGTATATTTTCAAGGCTTTGTACATGATGATGTGAAAGGACTTTAACCGCTAGGGGTATTATGGAACATCATATAGTTTCCACACATGTATGGTGTTATTATATCCCAAGATCAACTGTTGTGGGTTGGAGGTAACATTCTGGCATCACGTGTTAGAACACGAATATGAACACAGACAGTTACAGCGGTACATAGTGCAAGGTTATTAAAGAACATCTACACCGAGCAGTAAGAAAGTATTATACAAAAGACAATTTCATGATGGTGGAAGCTATGCTTAGTGCAATTTTATTTCGGATGACAGATGTTTTGAGTTGTTTTGTCATTACATAATAGAACAGAACAAATTTTATATTATATTATAAGCTATTCAGGTCAGTCTCTTGTGCATATGAGAAACGCAGTCTTTCACTAGTCGCTCTTCACTCTGTAGTAAAATAAAGGCGCCAAAGAAATTATATCGCCGGAAGGTTCGCTGCGTTCAGTCCAAAGTGAATTAAAGTAGCTTTCGTAATATTTTGCTTTAAAAGTCTTGAATTTCCATATTGTGGGCTTTTCAACTCTCGTCGTTGGTAATCAACTACGTTCACGACGGGACATGTTCGTCTATAATCGGAAAACTAATTTAATCTTGTTGCAATATGCATTAGGTGTGTATGTAATTGCTGTATACCGGGCTGTGGTTGACTTGAATTGCTTCAAGTCAATTGCGTTGCTTTGCATAACTGTGATTTGCATATGATACCGTTTGCCACTTGGACTGGAGTTGCTTCAAGTCAGTTGCGTTGCTGGTGACTTGGGTATGACACCATTTGCTATTTTAAGGATAATTGACGCGAGTTGCTTCGGGTAACCAGGTTTGGCCCCTATAGTACTGGTAAGACCAAGCTAGCATTGCTGTTTTGCGTAATGCATCAATATAGCGTATACGATTTGGCCGGAGCACCCATTTTATTGCTGTTTGCGTGATTATGGTTCATTTCTTTCAACGACGTTATCGGTTCCGATACGTTCCCGGTTGGAAGCTGAGGTCTATGACTGCATAATCGGTTGGACCCTCGGGATGACGCTCTGTTGTTTACTTGATGTTGTTAGTCACAAAGTTATTAGTTGACTCGAGTTGCTTCGGGTCGTCGCATTGCATTACAGTAACATAGGTACTGATGTAGAATACATGTTTTGCTTTATGATGCTGATAAGCCTAACATGTCTGGTCTGTTGAGGGAATTTATGTATTGCTTGGCTTGTCACCAATCTTGGTAGGAGCCTTAGCGCATAACCTACCAAGCTTTAAGCGGCCATATAAACCAACATTTGAAATATATGAAGTCAAAATATAATTTTGTTTTTTATGTATGTTGCTTACGTATATACCAGTCTTGAAATGTAATCGACAAAGCAACTGCTATACACGAACTTGCAATGTGATTACAATGTAATACATATGGAAATGCTACACGTTTTTCTTTATTTCGAGTAATATCAAATAATGCCGTTCAAATAATTGACACACATACGTTCGTCATTTCTGACATTAACTTTAAGTCACTAAGTTATTGCAACATCGTTTTGCTTTATAAGTGACCGTTTTCAAGTTGTGTCCTAATGTTTTGCAATATTGTTCATCATTGATAATGTTATGTGTATGTTTTACATAAATGCAACGTTAATTTGATTTAAAACTGATACTAAACGTGTATTAAGAAAAAAAAGTATTATGTGATGGTTCATTCTCATTTTATAATATTTTGAAATGTATAATGTCACATTTATCATACAAACATACATAACATGAAACATTTCTTATATAAAGTTACACATCTTCGACACTCGGGTAATTGCTTTGAGGCAGCTCAAGACATACACCGAATCTATAACAAGCTGCACCAATCCTTCTTGTTCACAATGTTCTTTATTAAACGCATTAATGTCTTCATCACAACACATAATAATGTTACAATATGAATGATGTAATTAATCTTGTTTCTGGTTTTTATGCGATACATATTGAGCATAGGAAGGTCAACACCACATTTTAGAATATTGATATTTGTGGAAAAGACTATCACATTCACAAAACTGTCCCCAACAGGTCCCGAAGGTACGAGAAAATCAAAAGACTAAAGGGGCAATAATGGACTTCAGAACAACTAAATATTGGCAGAATGTATCGCCAAACAGCGGGTGTATAAACCTACGTACTGTGTGGGCCTAAACATGTCTGAAATTCGCACTTATCCGTGATACCGCCGAACAGTTACAATTATTACTCCAAAATTGACCAAGCTGATAGGTAAAAACATAATTTATACGACCACCATCCTGTATCACGAGACACCAAGACACGATCAGTTTTGAAACCTTAACCCGGTATACATTTTGTAATTTGTATTGGCTTGTAAAATAGCAGTCTTAGACTCTACATGCCATATCAAGACTGGCAGTTTGTACGCTAGTAAGTTCCAACTGCCTTCGTAAGTAAAAATATGTAGATCGTTATTGCGTGAGACGCTTCAGTTGTAGTGTGTTGTATTATCTATGAAATAAAAAGATCATCTGAACTTTGTTACGTCAAGTTTTAGCATTCTATCCAAACTGTATTTAAATTTAGACTCCCCATATTCACTGTACCATGGATCCGTTTTATTATAACGAAGATGATCATCAAATACACGTTTGCGTTGTCATATAGGTCCTAGGCTATTCCTTGCGCCCCTGTTCCCTTACGTCTTTTACCCTTGCGCCTCCTCAAATGCCTTATGTTTGATGGACTGTAGTTTCCGCGGAGACCCGTATGCAGAAGCATTTCCTTATGTACGTGGCTTACATGTAGCAACATATTCTCTCTGTCATATTTGCTGAAATAGGTAAGCCTTTATTTTCATTTCACCCTTTTTGAACCGACTAATATCAATCAAATTGCACCCACCAAACTTGAAGTAGACAAGATCAATGGCGTGTGCTCAATCAGTGACGTCTTTTAATGAAGTAAAAATCAATACTGTCAGCTGAATACGAACAATACATCAATGTATCTGATTCTTCATAGCCGTCACAACATTATCTTTAGGTTCCATTTGAAGGAACATTGGGCCCGTTTCATAGACATATCTTAGCTAAGCTAAGATTTTATCGTAAGTTCCGAACTTACGATAAAAGTTAAGATAAGTTTTTTGCGTTTCATAGACGCTGTCGTAACTCCGTTATCTTAGCTAAGATAAGTTTTGTCGTAAGTTCGAGAAAAACTGCGACACCGTCTGTATTATAGTCACGTGATACGGATCGAGCACCTGCCATCATGGCCGCCAAAAACCCGGAATAATTTCTAGTTGATGGCGAATTAACAACTAAGGACGTTTCGTGCGGATGAATTAACTTAAAGTACTGATTTATAGTTCGCACATGTTTTTATGATGTCAGCTGGATGCATTACAGGTTTGTATGCCATAATAGTATATTTTTACAGCTCATTTTGACGATCTAACTTCTAAGTATAACTCACGACCGTGATGACGTCATGACTCATGTTACCGAGCATTCAGTGTTTCTGTAGTTAGACGGTCACCGGGTTAACCCAGTCGACAGGGTGCCGTACAAGTACTTAAGGGATCAGACCCCACATCGGGCTCATTTCTCCCTTGATTTTCTTCATTTTTAGGAAACGGTGACAATTTGAAAGAATAAAAACACTGTCCTAAACATAATATTAATTGGTTTACCTCTACCACCAGCACATAGTGCTACTGACCAAGTTAAACAGGTGACTTTTACCCCATACACTCCTCCCCTTGATACATTAGAATATGCAGGCGGTACCCACACACAGTGCTGTCCTCTAATGATGTATACTTAATTACTACAAACTAAAGGCAAAATGAATCAAGTGTAATGACAATATTCTGTAGTTTCATTTCTCCATATAATACCATTCCAAGAGTGTTTAGTATATACAAATTGGTGAAATCTATGTATATTACATACTTAAACACAAGTCATGTACATGTTGTTGTGATTTAACTATGTACATTAATATAGTACATGTATGACAGGCAAAGTAAAATGCTATTTGATTTCTTACTTTCATACAGCCTTACTCATTCAACAGTTTAATGATCCGGTCACTTTTGCAGTTAATTCAGAACTTTATGTTACAGATTTTAAGTAACACAGATTTTCAGTGAACATTTCAAAGTTAAAATACATTGCCTCAGCAATTTTGGTGTAATTGTGAACATTTTACTTTAGTTTAAAGTTTGTGATATAATTATAATACTGTACATGTAGACTATTAAATTTGTTGTTTCTGTTCGAAAGGTAAGAATGTTTGAAAAGTGGTTCTTGTGCAGTGAAAATCCGGTCAAAAAAGAAAACTCATCAACCGGTTGTACTGTCAATTGTGGTATTTGGATTATCGATAATGATTTTGGTGGCTAATAGTAATACCCAACACTACTGATGGTATGTAGGAGATGGTACAATATTATTAAAATAAACTTTAAAATGCATACATGTTCATATAATTTGTATCTTTCAGAGTTTGGTTGTGACACATGCAAATGACCAGCATGGTACCATCTATTACAGTTGGCAAGACAATGTTGTGATTATTTGAGAAATGAAAGGTTTTGGATTTGTGAAGGTAACTTAGTATTTATTATGGTTATGCATATCAAAAGAATACTGTCCAATTTTGCCAACTGTTGGGTATGACCACTTTTCAAAAATTATACACAATCAGACTTTACCAGCATAATAATATTTGGGTGTGTGTGATATGCCACTGGGCAAAACTGGTTTTCATACAATTATTTCATACTAATGTTTGTTTTATTTCTTTAAGTTAAAGCCTATATAGTTTGTAGATCAGTGTTGATAATTTGCCAGTATTGTTATTGTCCAGATAGATAGATAGATAGATTTTATTCAGTATTGGTTGCACAAACATGGAAATTTAAAAAACAACATGTATAATAAAACAATTGAGATACATACATGTGAATTTGTAAACAACCATGACAAGCATACCAACACTAAGGATTACACAAAAAAGAGAGAACTCTTATTTCCATTGTGGTCCTTTAGTGTTGGTGGCATGACATAGAGAGGCATCTCTAATAATGAGAATAATAATAATAATAATAAATTGCACAAATGTATCAGGTATAGTCTTAGGGTGGTATCACAGTTATTCTACTACAGGGTGCTAAGTTTAATATTACATGTAAATGTATCTACAATCAATATCACAGATTTTAAATAAATTAAAAAACATGTTTAAGTGAAACAGGTTCCAATACTGAAATGCATTAATGTGAATAAACAAGTAGCTAAATGAATAAATAAATAAATATATAAAAATAAATTAATTAAATTCTTAATAAAATAGATTCATTTAATGGATAAATAATATAAATAAAATAAATAAATAGTTAAATCACTTTAAGATTCTAAATTGTCTAAAAAATGTGTTTTTACTTTAGTTTTAAAATCAGCCAACTTTTCCGTGTGTGCTATACTAGCAGGCAATTGATTCCAAAGGGTTATACCAGAAAAGAAAAAGGATTTAGACCCAGTTGCTGTCAAAATCACCTGAGTACATGTATTATTATTTAAACCCATAACAGACACTGACCTCTAAAACAGTCAATTTTTATTAAAGGATACAAAGAATTGATGCAAATATTTCAGTCCTCTGAATGAGTATTATGAAACCAATGCTATCAAATACATGGCTGAGTCTTACCTAAATGACAGTGCAACATATTCATAAGTAAAATAACCAGTTTTGACAAAATGCACAGTATCCTTTATATTTCACACCAGTAGTTTGTTGTCCAAAATGTGTCTTCTTCAATACACTATTTGATTTTATTCCAGATACTTCACCTGTGTTCTCCATACGCAAGGGTATACCTTCAGCGATGCACCTTACACATGACTGAGAGGTGGTTGGAGCTGTATATTGAATTACTGAGACCATCCCAGGCCCTCTTTCATCATATGGAACAGCCCGGTGTTAGAGTAAAAGATTAATTACCAACTAGTTCAATGTTCTAGCGCTTACTGCCTAACCACTGACAAAAGGGAGATAATAAGTTGCTACAGGGAACGCTCCAAGACAGTGCATCTTCACACAGACCTACGGGAAAACAATCTACAAAACATAAGGCACTTGAGGAGGTGCAATGGTACATACGTAAGGGAACAGAGGCTCAAGGAATGGCCTTGTCGACCATAATGAATAACTAGGAGAATCAAAGAGGACAAACAGTGAAGCATACATGTTGTATTGCCATGCCAAGACAATGGCCATTTGAACACTGGTATAAGTTATGTAACTAATGCCATTCACAAAGGTGAACAATGAGAGGGCAAGTGAACTACTTCAGTGTGCATTTTTAGACACTGAAGTTTATTGACATTAAGGAGCAAGAGCTGTGATTGTGATTTCATTTTATGTAATGTACAATTTATTTTAAAGGAAGATGATGACTTGGTGCATTTTTTGTTGTACCACGAATATAATAAAAGGAAAAATGTGACTAAGACAAATATCCAGTTTTTCTGTATTTGTATCCTTTATTTTTTTCTTACTATTCAATATAAGCACAGAACAATGTCTTGTATTAAAATATCATTGAAATTACAATTAATCTTAACACATGATGCACAAAATAAAGTGTCATGCATGATGTCATGATTTTCAGACACGGTTCTGACCCAAATGACCACCATATACTGTCAAAGGTTGCTAAATTGCTAATGAAGGGCTTGGCACATTTTACTGGTATCTAGATCCTTTATTGAAAAGCACAACAAAACACTTTTAAGTTTTACAATTTAAAGCTTGCAAAAAGTATGGTTTGTAATATCATTTGTAAGTTCTTTAGTACATTTTAATGATAAAAAAATAAGTAGATTTTAATGAATGTTAACTAGATAGATTGTTCTTTGAAATGCATATTCAATAATTACGATGACTTTAAAGGCAACAACAATTTTTATACATATTTGGATTTATTAGCTGAATTTCAAAAATAATTATTACCAAATAAATCAAGAGAAAATGTGTTCATAGCATGACATAGATTGAAATTTAATGTCGGGAGGGGGGGGGGGAAATACTGTATAGCATCATTTTACATATATACATTATTTTGTGTAAGATGATATTACTGTGCTTATATCATATACAAGGCAAATGAGAAATTGAATTAAGAATCAAACAAGAGGACCATGATGACCCTATATCACTCATCTGAGCACATTGCCATGTTGGCATCAAGAGAGTACATGATGATTTTCAATGATTTGACCTCGTGACCTATTTTTTAACCCCACATGACCCAGTACCACATTTGATTTGCATTTCATTAAGACAAACACATGATCGGAAATGATCCAGTATCAAACTTGAACAAGTGTCTGCAAAGACAAACATTCTAAGCAAATTTCAACAAGATCGTGTCAGAGGTGTGACCTACAGAGTCGAGTATTAACAAGATGACCCAGTTTCAAACTTGGCCTAGATTTTATTAAAGCAATAATTTTTACTATGTCTCATATAGATAAAGTCAAAAGTTAGACCTGTGTATTGTTAATACTGTTTTACTACCAATATTAAAAGCTTTGAAAAGGTACCAAAGAAATGTGTCCTAGTAATGGCAAAGCTTAACATACTGACTGTTTTTTATCTATAATTACAACACAAAAAATAAATTGAAATAATTTCAGGCACGTGATATATGATTTACATACACATGTCAAAATTCTCAACTGTCCAGTAACAGTGACACTGCAATGTATATACTATATGAATATAACAGTATAATGTGAACAAAATAACTTTATGTATGAAGAAAAAAACCTCCAATACATAATCATAAATTGATCTGCACTTTTTCATGTCTTAAAAACTGCATCAGATTTGGAGATAAGTCATTCATCAATTATCACTACAGGCTGTTCTTCACCACTGGATTCAAAGATGGTATACAGTCAAACATTTCTCAGCTGCCAATGATTTTTCCTCAGCACAGTTGCAAAAGAAAAGAAAACAGAGTTACAGTTAATAACTTGGAAGCTTGGTTTTCATAGACATTAATGGGCAATAAGAACTTGGTTGAGAATCTGTTAAAAATATCATATGAAGCGAACACTTCTGAAATTGGTAAATGTATAAAAAAGTTTAACAAAATAATGGTATGCGGTTGTATTGTAACTTGTATTATACAATGTCATGTTCACTGAATAATTGGGAAAATTATGTAAATCTCATGATTAATTACTCATATGGTATTGTCGGGTTTGAGTGCTGAAGGCCAAGCGTTCAATCGCCGTGTGAACAATTTGAATAATGGCTCACTTACTTGACACTTGGTGTGTAAAGAGTAGAACAAGTGATAAATAAGCCCACATAAGTATCTTTTGATGGATATTATAATAATAATAATGACTTTATTTAAAGAGGCAACACAGTTGGGCAAGCCTAGTCTTCCCTGTGAGCCTCTAAATGTTGGTTGCATAAGTTTTGCAGCTCATGGTATTAAATTGTGTTCATCATACATTCAATGCATTGATAAACCTAATGTATAGGCAAGTCTGTATATATGTATTAAATCCAAAACATTACTGGACCTAAATTGTTAAGTGTCAAATAAATTTCATTTAGGACTCAAATGGGTTATAGTGTAACCCCCAAGGGTCATAATCTTACATGACATATAGATATAGTAACACTTACATGCAGCAAGTTAAGTGTGGACCTCAAAACTAGGCATTCATGCCGACTTCTTTTATGTGGAATTTCTGATGCATTATCAGGTTCCGTCATAGTCATGCATGATGTCACAAATCCCAAAGAACATGTCGGATAATATATAAGTTTTGACTTTACATCGAACATGCACATACATCCTTCTATTTCATTTGGTTGACAATGTCACATAGTCACATCTTGTACACAGGTATGGCATACTGAAAACCTGAAGAAGCACAAACAAGTTTAACTGTTAATAAATTACAGCCGTAACAGTGTTTACTGTTATAAAATTGTCATGTGAAATTTGTATGGATATTCCTACTCCTAGTTTAGTTCGAATAGTATTTGTTCTAAATCGAATTAAGTGTAGTAGCAAGCGCAAATAAATAAATAAACACTAACGGAGAGTTTGCAAAACCTATGATCGAATATGCATTTTGCCTTGTCCCAGGCAAAACGGTATTTTGGAAGCAAATATTTAATCGAAACTGAAAGTAGATTTGTTAAAAACGGAAAAGCAAAGGTCCACACACATCCTTAAAATCATCAAATTGAGGCATACTTAATGTTATAAAGAGATATATGAACTAAATAACCTTATACGTTTGATCTTTCGACACAATCTGCATAGCTATTTACAGGTCTTTCAACAGAATGCTTGGAGATTTGCTTTCTTTTCTCGTCAACCTTTCATATGTCAAGGTCGGCGGGCTGAGAGGATGACATTATCGTGAGAAAAACAATTAAGGGACACACACTACTATAAAAGACATTAATTTAATTCACTAACCTGTTTCAACGCAATTCCCTTCTTTTAGCCGCTTATTCTCGCTAAATTCGCGGCATATTTTGGAAAATTCGACTTGAACCGTAGAATCGTGGGGGCGGCCATGACACTTACGATACTTTGAGCGTACTAAGAGAGGTTTGACGTTCTCGTAAAGTTACGACAATTTCTGCGATAATCTTAGCTAAGATAACGTTCATGAAACGCATTTTCCTCGCTAAGTTAACGTAAGATAGAAGTTAAGATAAGATACGTCTTAAGATCGTTTATGAAACGGGCCCCTTGTCCCGAAGCTAATTCTCCAACCAACGGCCGAAGCTAATGTGGCATATGATATGACACACATAAGTTTTTTTAAACTTTACTTTGTCAAACGGCCAATTTCTTGTTTGTTTGTTTGTTTCATCGGGTTTCAACGACATTTCAGTTATATACGGCGACCGGTTCACCTAACCAGTTTTTCCTGGATTGAAATCTAACCAGTATTAACTTATCCGTCCACAAGGAGCCGGCAACTTCTCCACATGAGGAGGAAAATCGTATTTTTTTATCAAATTTCCATGGAAGGGTATGACCTGCCGCGACCGGGATCGCCGGGTTACAAGTCCAGCGGACCGCGGCCGCGGCTAGAAAAGTGTGCAATAAGAGGTTTTCTATTCGCAAAAATAATCAACGAAATAGAATAGAAAACACAAGATGTACCTTCCACATTATCGATATATTAATATATGTATAAGTATAAGAGCTTTGTTGCAACCCGTTTTGTAATAAAAACCCGTTTTGTAATAAAACATAACTATAAACCGATTTTCGTGTTTCTCAAACATGACTTTATTTCACTATTTACTACAGCTGGTGTTAAGTGCTGTGTGGCGGATGTAAAAATTCGCCCCGTACTTCGTCCAAAGTGTAGTTTACCTTAATCGTATACATTTGTATTTATATATGATAAATTTACACGAAAATGACGTCAGGTCGCTGTGGTGTAGTGGTTAGCATAACGGACCGGCAATCCGTAGACCTGGGTTCGATTCCCGGTAGCGCCAGTGACCGATTTTCGTGTTTCTCAAACATGACTTTATTTAACTACCAGTATAAAATGAGTCTTATTTCACAAAACATAATAGGAACATTCTAGCAATAAAGACATACTTTTAAAGAACCCGTTTTGTAATAAAAATTTAAAAGTTGACAGAAACGTCTAATTTCATCAAGAATTAACGGGAAACCAGTCTTCTTATGTAAAATATGTCTTATTTTGGAACAGTGAAAAGGAAAAAGTGAATTATAGCCGAAAAGGCATACTTTTAAAGAACCCGTTTTGCAATACCATTTTTTGAGACTCAACCCGTTTTGTAATAAAAATTTCAAAATTCCTAGAAATGATTTAAATCATTATTAAATAGCATGACAGAAACGTCTTCTTTCATTATGAAATAGCTGGACACCAGTCTACAGTTGTAAAATGCGTCATATTTTAAGACATCATTTAAGAAACCGTTTTGTAATTCAATTTTTTAGGCTCAACCCGTTTTGTAATAAAAAAGTTCAATTTGTCGTGAACAATCAACGGAATTTAATGAGGACAAACTATACCTTACTATTGACATTTTCGGGCTTAGCATTTCAGTCATATATGGCGGTCACCTGACCTAACCAGTGCTCCTGGGTTATCAACCCGAACCAACCTGATCTTCCCCAAGAAAATAACTTCTCTTCGTGAATCAGAGTTAAGAGGTGGAGGACAAATGACTTTGGATACAGTATCGTCAGTCTAATTATCTATGTAGACAAAATAAGCTCATGATTCATTTAGATATTGATTAAATTTTCCCAACTACATATGCATTTAACCCAGTTTTACGGATGGTGATCAGCTGGAGTTTATGAAACTGCACATACGTGATACATTGGTGATATGCTTGTCTCGAATATGTAAAGCTAAGTTTAGCTTTTGAAAGTTTGACTGCTTCTCATAATTTTGTTTCCTCAAATTGAAACTTTCTTGTCAATATTTATTGTTTAGGTCTGCTAACTAAATACTGTAATCGATAATTTGTGAGAAGTATTATAATGTAATTTTCACCAAATATCTCTAAAGCATAATACCGACTTGTATAGTCTGCACACGAAAACAAATTCACCGCTGACATACAGTAAATAATGTGATAATTTATTTACAAACAAGTCACTACATCTCTTCCAAGCAAGCAAATCCACAATCCAGCCATCAGCAGCCCTAGGTCACAGCGCTTTAATTTAAACTCAAACTCTTATAATCCTTACATTATGAAAACTTCCGACTGTAAGATTTTAAAGAAATCAACTATCGATAGATTTTCGTACATTGTTAACTGCATGCCGAACACAAATGTTTAAAGACGAAATGAAGTTATATATCTGTAAGGGAAGGATTAAATTGGTACAAGGATGGCCACAATCAAAATACAAATGCCTTCCCATAGATCCCAAGGAAACATCAGCATACGATCTTCGGAGTTTAAGAGGTTGAAAGGGAAACATCTATAGGAATAGAGAAGTACAGAATTATGTTACTAATAATCAAATACAAACATGGAGAATTGTAAGGGACAACGAGAGAGGGGAACGAATGGACAAGCTAATTGACCATGGACAGATAGGGGGCGGGAATATTGTAATTGGGGAAATATTCATCTACAAAGCATTGGTATGGCAGGATATGACCAATAAGAAGGCCTTTCACGATTGTGTTCGGGATTGAATTGGCATTTACTTTTGCTCCGGAACTTATTACAGAGTGAGTTTTAATTAGCGATTAAGTGTGAGGTTAGCAAGTTAGTGTGAGAGTTCCGAGTCGCTGTATTGTTATTATTTCTATCTATGTTTTATATGTATTTGAAGTTCCCCTTTCCACATGCGCAGTTATTTTGTCTCCCTCTCCGAGGAAGACATATTGTTATTGTCTTCGGCGTATGTCTGACCGTCTGTCCACTTAAAGCTTGCCCGCGCTTCATCTCCAACACTGGTGGTTGGATTTCACCTAAACTTTATAGGATTGACCAGCATCAAGAGTAGTTGTGCATCCTCGTCGTTTCGTTCCGCTCTGATATTTTTCACTGAGTTATGGCAGTTATGTGTTTTTTTATACATATACAGTGCATGATGAAGTTTGTCCGCCCTTTATCTCCAATACTGCTGGTTGGATTTCAGCCAAACTCCAGAGTATTGATAAGCATCAAGTGAAGTTGTGCATCCTTGTCGTTTCGTTCCGCTCAGATAATTTCTTTACTAAGTTACGGCCCTTTGATGTTTTTATAAATATTTGCATGTGTCGTACAAGCAAATTTGAATCAATTCATACAATCAAATGAAACCAGTATCAATGTTTATTGTGAATGTTTACAAGCTTTTTGAATAAGCACCTATTTAGGCAATTGTGGCTAAAACAATAACAAAACAGATAAGCAAACACATTTTCTCACGATTTGTAAGTAAAGACTTTACAAGCTTTGCAAGTTTCTTTATATTCATTACTTACAGAATTATTATTAACTTAACATTTTAGATGAAATATAAGCATAATGAAGTTTATAAACAATGGAGATTTCTTTGAAATTGTCTTTCATATACTGGTAAACAATGGAGATTTCTTTGATATTGTCTTTCATATACTGATACCGCCAACTACAAAAGCAATTTTAGCAATGAGCTCGTCAGAGCATATTGATATAGTAGGCGAAATCCGCGGACACTCATCGGATGAGTCATCCCATGTCTGTAATTTGGAACCGCCAAAGTCTACATACTCCTGAAGAAAGTAGTCATAGTGTAACAAAAAATAGCGGTAAGCATTTGCGATATCAGCTGGAAAACGGATTTGAGCTGACATCACTTACGCCAAAGAAAGGACCCCAAAGAAACGTGCTGATTAAATATTGCAAATTACATAAACACATTGTCTGCGTAAGAAATTAATTCTTGATGAAATAAGACGTTTCTGTCAACTTTGAGATTTTTATTACAAAACGGGTTGAGTCTCAAAAAATGGTATTACAAAACGGGTTCTTTATTTCATGGTGAAATAAACCGTTTCTGTCAACTTTGAGATTTTTATTACAAAACGGGTTGAGACTCAAAAACTGGTATTACAAAACGGGTTTGTTTAAAAGTCTTTATTGCTAGAGTTTTCCTAGTAGGTTTTGTGAAATAAGACTCATTTTACAGTTGTATACTGGTTTATGGTTAATTCATGATGAAATCAGACTTTTCTGTCAACTTCTAAAATTTTCCTGCTCAATGTTCCAAAATAAGACATATTTTACATAAGACGACTGGCTTCCCGTTAATTCATGATGAAATCAGACTTTTCTGTCAACTTCTAAAATTTTCCTGCTCAATGTTCCAAAATAAGACATATTTTACATAAGACGACTGGTTTCCCGTTAATTCTTGATGAAATTAGACGTTTCTGTCAACTTTTAGAATTTTATTACAAAATGGGTTCTTTAAACTAATGTCTGTATTGGTTGAGTTTTCTTATTGGGTCTTGTAAAATAAGACTCATATTACAGTTGTATACTGGTTTATGGTTACTTCATGATGAAATAAGACTTTTCTGTCAACTTTGAAATTTGTATTACAAAACGGGTTGAGTTTTAAAAATAGTATTACAAAACGGGTTCTTTAAACTAAATGTCTGTATTGGTTGAGTTTTCCTATTGGATCTTGTGAAATAAGACTTATTTTACAGTTGTATACTGGTTTATAGTTATTTCATGATGAAATAAGACGTTTCTGTCAAATTTATGAATTGAGGGAGGACTATTTTTTATCGGAAACAAATGCTCCGTTCGGATACATTTCTTGATGTTGTTGACTTCATGTTTGACCCCCGCCTAGGTTACTTTATATATCGTCGATACGATTCATTCACAAACAATTTCCGCTATCATTCATAAAATTTGACCGCTCGCAGTTAAGAATTCGCTATTTATAGACAACGAAGGAAATACCTTGTACCTGGACGCGCTCGGCAGACGAGTTGTAAATATTCTGAACTTTAAGTCGAATTCTGACCATTATTATAAAACAATTCATTCCGTCGCGGAATTATAAACCATTTTCGTGATTCCGTATTGTATTTCCTAACTGTACGGGAATTGCCGATATGTTGCGATTTGAAGGTAGAGTTTAAAGGTCGAGCTAGTAGTAAAAGTGTGTACTGAGATGAATAGAGATATCGAATGGAAACAGGCACACATAAACTGACAACCATACCGGATTTCGTATAAACTTGGAGAATATTTTTCTAAGAGGATAGTGTTCGCTCTCGTCGTCCCGATACATATATGCGTTCTGTGACTCGGAAGGAAATGGCAGCGATGTCTATGGCTATGAGCCGAGTCTTCAAACTAAGATTAGATTAAATGCTAGATTAATTACGTAATTTTTCGGCACAGCCGTACTGACATTGTTTTGCGAATTGCATATTCAGAGTTTTGTATGCCAATTAAAACTTACGTTAACCACCAAGGCAATTTCGCGCAATTTCTCTTCAATTTAAAAATATTTGTAACCTTGAAGCAGATTGTTTAACATTTTGTATAGTGTATTTCAAGATTTATCCAGTAAGTAGTGTTGTTATTCATCACCACTGGGAATTGTCCGGTGTTGGAATTAATAAGACTTTCTTGGTTTTATGTACCAGTCGCGAACATTTATATTGTTTTAATTAGATAAATCGCTATGTAACAAGTTTATTAACATGGCTGTGTGAGTTCACGACTTATGCAATAAGTAATTTTGAACTATATTGAAACAGACTATACTGTGTCTATGACTAATCACACTAAAGTTATTTATTATGCAGTCACATTCGGAACACCTCGGCGTTATTGTCTCTGCCTAATACTATAATTTGCATTTTAAAAATAGAAAGCCAGCCAGGCTAGCTCATTTGGTATAGCGATAGACTATCACCCAGCAGATCCGGGTTTGATTCCCACTTTTAGGCAGGTTATGTTCTGGCTACGATAATGTCTTGCACATGTGGAGAAGTTGGCAGTACTGGTTGAAAATTACTTCCAGGAAAACTGGTTAGATCAATTGACCGCTGTATGTGACTGAAAAAATGTTGAAACCCTACGTAAAACCTCATCAAATTAATAAAGAAAGGGTTTATGGAAACGTATATCTTTTTCGGCTAAACTCGTGATCAAGCAAATGCCTGGGTATCTGTTTGACAGACCTGAACAGTATGCCGACACTACTAGTATGCGGAAACTACCCTATTCAGCGTATTGCGAACACTGCCGGGTTTTTAACTGGATGACAAACAGACAAAATCAGATTGTGAAACGAAAACATTGGTGTCGCTCTCAACGGGTATTACATCTAGGGCGCCCCAGTCTTTCTGCGCTTTCAGCGCTTTGATTTCCTCATGTAATGGACAAGGAGGCCAAAACGAATCAGACCTAATATGCAAAACATATGCATAACTAGGCTTTTTACCAATCACTGATATCAAATTTCATTGGAATACAAGGGATGGTTTAGGAGAACAAGCACAGACATTGCCAAATTTGTCTAATTTTCCCCACTATATGGCCGTCACACAAGAAATAATCCAGCCAATATGCTGAAAAAATGTTCAACTTAGCTTAGTTACAATCACTTATGTGAAGTTTCAATGAAATTCAACCACTGGTTTAGGAAAACATGCAAAGATAAGCCATATTTGACCAATTTTCATAACTAAATGGCCATAACCTCGCCAACTATAATTCAACAAACATACTGACAATGTATTCAAATAGGCACCCATAACTCATGCGAAGTTTCATTGATATTCAACCACTGGTTTAGGAAAGCATGCGCAGATAAGCCATATTTCATTATTAAAGCGTCCTGTCAAATATAATCCGACCTGGTACCAATAGTCCTGTGATGTTTCATGGACAGCTAACCACTGCTTCATGAGACACAGACAAACATTCAGAAAGCCTGACAGACAGATAGTCAGCACAGCATAAATAACCCCGCCCCTGATATTTTCTATTTGTTAGACTGGGGAATCGACATGGGTATATAGCCAATCCGCGAGTCGCTTATGTCAAACTATGGCAGCATCATGTGTAAATAGATTATGCTACAGTTTAGCGACTAGAGAATTCTCTCTGTCATAGAAAACAGTGCTGTGACAATGTAAATTGGTAGAAACCAAAATAAATCGAACGAACAATTCTACGGTAGTTTTAAATAAATTTCTTTCTTTACATTTTTAGAACTACACGTAATTCTACTTATGATTTTTCCACTCTTTAT
This sequence comes from Mactromeris polynyma, assembly GCA_032209605.1. NCBI lineage: Eukaryota > Metazoa > Mollusca > Bivalvia > Venerida > Mactridae > Mactromeris > Mactromeris polynyma. The sequence goes on along the minus strand of JASFXZ010000043.1, from coordinate 1,745,936 downwards.
AAACCCTTCCTTATCAATTAAATAAAGGTAATAAAGTGTTGTAATGAGAATTTAAATTTCCAATAATTTGGAGCACCTTGGTCAATATCAATCCTTAGCCTATGTGGCAAGCCTCTTGCCTTACACATGAAAGATCCTGATTTCGCATCCCCGCTAGGCCCATATTTTTTCTTTGCTTTTTTCATCACATTTATTCTGTTTTGGCAAGAAAACTTATATAAAGTTATAAAATATAAATGATATAAAAAAATTTGTTTATATTGGTTTCTAAAAAAATGCCATATTTCTCCTATGTTTGATAAATCTGCACGGTAAAAGTTAATACATGCATATTACAAGATATTATCAAAGCAAAAGTGGACGGTAATAGTTTTTCATTTTGTTATATTTTGTTACAGAGGTGTTGAGGATAATTTCGATGACCATTTTGTTAGAGTACTCGCGTTATTTATTATGTATGATTGTGCTACCTTGAACATTTATATTTCTTATTGTGACTTAAAAAACGTCATTTACAGGAGGGTGTATGCATTGTTGCAACCCGTTTTGTAATACAAACCCGTTTTGTAATAAAAAAATTAAAGTTGACAGAAACGTCTTATTTCATCATGAAATAAGTATAAACCAGTATACAACTGTAAAATGAGTCTTATTTCACAAAACCTAATAGGGAAACTCTAGCAATAAAGACATACTAATAAAGAACCCGTTTTGTAATACCATTTTTTGAGAGTCAACCCGTTTTGTAATAAAAATCTCAAAGTTGACAGAAACGTCTTATTTCATCAAGAATTAATTTCTTACGCAGACAATGTGTTTATGTAATTTGCAATATTTAATCAGCACGTTTCTTTGGGGTCCTTTCTTTGGCGTAAGTGATGTCAGCTCAAATCCGTTTTCCAGCTGATATCGCAAATGCTTACCGCTATTTTTTGTTACACTATGACTACTTTCTTCAGGAGTATGTAGACTTTGGCGGTTCCAAATTACAGACATGGGATGACTCATCCGATGAGTGTCCGCGGATTTCGCCTACTATATCAATATGCTCTGACGAGCTCATTGCTAAAATTGCTTTTGTAGTTGGCGGTATCAGTATATGAAAGACAATATCAAAGAAATCTCCATTGTTTACCAGTATATGAAAGACAATTTCAAAGAAATCTCCATTGTTTATAAACTTCATTATGCTTATATTTCATCTAAAATGTTAAGTTAATAATAATTCTGTAAGTAATGAATATAAAGAAACTTGCAAAGCTTGTAAAGTCTTTACTTACAAATCGTGAGAAAATGTGTTTGCTTATCTGTTTTGTTATTGTTTTAGCCACAATTGCCTAAATAGGTGCTTATTCAAAAAGCTTGTAAACATTCACAATAAACATTGATACTGGTTTCATTTGATTGTATGAATTGATTCAAATTTGCTTGTACGACACATGCAAATATTTATAAAAACATCAAAGGGCCGTAACTTAGTAAAGAAATTATCTGAGCGGAACGAAACGACAAGGATGCACAACTTCACTTGATGCTTATCAATACTCTGGAGTTTGGCTGAAATCCAACCAGCAGTATTGGAGATAAAGGGCGGACAAACTTCATCATGCACTGTATATGTATAAAAAAAACACATAACTGCCATAACTCAGTGAAAAATATCAGAGCGGAACGAAACGACGAGGATGCACAACTACTCTTGATGCTGGTCAATCCTATAAAGTTTAGGTGAAATCCAACCACCAGTGTTGGAGATGAAGCGCGGGCAAGCTTTAAGTGGACAGACGGTCAGACATACGCCGAAGACAATAACAATATGTCTTCCTCGGAGAGGGAGACAAAATAACTGCGCATGTGGAAAGGGGAACTTCAAATACATATAAAACATAGATAGAAATAATAACAATACAGCGACTCGGAACTCTCACACTAACTTGCTAACCTCACACTTAATCGCTAATTAAAAAACTCACTCTGTAATAAGTTCCGGAGCAAAAGTAAATGCCAATTCAATCCCGAACACAATCGTGAAAGGCCTTCTTATTGGTCATATCCTGCCATACCAATGCTTTGTAGATGAATATTTCCCCAATTACAATATTCCCGCCCCCTATCTGTCCATGGTCAATTAGCTTGTCCATTCGTTCCCCTCTCTCGTTGTCCCTTACAATTCTCCATGTTTGTATTTGATTATTAGTAACATAATTCTGTACTTCTCTATTCCTATAGATGTTTCCCTTTCAACCTCTTAAACTCCGAAGATCGTATGCTGATGTTTCCTTGGGATCTATGGGAAGGCATTTGTATTTTGATTGTGGCCCATCCTTGCACCAATTTAATCCTTCCCTTACAGATATATAACTTCATTTCGTCTTTAAACATTTGTGTTCGGCATGCAGTTAACAATGTACGAAAATCTATCGATAGTTGATTTCTTTAAAATCTTACAGTCGGAAGTTTTCATAATGTAAGGATTATAAGAGTTTGAGTTTAAATTAAAGCGCTGTGACCTAGGGCTGCTGATGGCTGGATTGTGGATTTGCTTGCTTGGAAGAGATGTAGTGACTTGTTTGTAAATAAATTATCACATTATTTACTGTATGTCAGCGGTGAATTTGTTATCGTGTGCAGACTATACAAGTCGGTATTATGCTTTAGAGATATTTGGTGAAAATTACATTATAATACTTCTCACAAATTATCGATTACAGTATTTAGTTAGCAGACCTAAACAATAAATATTGACAAGAAAGTTTGAATTTGAGGAAACAAAATTATGAGAAGCAGTCAAACTTTCAAAAGCTAAACTTAGCTTTACATATTCGAGACAAGCATATCACCAATGTATCACGTATGTGCAGTTTCATAAACTCCAGCTGATCACCATCCGTAAAACTGGGTTAAATGCATATGTAGTTGGGAAAATTTAATCAATATCTAAATGAATCATGAGCTTATTTTGTCTACATAGATAATTAGACTGACGATACTGTATCCAAAGTCATTTGTCCTCCACCTCTTAACTCTGATTCACGAAGAGAAGTTATTTTCTTGGGGAAGATCAGGTTGGTTCGGGTTGATAACCCAGGAGCACTGGTTAGGTCAGGTGACCGCCATATATGACTGAAATGCTAAGCCCGAAAATGTCAATAGTAAGGTATAGTTTGTCCTCATTAAATTCCGTTGATTGTTCACGACAAATTGAACTTTTTTATTACAAAACGGGTTGAGCCTAAAAAATTGAATTACAAAACGGTTTCTTAAATGATGTCTTAAAATATGACGCATTTTACAACTGTAGACTGGTGTCCAGCTATTTCATAATGAAAGAAGACGTTTCTGTCATGCTATTTAATAATGATTTAAATCATTTCTAGGAATTTTGAAATTTTTATTACAAAACGGGTTGAGTCTCAAAAAATGGTATTGCAAAACGGGTTCTTTAAAAGTATGCCTTTTCGGCTATAATTCACTTTTTCCTTTTCACTGTTCCAAAATAAGACATATTTTACATAAGAAGACTGGTTTCCCGTTAATTCTTGATGAAATTAGACGTTTCTGTCAACTTTTAAATTTTTATTACAAAACGGGTTCTTTAAAAGTATGTCTTTATTGCTAGAATGTTCCTATTATGTTTTGTGAAATAAGACTCATTTTATACTGGTAGTTAAATAAAGTCATGTTTGAGAAACACGAAAATCGGTCACTGGCGCTACCGGGAATCGAACCCAGGTCTACGGATTGCCGGTCCGTTATGCTAACCACTACACCACAGCGACCTGACGTCATTTTCGTGTAAATTTATCATATATAAATACAAATGTATACGATTAAGGTAAACTACACTTTGGACGAAGTACGGGGCGAATTTTTACATCCGCCACACAGCACTTAACACCAGCTGTAGTAAATAGTGAAATAAAGTCATGTTTGAGAAACACGAAAATCGGTTTATAGTTATGTTTTATTACAAAACGGGTTTTTATTACAAAACGGGTTGCAACAAAGCTCTTATACTTATACATATATTAATATATCGATAATGTGGAAGGTACATCTTGTGTTTTCTATTCTATTTCGTTGATTATTTCGCGAATAGAAAACCTCTTATTGCACACTTTTCTAGCCGCGGCCGCGGTCCGCTGGACTTGTAACCCGGCGATCCCGGTCGCGGCAGGTCATACCCTTCCATGAAAATTTGACAAAAAAATGTCGATTTTCCTCCCCATGAGTTGCCGGCTCCTTGTGGAAGGGTAAGTTAGTACTGGTTAGAATTCAGTCCAGGAAAAACTGGTTAGGTGAACCGGCCGCCGTATATAACTGAAATACCGTTGAGAAACGGCGTTAAACCCGATGAAACAAACAATGCACACTTTTCTATTTTTCCAACTACTTTCTCAATTTCCTCATAGAGGAATATATAATACATATTGTTAGTCTATTTCTTTCGTTTCGTACTTGATAAACATTTTCGATTCGATGTTATTACTTGAAAAATCTCACCTACCTCCTTACATGCTTCATGGTACGAAAGACAAAATTTAAAAAAAATGTTAAAATTATTGTATGTTGTTGATATGACAAAATATTCTAAATTGTACATAAGATTTTATTGAAATAAACGATTCAAATTTAAAAAAAGGACACGAGAACTGCAAATAATGAATTATATGACAGTAGTATCGATGCATTACAAAATATACATTAATACACACACTACTAAATAAATTTTCTTGAAAACGGGAAATTCATAATGACAGTCGATCTTTGTGAAAAACCTAGCCTTTACGCTTCAAAATGTCACTTTTATTCAGTATTGCGGAACATAATCCTATTTTGTCTTGTAGTTATTTTGCAAACTTTAAACAATAGATATTTATTTAAATTGCTAACCATCACTTTACTTGTATGTGTCTAAATAATTAACGTATGATAAATATGAATGCAAATTTCCAGTCATCCGAAAAGAGAGAATAATAAGCTACAGGGAACGCCAAATACATAAGAGAGTGCCTCTCAACACATACCTCCAGGGAACGCCAAATACATAAGAGAGTGCCTCTCCAAACAGACCTCCAGGGAACTCCACATACATAAGAGAGTGCCTCTCCACACAGACCTCCAGGGAACGCCAAATACATAAGAGAGTGCCTCTCCACACTGACCTCCAGGGAACGCTACATACATAAGACAGTTAGCAAAACCATGTTAGTACGGCTGTGCCGAAAAATTGGTATTTTCCTTTGCCATCTTATGGAGCCATTTACACTACTACATTGCAATATTCAAATCGATATAACATCCACTTGGGGTCCTAATAAAACCACTTTAAAAGGGAAACATTGAAATAACACCGGTTCAGGTAATGTAGAACACACCACCAAAACAAAAATATCTTGGAAAAAGATGGTTCGGGGCAATTTGAATCCAAAATGGATTTCAGTAAGTTCACCGAAATTCGGTGGATTTCGGAAAGGTAACGTACCCTTTTTCGAAAGGTTAACCAAGCTGCGCCGAAAAAATGAACAGCAAATTAACCCAGTCCCAGTTCAAAATGTTTTCACAGCCGTACTAAAATGGTTTCGCTATTTGCATATCAGTGTTGTGTAAACCAATCAAATCTTACATAAACCACCAAGGCAATTACTCTTTAACCGAACAACGTTTGTAACCTCGACACGAATTGGTTAACCTTTCGATAAAGGGTACGTTACCTTACCGAAATCCACTGAAATTCGGTGAATTTACCGAAATCCATTTTGGATCGGGAGTCACCCAGCAATCAAAACATCTCGGCATTTTTTATGTAGCACAACTAATTTTAAACTTCAAATTGTACCGACCATCAGCCTAAATGAACATTTTCCCTCCAGGAAAGCTAGATGCATATCGTAATATGCACGCCATATTAATTCGAAATTAATTTAATAATTAGACACATAATTTTGGAAAACGTTTCCAAAATTCGCATCAGAGACAAAGAACATTGTTTCTTTTATAAAGCATGGAAGTATCATGGAAAAATAAGTTTACCTATGCACATTAATATGGGGAGTTGTAGCCTCCAGTCAAGACATTAATTCAAAGTTTGATATACTGCTAATGTGGTTTGATAATTTTCAGAAAGATTAGGAATTTCGCTAAGGTAACGTACCCATTTTTTTAACGGGCCTTAATGAAGATTACGAGGGTCATGCAAAAAGTTCTGTCACTAATGGGCTTCCGTAGTTTTATCCCAGGTATTTTTTAAAACGTTTCATTGCACTTGAATGGTGTGTCCAATAGCTAACGATATCCGTTTATTTTGTGCAAATTGCTTTTCAAATGACAGAGTTATTTCAAATTGAAATACATGCAGTCATATGCACTGACCAATTTACTTTTCACATTGTAAAACGGACGAAAAGACTGAAATTCGTAGCTATATTAAATGCCGCATTAGGCTTGATATAGATATTTGATGAATTGTGTGGTATATATGGACCTCGTGCCATTTCGATGCGCACAGTTGTTAGGTGGGTTAAAGCTTTTAAAGCTTGGAAATTATCTGTCGAAGATGATACCCATTCTGGTAGGCCTAAGACCTCTGTTACCAAGGCAAACATCGCTGCTGTAAAAGTTGTGGTCGAACAGGATGCGCGATTGTCGGTGAAAGATATATTGCCTTGTCCATCTGGTCATACAGTCACTGGACGATTCTACAATAACTCTGTACTGAAGAACGTGAAAGAGTTTTGCAATAAGAAACGTCCAAGCAAAGGATGGTCAGGAGTCCATTTTATACACGACATTGCCTCCTCTCACAAGTGCGAGGTTGTTAAGTCTTTTTTGGCTTCTGAAAAGGTAGAAGATGTAAACCATCCGCCTTATTCACCTGACCTGAGTCCTTATGACTTTTTTTTATTTCCAAGGCTTAAGAAAATGCTTTCTGGAAAGAAATATAAGTCCAGAAGTTCTCTTGGCAGCGCCATTTATCAGTGTCTCCAACAGATACCAAAAGAAGACTATTTATCTCCTTTTCACGATTGGGTAAAAAGTTTACAAAAATGTGTTTCGGTAAAGGAGGAATACTTTGAAGTTTTGTAATAAAAATAATTTTGATAAAACGTAGCACTTACGAAATCCGAACCCAATGACAGAACTTTTTGCATGACCCTCGTATTCACTTACGTTCACTCTGTCTACAGTATTATTCATTTACTATCATGATGTAGCGTGTGTCTTTCTCCGTAACAATATGTGATTAAGTTTCAGCAGTTACTAGTGCCGGTAGTACAACATTGTCCCTTTCATATTGTAATATTTCCTCTTCATAGAATAACAAAATAATTCAAAGGATGATAAACTTGTAAACTGTCAACAACTGACCGCTTTACTTAACACAATTCGAAGTAAATTTCAAATACACAAGATGACTGTAAGGTCCAAGGGAAAATAAAATGCATTGTAGTACCAGTTTTCTAAGAAATGAGACCGACGTTATCGAAAATTATTACGCTAATGACAAATTATTCCCAAAAGAAACCAATTTTATTTTATGCATGTGAAGCATTAGATTTATTTAAGTAACATTGCAGTTGCAGGTATAATCAACGTTCATGATGAGGTTATTGCATGCAATGGACCGTTGGTTGTTTGACATTAAATATTATAACATAATTTGATTTTCTTTAATATATACTTTCAAATTAGTTTACACATTGTTCAAATACTTATTGGAAAAAATATTGTTCAACAGTGTTTCGGTTATATAATCAGAATAGCAAACTATTCCTTTGGTTTCCAGACAGTGTCTGAGTGTTCTTCCATAAAGCAAATTATACAACTTCCCAAGAGAAGTCTCCTCGCATAAATTAGAGGTGATGAACTTGATTGAGATGTATTGTCTTCGGTGAAAAGGAAACAATACGTCTTTCAGGGGTTGAGGTTGACAAAAAACATTCAAAACGAAAGGGCATAACAATTGTTACAACCCGTTTTGCAATAAAAACGCATTTTGCAATACAAAATTTAAATCGCTAAAAATGCATATGTAGAACCTTTAACAGTTGTATATATGTATGATAATACTAAAAATATATGTGCGACTCATATAACTCATATACTATAACAATTAGACGATATTCATATTCGAAGCATTTTGCAATAAAAATTTAACACTCGTCAACGCGTTTTGCAATAAAAAAATTAAATAGCTAAAACCGCAAGTGTTGTGTCTGAAACAGTCGTATATATGTATAATAATACAAAAAAGATATGTGCGACAAATATAACCCAAGATAGATAACACTTAGACGAGATTTATGTTCAACGCATTTTGCAATAAAAATTTCACATTCGTCAACGCGTTTTGCAATAAAAAATTTAAATCGCCAAAACCGCAAGTGTTGTGTCTGAAACAGTCGTATATATGTATAATAATACAAAAAAGATATGTGCGACAAATATAACCCAAGATAGATAACACTTAGACGAGATTTATGTTCAACGCATTTTGCAATAAAAATTTCACATTCGTCAACGCGTTTTGCAATAAAAAATTTAAATCGCTAAAACCGCAAGTGTTGTGTCTGAAACAGTCGTATATATGTATAATTATACAAAAAAGATATGTGCGATACAAATAACCCACGATAGATAACACTTAGACGAGATTTATGTTCAACGCATTTTGCAATAAAAATTTCACATATTAGTATTATCATACATATATACAACTGTTAAAGGTTCTACATATGCATTTTTAGCGATTTAAATTTTGTATTGCAAAATGCGTTTTTATTGCAAAACGGGTTGTAACAGAGCTTCTTTCAGATAAGTGGGAATGTTAGGATTAAATAACACTTATAGATACTGTAAAAAACTTGACTTAATACTATATTGATTTTTTCATAACTCTTCAAAACACTTCATCTCAATTTTGTTATCCAATTTTATACCGGCATTTATCCATTTTTCATAGATTAAACATTTTCCGTTGAACTTTTTTAATCGATTTCCCCATATAATTGTGTTCTGTTGTCATAGAATTGTTTTGGATTTGGTGGTTTATTTATATTCTTTATAATTTTCGATAATTTCACGGTAGAAATGAGGTATAACGGTTTTTGTAAGATGGGAGGGATTTGTTTGAGTCAATATTCATCCTAAAAATCAATAGATCTTGGCCAAATTGATTAAAAAATATTTTCGGTATAAGTTTCCAATTAGCATCTTCTTCTGTACATAAGGACTTTACACATTTCATTTTTTATGTTTTAATGTATGTAATAAAGCATTTCTCCATCTCTTTCTGATATAAAGACTTAATTTTCTCTCTTTTGTCACTTCATAAAAATTGATACAAATCAGAGTTAACTTTATTTTTAACATTGCAAGTTGTGGTAAGATTAGAGATTTTATGATTGTCAATTTGCCAAAGAATGTTAAATACCTGTTGTTCCATCTATTAATTATATTGCTACACATTTCTAATTTAGAGTTCCTGTCCAGCTGTTCACATTCTTTAGAGTTAGTGCTGAAATAATGTTCCTAGAGCTTTAACGCATTTGCTAAATGTAATATCATAAAAGGAGGGTTAGTAATTTTTTTTTCCCAATCTCTGTTTTGTTTTTATTAAGTTTAAGGCCCGAAAATAGTCCAAAATGTTGGATTACTTCTAGTGCCTTTGGTATTTTCTGCACATTTTTAAGAAGCGGTGTGGTATCATCCGCTAACTGAGTAATTTCTAGATGTTGAGAATTCTGCATATCTATAATGTATATTTTTATACTCATCCCCTTAATGCCTTAGGATTTTCTAAATTTTGTAGATAGTATTTCAGCAACTGTTAGATATAACAAAGCAGACCCAGTTAATGAACTAGTGTTTGAAGCCAAGTTAGTGAAGAACATCAAACATAAACTTCCATTCAACCGTGTCGAATGCTTTTTTAAAGTCAAGAAACAGGATTGCACCTTCACAGTTAAATAATCCTGCACGGTCAATAATATCTTAAATTTGTTTTATGTTATTTCCATTGGATCGATTTTTATCAACCCTTGCTGATCGGGACTAATTTCTTTCGGTTATACCTGTAGTCTGTCAGCTCAAACGTTCGCTATAATTTTATAATCAATACTAAGGAGTGATATTGGTCTCCAGTTAACGGGATCTCCTTTTTTGTGAAGTTATGAAATTACACTTTGTTTTTGACTTCTTGATAATTCGTGTTTCGTAAACGATTGCTCATAAGATTTAATAACGATGCATGCTAATTTATGCCAAAACATTTGGTAAAATTCTACTGTAAGACCATCGAGTCCATGGCTTTTATTTTGCTTCATGTTATTAATAGCTTGTGTACATTCATCTAATGTTAATGGTCCTTCACAAGTGTCGTGTCCTGCCTCAGCAGACGTTAAATGTGTAATCTAACTGCACATTGTTAAGATAAATATTATTATTTGTATGAAGTTCATTTCTGGAAGATGTATATAATTTTTGATAAAAATTTACTTTTTTACATTTGTAACGTGTGTTTTCATTTTCTACCTCGACAATTCTAAGATTTCCTTTTGCTCTGTGTACAACTTACTGAGTTAGTTTTCTAGTTTATATAATCGTTTGTTTCGATTGTCTTTAATTTCATATTTAAATATTTCCCATTTTACTATGGCATCTAATGATAATTTCATACAGCGGTCTATAGTATCTGAAATTAATTACCAATATTCTTTATCTTCTAGATATTTATTGTTTACTTTCCAGTAGCCTGCTCCACATTTGCAAGGGGTTTTCAGTTTTAGAGACGGTCTGTACTTTGTATAATTGCCGGTCTAATGTCTGTTGAAATAACAAAGGGTGATATATTTTGATCAATAAGCCAGTAATCAATGCGACTTTTTTCAATACTGAGCTCCTTCCATATATCTATAAGATAATTGTTCGGTGAAATATTTGTCGAAAAAAGACGTTTGTATTATCATAAAATAAAACACAAAAAAAACGGGTGTTTATTACTAGTTTTAAGATAAAACAAGATTGTTGTAAACGATTATTGGCAATGGTTCTTATTAATGTTTTAGACTATATTACAACAAAACTGGATGAAGCCCATAGTTAAGGTTCAGATGAGCCAGATACATCTTTAAATTCACTGTTCCTTATTTATGAAGTCTATAAACGTAATAAACTATTATACAGCAATACAACATCTGGTACTGACATCAATCAGTATTCATGTCTCATGTTATCCTAATCCAGTCTGAGTAAATGTAATCAAAATGCGTCAAGATACAATCCAGATATATACAATTGACTTACTTGGTTATAACATCCATTTTAGTCCACTAGTTTTAAGTACTTGATTATTCAAAATTCCAGTCGACCGGTCCGTTAGATATTACTAGGAAGTAGTTTATTGACTTTATACTACCAGACTCTGTGTCTGTGTCGTTTTTGTGTCCTTGATAGAACATTTGAGATAACAGCTGCAATAATAATGCCTTGCAATGAGTATAAATCCACCATAGTACAATACTGCAGTACAGAAATTGATATTGTGCCTACTTCAAACTTTTGCCCATATATATTGCTTGAAATGTTTGTCTTTCAGTGCAAGTGTTGTAGAAATTGGACATGCCGTTGTAAATAGGGTTACGTTATTACTCAAGATTAAATCTGTTCGGACCATTCCGGCTTTCGGTGCTTCATTACTATTCATTGAACGTTATATTTGAGATCCACTTATTCAAAAGTCTTTTACATAAATTATCAGTGACAGAACAATATATGATTGCACTGTTCAAATACTTTGATTGAATCACAATCCCCTGTTAGAACTGTTTTAAGTCGATATCATTGATTGGGTAAAAAATAGCACATTGACGAAGGAATTGGAACCGAATTTCAAATCACGTTACGTCAGATTCTCAAGCGTATGTACATTACTTGTAACAGTTTTAGATACAACTAAGGTGTTAACTTCTATAGAATCCAGGGCTCGATAACTGTCAGTTGTACATAACTTCTGCTAATATGAAAAATCAAATAACTACATGTCATTTATTTAAAAATTGTGTTAAAAATGAACCTTTACTTGATCTGTTAACCAGTTTTGAAGAGATGTGTCAATAGAATGGCAAGAAACATGCACGACTTCTTTCATTTCTGTTTTAGAATAGCATTTTGAATAGATATAGCACTGCTCAACAACTTGATATGCTTTTTTGGTGCGAATAACCCACTCGGAAAACCTCGGCCAAGTACGTACAATGCCTCGGATGTTCTACTTTCGGAAATACCATTCGTATATCATGTAAGCAATATGACAGCGTGAACGCTGGAGTGCTGATGAAACGGGATTAGATCAAATATTTAAGCTATATGAAGACTGAAATATGTGAGTTTTTAACAAACAATGATAATCCATTTCTAATGTGAATTTATCGAAATTATTGTAGTTTCATCCGTTTTACGAGAACTATTTTTTGACCCCACAAAATGTTGAATTTTGGCCACATAGTGTTACGCCTGACATACACTAGAGGATGTTCGTAGAGTAAAGTAGTGGTACGGGAATATCCGAGAGATGTCGAGAATGGCGAATAACCGTAAACGTAGTGACGGACAATTCATTCACAAAGTTATTTATACCATACAAATTTCTTGTTATTATAGGGCTTTATTGACAAGTTCGCTATCATAACAATCTTGATTAATCCGGCTTGTATGTAATTCTTCATCCTAGAAAATCACATTGGGTGTTCTCCGGTATTTCAAGGTATTATTATTCGTTAAATACCTCTTACTTGATCTGAAAGGAAACTAAAGAGTGAATGGCACCATGTTATTTTATCTAAATGTCCAGCTGTAAATGTGTATGGCTCCATAATCTCTCGGCTTAATATCTGGCAGTAATTTAAAACACCATTATGTTTTGTCGATGAGTTTTGAGCTATTTGGATAACCAGTCAAAATTCTCAAGCCGTTCAATAACTTTTCGGCGTACTCTAAACGTATCTACTATCCACTAGTAGTACAATTGCACATATCATTATTGCACGGCGTATCAACGCCGGGCATATATTGGTTACGTTAGAACTATGCACTGGTGCAATGAGCTCGCGCATGCGCCGTATTAACCATTAGTCTGGATTACCTACCTCTACCACTCTGTTACTATTTGAATTATAGTACGCAGGGAACCAGACTATATTAACCGTTAGCTCTCGGATATTACCGTCCCACTTGGTTACTCTACGTAGATCGCCGAGGTTTTCGAATTGCGATTCAATCTCATACGCAGTAATCTCCCCTTTTATCGGTGTGTCAAAACAACGATTGATCCTCGATAGTTTGCAGAAGAAATACTACTTCGGGTATGTGTTAATTATAATCATTCAATCATATTATAAAATGTATACGCATGAACATAATCAAGAAAATGTATATTGTATTTGAAGTGATAAGATAATTTGAAATAGTTGTACTTTCAGTTTCAATGTTACTCCACGTGGGTGGGGTTTATAGTTTAGATTTAAAAATGATTTTTGCTGATTTTTCTTATTCGCTGATATTATTCATGATTTTTAGTTGCTTTATATAAGAATAATAATTCTTATGCGAACTGAATTACTTGCTATGGTAGCTTTTGGAAAGTCTGCCAAGAGCCTTTAGTTCTAGTCCAGGTTGAGCCACATTTTTGTTAAATCTGTCTACCCACTAACCGTTCTAGAAACTTCTACTGCTTAGTTGTGTATTGAAACATTTTGTGGATATCAAATTTGTGACTATAGTCCTGTTTTAGCCAAATTAAATTGTGCATTAACTAATGTACTTAAAAATGTAGTTGCTATGTAGAACAAATGTAGTTTGAACATTGTTTAATTTAATTTCAGAAATAACTCCAGTTGACAACAATGGTGCCTTTCTGGTCGCGGTCCCCTCCTTCATAGTATGCAGGATAAACAGACAAGCATTACATTGCTTACGCCAAAACCTACTTATTTTAGAAGGAATTTGTCTGGGTGAACACTGCATTAATCCATTTTAGTCTCACACTCACAGTCTAATATATTAGCCTAAATAGATGTTACAAACAAAGAATTAATGAATATTTATAAAATTTTACCTACGCAGTCAATTGGAATACATTTGCTGCGAAATTTGAGTACAAGTCAACTGTTAGTTGTCTACTTTATGTTTTTGTCAGTGTCAGAAGAAGCACAGGTGACCTAAGGTCCTAGTTAAGATTGGCCAATTTCAACCCATTTTGCAATGAAAATATCCCAGTGTCCATTTAAGCTTCACCACATTTAAATAATTTTCAGATAATTTTTTATATTTATACAAGTGCATTTGTGTAACATAAATTATGTTGTTTTCCAATCCGAAAACAGAACAGAACAATTTGCTTTGGAGTTTAACTTTTTTCATAAACAATGTTCACACGGGTCTTGAGAAGTCCTTTAATTTGATGCATACTCCTTGAAAACTACTTGAATTTGTAACAGGCAATAACTCCTTGAAAAGTAAATTATTTTGTGCATTGCAACCGTTAGGAAGATAGTCATCAGTTAAGAATATACATGTAATACATGTAAACTACACCCTCACGCTGTATTAACATTTAAAGCAGAAACTAGCAAAAACGTTTTGCTCTGGCCTTACGCAATAGACCAGTGGGCATAGAGAATTTTGACCCCTGCATGGATTTCAATGAAATTTCTCAAGATTGACAGCATCAACTCTAGTTTCACATATCATCAGCAAATTCCGCTCGGATAATTTTTTACTGAGTTATGACCCTTTGTTGTTCTTCTACATAAAGTGTGTATAGAGAAGTCGTCTGCCCTTCATCTCCAATACCACTGATTAGATTTCAACAAAACTTCACAGGATTTTTCGGTATCGAGTCTAGCTGTGCTTAAACTAAAGTCACAATGTTTTGGTCAGATCTTTTGCAGTATTTTTACTTTTAATCCTATAAATTACTTTTGAGGGACATATATTGACTAAAACAACATTCAAGTTATCACATTTACTTCATTCCAACCTTTTTTTAAACTGTTAATAGCACTTACATTTTTATACCATTCCTACTTCTATGTTTTTAAATTCTTGGCTATACTTATACCTCTTTTAACTATTCTTATCGGTCCTCGCAAGAGGTTCAACAACAAAGAAACATTGACAGAGAGAATAGTAATCAGTAATTAATTGTATAACCACTATTATCAGTAGAACAAAGTTTCTTTTAAAAAATGCAGCTGTATTCCTGTATGACACCAATATTTTGAACTGACCCTCAGATGTGAAAACTAGGACTTCATAATGACCCTCAATTATAACAGTTGAGTGAAAACACTGCCATCCATTTTGGGGGTGAATAGTCTAAGCAATGTGTTATATATGGAGAGGGCTCACCCGCATTTAAATACATGCATTATTATTGAGACTAAAGGAATAATAGGGGTGATAATTGATTAAGTTGATTAAATTGTCTTTAATTACTTTTAAAGCTATATTAGATCGAAAACGAGGCTCTAACACGTCGGACGTACTATTACAGTGAGCGAAATAAAATCAAATAAATAAATAGCAAATACAGATAAATAGGAAGAGGAAACATCAAAAACGGATATAAAGTGATATATACTAGTGAAAGTGTGTAGATTGTGATAAATAATAATGCCTAACAATCAAAATAAGCAGAAAGCGGACAACAAAGAGAAAACAAAGTCTCCCGCCATTTCTGAACGACCAGGCAAAGAAAACGGACGGAACATCCATAGAGCACCAACCAGATCAACAGAATATGGGAAAGCAAAAGAAAACTGGTAATATGACTATTGTTAGCCCATGTAATGAGAACCGTGAACAATTTTCCCTATGACACAAACATTTATCCCTACCCCACCCACCCCACGGGAAATGCCGCCAAACAGTCAATATGTGAAAATGGTAAGCATGAGCGGACAATGTGAACAATATAATACTTACCCAAATGAATTACCAGTGCTCTCGCCAGCCTCCTATGTCGGAACGAACACGTCGAACTTTACCCATAGAACACCAAACTTTACCCCACCCATCTATCAACAAGGGGATCAATTCCAGACTTATCATCAACAACAACAGATAGCTGAACCAAATGCAAATGATATGCTTATCAGTTTGATAAATAAACTTGACACTCGTCTCCAATCAATTGAAAACAGTGTTTCAAAGCTAAATGTTATACAAAATGAAGTCTCACAAGTTAAGGCTGATGTTTCTGTGGTGAGAGAGGACAATCATTCCATGAAAACCAAACTGAATGAGGTTGAACAATTTTGCCAATCAATTAGTAATTTACTGACGAATTCAATGAACATAAATGTAAACAACAAAATGATATGATCGATCTGAAACAACAAAACAACAACATGTCGGCAGCAATTGATAATATTTATACAGAAAATAGTTTACTCCGAGACAAACTGTTGAACATCGAATGGAGGAGCATGGTTATAAATTTATAGATTTTTTGCAATATAATCGGTTATATATACTAAATGGAAGAACAAACGGTGACTATGTAGGAAGCGTTACATGTAAAAACGCTAGCACAGTAGATTATTTCATTTGCTCACCAAAAATGTTTTACTTGATCTCACAGATGAATATTCTAGATTTTTGCCCTCTATATTCGGATGTCCATAACCCTGTAGATGTTTTGTTTACTTTTCATAACTCTAAAAATGAAGCAAGAAATGAACAAAGCCAGTCTTTCCCTAAAAAGCGGTTATGGGACGATAGTAAAACTGACAATTTTACTAATAATATAAATTTGAACGAGGTAAACTCACTCATAGAAGAACTAAGTGCTATCGAAAACAAAAGTCAATGTTCATTAGAAGATATAGATAGAGTTATGAAACAAATTGTTAACATTTATCATGACAGTGCCAATCAACCATTTAACTCGTCCAATATCTTTCCAAAAGACAAACCTAAACCCATCTTTAAACAAACGTGGTTCAAAAAAGACTGTAGAGAAGCTAGACGAAATTTTCACAGAGCGAAAAACAGGTATAAAATACATAAAAATGAAATAAATAGAAATATCCTACATAAAAATAGTAAAAATATAAATATGTCATGAAATTATGCCATATAAAATTCAAAGATAACAAAGTAAAACAACTAAGAAATATGAAAAAGGTAAATTCGAAGAAATTCTGGAAAATTCTAAATTCTTCAAAATATAAAAAGTCGCAGGTTCACGCAAATTTAAATGATTTGTACAAACATTTCAAGAACATAAATAGTGACTCAGATTACGCTAAGAATGATAATAATCAACATTTTGTTATCAATAACAATGATGAATAACAGTCATTGAAATAGAAACCGCAATAACATGTCTAAAGAATAATAAAGCAAGTGGCTACGACGAGATTCTCAATGAACACATTAAACATGCAACTCCTAACATGAAAATTGCTATCCTTAAATTCTTCAATAATGTATTAAATAGCGGAATTATTCCCAGTGACTGGACAATGGGGGTTATTAATCCGATTATACAAGGGCGAAACAACAAATCCAGAAAACTACCGACCTATAACACTATTAAGCTGTTTGGGTAAACTTTTCACCAGCATTTTAAACATGCGTCTGCAAAAATTTTCAGAGAAGTATAATCTTATAAATACTTATCAAGCGGGCTTTCGTAAAGGATATTCCACAGTCGACACTATGTTTATACTAAACGCTTTAAGAGAATAATTAACTATCTCGAAAAAGAAACTATTCTGCGCATTCGTGGACTTAAAAAAGGCATTTGACACTGTAAATAGAACAAGACTATGGTTTAAATTGCAACAGTACAATGTGAACGGCAAATTTATGAACGTTGTAAAAAGCCTTTACGAAAATGCTAGATCATGTGTAAGCGTAGAAGGGTCAAGGTCAGACTTTTTTCCTTGCTCAAAAGGCGTGAGACAGGGAGATAATCTATCCCCTCTACTATTCTCCTTCTATCTTAACGATGTTCATAACTACTTCGAATCATTGAACCCAACATCTGGTGTAAATTATGATGCGATTAACGACAACAACGAAATAATCAGCTATCTAAAATTATTTGTGCTTTTATATGCAGATGAAACAGTCATTCTCGCTGAATCTGCAGAAGAGTTACAAAATGCATTATACGTCTACGAACAATATTGTATTAAATGGAAATTGTCTGTAAACACTTCAAAAACAAAAATAATAATTTTCTCTAAAGCAAGAAATCTACATTTCAATTTTACATACAAAAACGAAAATATAGAAGTAGTTGATGATTACAATTATCTAGGAATTCTCTTCAGTAAAAACGGATCATTTAAAGTAGCTAAATCTAATATTGCCAAATAAGCAACGAAGGCTATGTACTCGTTAATAAAAAAATCAAAAGATATGAAACTACCGATTGATTTACAAATTGAACTGTTCGATAAAATGGCGAAACCAATTTTACTTTACGGGTGCGAACTCTGGGGATATTCCAATAACAGCCTTCTTGAGAAAGTACAGCTTAAATATTTAAATACATTCTAGGTGTGAAACCCAGTACAGAGAAACGGGTGTTAAACCCATATCTATTGAAATCGAAAAACGAATAATTTCATTTTGGTCAAAACTTGCCAAACCTACCCATCCAAAATTAGCAAACTCCATATACCAAACTCTAATGAACACGTACACAAAATTAAATGATGTCAACAGAAAAAAACTTCAGTGGATCGACAATGTAAAACGAATACTTATAAAATGTGGAATAAATAATATCTGGTCTACTCAAGATTTTTCAGATCCAGAATGGTTAACAGCCTCCGTTCAGCAAAAACTTACTGACTTATTTCTAAGTGAATGGTACGAAACTATAGATAATTCTAGAAAATGTTTAAACTACAGACTTATTAAAACAAATTTCAAATACGAAGAATACCTAAGTAAAACTCCAAACAACTTGTTAAAATATGTTATCAAATTCCGAACTAGAAACAATAAAATACCCATTGAAACAGGATCATGGAACCAAACAGATAATAATTTAAGAGTATGCACATTATGCCACTCGGGTATAGGAGACGAATATCATTTACTACTTGAATGCAAATCCCTAGCAGAATTAAGAAAAAAATATATCAAAAACAATTACTATATACGACCAAACACTTTCCAGTTCAAATTATTAATGAACATATCGCCAGAACCTACAGCTTCATTAAAAAAAATTTGCATTTTCATCAAAGAAATTATATGTTCCTTCCAATAGAAAAACTCATCTTAAAGTTAGTACTATATTTTGTCACTGTTTATTGCATATATAAAATTTATCCTGCCTTATGAAAATATGTGTGTCTTCTGATTTTATAAATTATAGTAACATATACACAACTCTGTAACATCATAAAGTTGTGTCTTTTATATTGACTATTTTCTCTGTTGATCTTGTAATTTCACTGATATTATATAATATGCCTTGTTGTATTCATTACTACTGTAATATTTTCATACTCATGCTTTCATGTATACATGAACTGAGCTTAGTAAAATAAACTTGTAAACTTGATGTTCAAGTTTGCATTGTTTGTTGAGGTATGAAATTATACATTGTTCTGTCAAACTATTTATTTAATTTGACATTGTATAATTCTATTTTAACAAGCAATACAAGCATTGTCACTTCTTATTTGCCCCCCCCCCCCTCTTAGAGTGGGGGCATAAAGATGTTTATATACACTACTCAGCACTATCATATCAGTTACTTAGCTGAGACATGTTGTCGTTCAAACAGAAATAAGGAGTTTTATTCAAATGTAAATTTTACACATGGTTGTTGAAACATGGTAATAATTGGGCATTATTGTTTACCATGCTGAGTAGTGCATGTGTATCATATACATCATAGGTATATGAAATCATCAATTTATTTCTTTGTTATTTGCTTGACTAGGGATCATAAAATTATTTATCTAATCTGCAAATATTGACTTTTATCACCAATATTGAAAGGATGTACCTTGTAGTCCCACTGGGCCAGAGTCTGTTGATAAGGAGACTAAAGATGTTTGATTTAGGGAGGCGCAGTGGTTGTTATTAAATCACACTGTTATTTAACATGAAGATGAAGGAATTTTGATTTATAAATTAACAATCTGATTTTAAAATAAACATCATATTAATAATGTTATTCACAAAAATTTGATTATACTGAAAGTGGGGGTGAAAAGTCTAGGGTCTATCAAAATTGGGGGGTGAAAGGTGTGGAATGTCTGGAATTCAGCGCTTATAATGGTATGAGCAAACTTCTTCTGCAATATGTTTTCTCATTTATAACCCTATTTACACAACACTCATCCCCCTTCAGGCATTTAAGGCTCAACCAACGTTGGCGGCTGTCTTACTCCACACCATAACACTCGTCCTCATTCAGGCATTTAAGGCTCAACCACTGTGGGCTGGTAAACACCGTTGTCACCATATAAGTTATTCAAGGGGAAAAAACTGGACCCAATATTGGACTTAAACCAAAGACCTCCTTAATACTAGTACGGCTTACCAGGTGGCCGCCTAACCCCACACCACTATACTTCTCCCTCTTCCAGCATTTGAGGCTCAAACACGCCTGCCACAAATAAGTTATTCTAGGAGAAAACATGTACCCAATGTAGGGCTTGAAAAGCTTTTTACACACATCAATTACAATCCTAGATGAAACAACAGCTTAGCGCTTGTGATTAGTATATAGATAGTGCCATATCTAGATAACCAAGTTGAAAAAAAACAATACACACACTATATAACAGTGATTACAAATGTAATCACTCTTCTTCTGCTATAATATTTAATATTACTTTACCGTTTCAGGTTTTCATGATATATTCGCAAGATGCTTTATAAAAGTCAACTCGGGTACAAAAAGAAAGAGGCTGTAAATTTACAAACAGTGGTCAACAATTCATAAAATACTTCTTGGAAAATACTCTTGAAGTTTTCCTTGTATATTTTAAATCCAATTACCATTTTGTTACTGAAATAATTACAATCTGTGATTGACTACTAAGTTTTCTACCAATCTTGAAATTTAGGATTTGAAATGCAGTTCTTTTTCAATAAAATTGTAATCACTGTTATATAGTGTGTGTATTGTTTTTTTCAACTTGGTTATCTAGATATGGCACTATCTATATACTAATCACAAGCGCTAAGCTGTTGTTTCATCTAGGTTTGTTTGTGCATGCTTATGAGGAATATTTATCAGGTTGGGAAAAGTACCATTTGTGGAGACTTATGATTTTTTCAACAAGCTTTGTAATACTACAGTTAAACACATAAAACAAGCAGCTATTGATAATATTAGTTGCTTATATCACAGACGGCTGCAAATGTTGGGTTGAAATCCAAACAAATTGTGTCTCTACATTCTCAGTATACAACTCATGACATGACATTATGAGAAAGAGCATATTGTATCTATATTATTGGTATCTATTCAAAGCTGAATGGACTGAGGTGTGACAGACATAGATAAAACACATAGTAATGACTCTGAATGTATTTGTTTTACATACTTTTTTACATAAAAATAACATGATGTTATACAATTAATATGTTTGTACTATTTAAATACTAGATTAATGATCTCATTTAGACCAATAATTTGAAAACGGTCAAGTCATTTTCTACCAAATTATCATTCACATATTCCTGTTTTAATTATTTGCAATTTATATATATTGCATATAAATTTGGAATAAAGGCTTATTTTGCACTAAAATTTGGAATAAAGGCTTATTTTGCACTACTAAATCAATTATAACCATCAAAAATTACTGGCATTAAAATCTGATGCAATAATTTTGGCCAATATAGGTCAACTTGTTAACTTTGACTACCTCATTTTTGCTCAACTTTGATCGCCGTGCAACCTCCATTTGCTGCATTCTGCAGCAACTTTTGTACTTGTAAATCACACGCAGGAGGAAATAAACGCGTGTGTCTACCGAGGCAACTATCAAAGGATGACATTGTAATACATGTTCGTCGTTTTGTAATACATTTTTCTTTACTACAAGCATGTTGTTTTCTGTTGCTGCAAACTTTCTTTCTTCTTAAATTGTTCATTTCCTGTTGCTAATTTCAAACAAAGAATTACAACGCATTTTGTAATATTTCTTTTTTAGAAAATACTCATCATTATTATGTTAAAAAAGGTGTCTTGGAACATTGTGAAAGAGGAAAAACTCAATACCGTATGAACAAAATTGCTTCACGTCTTCATTTGGAAATCCTATGATAAAAAAGTTCTTAGTTTTTTTTCGGTTTCGTTTCATATTTAATTCAGTTTTCTGCTGACAACAGTCGTTCTGACTGATGGCCTTGTTATGTTCATGCATTTCCTTTCCAGAAGTTCATGCTTTTTCCAGAATCCAATCCACTTTTAATAAAATAAGGGACATTTGTCAACATATTCTTGAGTCAATGACATTTTCCATTGATACGTTTAGTGATGTGGTGTGATTTATTCAAAAATCTTTATATTTCTGTCTGATGCATGCCCATTACATATTTTTGCAAGAATTGTTGTTACCCCTAATATAATTTAATATCAACACTGTGTCTTTTATACTTTCAATTAGGAGCTTCTCTTTAACGAAATTTCAATTAAAACGATGCATTGAGGTTTTATGCAGACGATTATTTGGAAGGAATTCGAAAAGGTACCAATTTGCCTTCCATTTAAAGGATGTGCGAGTATTCTTTAACATTCCCGTAACACTATTGACAATATTGCTTTTCTGATTAACCCGTTGTATGAAAGCGTGTTCATTTTTATTACTTTACAAAATATGGTTCAAAGCTCATTAAATTTCCGTAATTTAGGACTTATGTTTAAAAGTTGCATGTGTAGGTGAACAGTTTACAACTGGATCAATAACTACTAAAGATTGCTTCACATTATGTCAATCCACTAATACTCTAAAAAGTGTGATATTTCTCCCTTTGCACGAGAATAACACATGTTCATGTGCCATTATGGTTTTCGCCCAGCAGACGACCATATCAAACTATGGAATAATACATATTTAAGCAAACTTTATTTTCAAATTTAAAACTTTATGCATTCAAGACGTTGTCGTATTGTGATTTGAAATAAACTTTGATGTACATGTGTGTTGATACAGCGCAAATGCATCCACGCACTCTATATTTGATTAAAAGTTTAACAATTACTCATCCTTGTCCTGTGATCTTTTCCATCCATTAATTCCCCCCATCCCCTCCCTTCACTGTCCACTTTGATTCTCCTAGTTATTCCTTGTGGTCTGCCGGGCCATTCCTTGTGCCTCTGTTCCTTAATATGTGTACCGTTTGACCTCCTTAAGAGCCTTATGTTTTGTGGATTGTTGTTTTTCCGGAGGTCTGCGTGGGGAGGCACTGTCTTGTGTATGTGACGTTCCCTGTAGTTCTCTCTGTTTTAAACTCATCGTAGATGTTAGTTAAATGCTTAAATGACACATATAATAAATCTGTTAATGGTTACGAATTAAGTCGGCATTTATTTGAAGTACATTGCAAAATGGGCATATTACAAGACACACGATGTGCACGTTTTCATGATTTACTTAAAAAGTCGTAAAATCTTTTGACAAAAATCGTTTGTGGAAAATATTTTGAAAACAATATACAAGGATTTCTTCCAAAATGTAAAAATACGCATGTAAATTTATTTAGAGTGAACATGAGCCCACACAATAGCTACGTTGATTCTGATCAAACCAATATAATTGTGAGAACATTTAATATATTTAGTTGTATTAAACAAATGCATTACAACGTATATAAAAATGCTTTGTGTGCGTTTACCCACGTGCCATGCATGTTTGCTACATGAAAGTAGTACTTGGTTTGTTTATGGCATAAAAATAACACCAGCACGTATAATTATAATGACATATGATGCTGTTATGTCTCATTAAAGTCTGAAACAATTTGATCTATGTCATGTATGTTAACTATTTCTAATTTTGCGGGCATAAATCTGCCGCCATTAACGGTATCCGTACATTTCGTTATAAATTACAAAAGTTGTCAATTAGTCGTGGATTAAAACATCTGTCATCAACAATGGTAGCAAAATATTCCTACAACCAGTATTTTTGTTGAAAGAGTAATACGAAAACAACATCTAAACATTCAGCTGACACTGTTCAATGATTTTCACTTAGAAACTAGCAATTGCTTTACTGATCTTTATTTGACAATTAGTAGCTGTATAGCAAAAAAGTGCATAAATTACTCATAATTTAGACGGCGTCTTAATGCCCAAAATATAAAATGGACCGTTATTTTCCAGTCTTGTTTACATACTGTTCAAAGTTATAGTTACTGTGGAACCCTTTATAAGCAATATAGATATCCAGTTAAATTTTGTAAATTTCTTGTAACATTCTTTCAAATTCCATCATAATGCCTATTTGATTGACCCAGTCAATAGTAAGTGTGAGAGAAGCATTTTTGCTAGGTTGATGAGAATGACTTGAATATGATGAATAACGAATGTGTCAAATGGTCTTAGTCACCAATGGTCATTTTCCGGGAAGAATGAAGTCTCGAAATCAATACATAGAACAAAAGATATTGATGCTATGAATTTGATATAAAATAGCATATGATAGAACTATGAATTAAATATATAACAAAATGACATTCTTTACATGAGAATTCGTATAATAACATTTAACATAAGTTTGAATGAAGTAATCACTAAACACACCATTAGAAAATAATATACATACACTCAAATGCTTTTCTAATAGGTCACTTCTTGTATTGCCATCATTTGTTTTTCAAAATATATACAGTGAAATATATATTAACTAAGTCTGCCTACTTCATTATTACCCATGAGTGAATTTAAAAGGTAAATGTAAACTCATGATCAGTGTGCAAATACTGCTTATAAAGATTTATATCCTAAGTAATTAATAGCTTACAAGAGGATTGACCAATTAGAAAAGTGTTTCAGTGTACAGAAGTTCAGATGTAATGTAATACATTTCAAGGTTGAAGGCAGGTAGAGCCAAAACAAATGTACATGGAATCCTGTAAATGTAGAGAACTTTGTGTGATATTTGATTCTAGTTTTTCTTCTAACTTAAAACGACATAATATCATCCTGAAGACGTTTCGCATACTATTAGACTATAGTTCGCTAGATCTCCAACTTCGATGAATGACTTTTCTCTAATCGAAAATGTCAACTAATCACGTCTTTCGTATAAAGTTTTGATTCTATAATTCATTGTTCTGATGTCGATGTTGCTTTATCTTCAGTTGGTTTAGGAATGAATGATGTCTCATCACAAAAGTCGTCTTCGTCCTCCTCTAAACTATCCGAAAACATGTCATTTATTGTCTCGATGGTACTAGTTGTGGTGTGTACATTATTAACAACTTTAGTAACACCACTCACATGTCCATTATTGCTTTCATACGATGTTAATGTTGGCTTTGAACATATAGCCGTTTGATTGTTAGGATTTGGAATAAATGGTTTTGGAAAACTCCTGCTGGCTGATTGGAGTGAAGGTGTTGCCCCTTGTCGCACGTTTTTATGGGGCTGGAATATGACAATGTACACCTTTGGGCCGAAGAGGCACACAAGAGCAACAGTTGCGCTGATACTGACACACATACACAGTGATGTAATCTCGATCTGTAAAACAAACAATATTTCAATTAAATTTTAGCAACATGAATATTGGACAACGAATTGATCAATCCATTAATATTATATGCCCACGTCGCTTTTCAATTCAAAATACTCTCATGAAAAGGTATTCAAACCGCAAAGGAGCAATACAATGAACTTTAATTTGAAATTTATTAGAAAAATTGATAAACATTTTTTTATTGGGAGGCTGTCATAAAAAGTTTAAGAATGATATCAGCAATTTTGTCTCTATGTTGCCGAAGGCCTGTGGCGTTATGTCTTCGAAAGAAAACATGAAATTCACATTTCACTAGCAGTCTCTCGTTGCCTAAAATTGTTGAATTATTTCGTAAAACAAAAATACCCGTATGAATTGAACGGCAACGAAATGTATAAGTGAAAATATAGCTAGAAATGTTCTTGTAATTTAAAACCAGTGTTTTAAACCTAAGTTTATGAAAACGTATCATTTTTAAACAATGCAAAGGTTGGCTGAAATTAATTTAATTTGACCGATTAAAACATAATACTACCCAAGTTGTAAGCGATGATACTCGGATTTTTAACAATATTGTAGTTATAGAATATATATACAAATGTATATAGTTTTCGAGAATATACGTCGGTAGAAAAGTGTTACACCCATTTTGTTATCAATATGAAAATCAAAATATATTTATCATGAACAGATTTTTGTCAGTAATTAACATAAAGGTAAATATGCCACTTCCGATTGTAGAACTCCATGCCTATTGCTTCTTATAATGTGAGAATCGCCTCGATGGAAATAATTAGACTAGTAGTGTAATGGTTAGCATAACGGACCGGCAATCCGTTGACCTGGGTTCGATTCCCGGTAGCGCCATTGACCGATTTTTCGTGTTTCACAAACATTTACTCTGATTACAATTTTCTCCACAAGGGTAACTTTGACAGTTTTTTTGTAACCGATAAAAACCCGTTAATGACCGACGTATGGATGTCTTCAATATTTCAGAGCCTAGAATCCAGCATATAATTCAAATACAAATGTAACCCCTTTAAACCGGACGAGCTCCGGGACCGGACGAGCTCGGGCACTTTTTTTCAAACGGGGACATTTGGTTTGTTTGTTTCATCGGGTTTAACGCCGTTTCTCAACGATATTTCAGTTATATACGGCGGCCGGTTCACGCGACACTTGGATCTATATATGTTTAGTACTGGCAAACATTTCACTTGTTTTACAATTTTAAGGTTCTACCATGATTACTGACCATTTTCTTTTATTTCGGTTTGAAAATCTAGCATATCTAGAACAAGTCGGATTGAAGAACTCTTGGAAAAAATGTTTACTATTTTTCAATATTTTTTTTTTCTTTTTCGCATTTCTGTCTTATGTTTTAGTTTTATTTCATATTTCATGCAAACCATCTTACCTATTTACACATACTTTGATATTATAAAACTGTTTAGTTACAAAACGGAAACGTGTATGCAACGAGTTGCCAGCTTGGCTACAGAGACGAATGGTACCGTCCCACAGCACTTTTGTGCTTTGATTAAAGTAGGTAACAAAACCATTAAGGGATGGATTGATGAGAGGGGGAACAGTATATAGTTTGAAGAATAGAATTTAAAACAAAATGAGATAATTATAGATATGAGCATTTACAACATTGTCAAAAGTAATAACATTAATAATAAGAATAATAATAAAGGCAAACAATTTTGTAGCTCAAGCATTCTAGGTTACCATACAGCTACACATCTGAATTGCAACGGTTTATATCGCAGCAAAGACGTTAAGTAGAGCATATTAAATGAGAGAATTATTTTTATGCACGAGTACATTTTTGTGAATGTGGAAGCAGAAACTAGTTATAAGTCAAATAAATACGCAGATGTTTTTATAATAATGTATCTATACACATATTGAAAAATAAATTAGAGGGCATTGATATCCGCACGATGAGCGGCCGCCGCATATATGACCGCATATACGTGACCGCCGCATATATGAGTCACAGGAGATGGAGGCATCGGCAGTGACTCGAATGATACATTATTAAAACGTGAGAAATCAATGAAGGCACAAAAAAGTTTTTGCTTTCTTTTTTTAGCAATTTCAATAAGTGAGTGTAATGTAAATATGTGACCAGAACATGAACCCTTCCTGAAACCAGCTTGGTTTTCATCAAGTATATTATTTTCTTCCAAAAAATGTGTTAACCTTTGATTAAGGATAGAAGTAAAGAGTTTTCCTAAACAACTTAGAATTGTGATTGTTTGGGTCCTTTTAGGATCACCTTTACTTTTTTATATAGGGAATATTATTCCTTCCAGACAGGATTTTGGTATAAAACCAGTGTCTAAAATGGCTTTAAAGGGTGGAGGTAAAATTGGAGAGCCATATCCTTTGTGGACTTATGTATTCGTTGATAATATTGTCAAAAGGGCTCGATGCTTTTGAGTTTTGAAGGGTTGATATGCATTTGATAATCTCCGCCTAGCTAATTAAGGCAAGCGTTTGACTCTTGCGCAAGACGGATTTCGTTATCAAATGCCTGGTCCTCAACATTGTTTCCGTAAATCTGTTTAAAATGTTGATAAACATTATTGTATGGAGGGTGAAGAGGTTTCTTTGACATAAGGCTATTAAAAAATTTCCAAGTTTAGACTAGTTAGCTTGTTTATGCTTTTTTATGTAAAAGTTCATAGTTCTTTTATAGTTTTTGCTAGCATTTTGCAGTCTTAAATTGTTGTTTGTATACTTGTTGTTATTAAGTGTTCTTGTACTTCCAGGGAAGCTACTATCGGCTGCTTCGCGGAATATGTCTGAGACTTTGCTGGTTACATATTCGATTGTTTGCGAGGAACATGGTGCAGAGCTTAATTGATCAGTAAGTAAATCGACCTGTTCCGTGTTGATATTTTCTGTAAACCTATGTGCGAAGTTTGCAGAATACTAAAATCAGTTATATCCTTAAAACATTCGGCTGAGGTATATCAGGTACTTATCAAGTATCTTTAATAAGTTTGTTGTCATAGCAATTAAGACGAGCCATGACAGACAGATACTCTAGCAAAACACTAATTAGGTGTGAAATGTTAAAAACTGACTTTATTTACTGTATATTTTAAACTTATAATTCCAATTGCATTCGAAAATCGTTTCTTCTGATACTCACAGTGTTCTGTATCAAACTCTTCCATCGAAAGGTTTTGTGCAAGATGTGAAAATTAATATTGAGACATTACTGTTTGTCCGGTTTAAAGGGGTGATTTATAATGGAAATATCCATTTCGGGCCAAAATTCTTGTCTGGTTTCATGAATTAAGGGGTTTCCGGATTAAAGGGGTTCCGGTTTAAAGGGGTTCCAGTGTAATTAAAAATTGACATTATCAACTGAAGACTGTGAATCGCTATATGATTATTATTTCCCTTTATGTTTTTTAAGATATATAGTGGATTCCCCTTCCCCATGTAACATTCCTTGGCCTGATATAGTATTCTTGTTCACCCCCTGTGTCAGTGGCCAGTTTGCTTTATTGCTTGTCCTGTATTATATTCCCTCCCTTCCATCCAATCTCCCCATTGTTATCCCCTCCAATTCAGACAATTCCTTTCTTCCCCATTTTTGAATAGGTGTTCGCCCTTATTAGCCACTCAACTCCTAATGTTCGGTATGCAGATCTATACTTCTCGGTGATCTGTTTGGAGGCATTGTCTTGTGAATGTGGCGTTCCTTGTAACAACTTAATCCTTCAATGTTTCCCATAAAGTAATTAGCCATGACATTATTGTGAAGTTTTGTGCTTAAATATGTTAACATACATCTATTGGATTATAGTTCAGTATATATACTTACTTTAAAATCATGATTTGCACCAAAGTAGATGGGAATAAATGCCAGCCATACAATACACGTGCTGTACATTGTGAATGCTATGTATTTGGCTTCATTAAAGTTCTGTGGAATCTTTCTCGTCATAAATCCGAACACAGTACACAGAATAATGAGCAACATATTATAGACTAGAGATAGTAAGATAGCTATCTGACTGGCCTTACAGGTCAACACTAGAACATCAGTATAATGCTTTACATACATTGTCTGTGGCGTCTCAAAGCCAATCCATGTAAGTCCACCTACAACCTGTACTGATACTAAACACATACATATAAATATTTGAGATTTCGGACTTGTATAACTTGGTCTCTTCACCATGGCTTTAACGCCTCTGTTGAAAATCCGGTAAATCCGGTTTGTTTTTATAAGTACCGAAGCGTATATTAGACACAGTGAGATTCCGAGTATGAATCTTTTAATAGTGCACAAAATGATTGTCGGTTTTGCAAGTAGGATAAAAGTAGTTCCATACGAGAGCAAAATTCCAATGAGAAGTACATAACAAAGTTCTCTTCCTGACGCCATTATCAGTGGAGTATTATTGTACTTGATGAATACATAGAAAACATATCCCGCAGCGAAAATGCCGAGTGTTGAAACCGACACCGGAAGTAAAACCCAAAGCGAGTCCCATGTGAGATGCAATACCGGAAGTGGAATGCATGACGTCAGATTTTGATTAGGCGTGTATCCATCCGGACAGTCTTGGCACGTAAATTCATTTTTCAACATTTGATTTTCTCTGCATCGAATGCAAACCCAACAACATGTGTCACTTTCGACTGTGTTATTTTTAACGTAACCAAATGGACATTCTTCACTGCATACTGATCGAGGCGGGTTGTCACTCCCACGGAATTTTAGAGTATCGTTGAAAATAACCAATCTGGAAAATATAATTCAACAGTTTCGACAAATTCAGGAAACCACAGAAAACGCTGCTCTCAAATCAAGCGATGTTATCGTTACGCCCAAGGCAACATATTTAAATTTTAGTCGCCTAATTTAAGTGCATTTATCTTATAAATGGTCGTTTGTGGGAAATTAATGTAACCAATTGCTTGAAATTGTTGCAAATAAGAATGAAAGTGAAATATAACTATGGAATTTGTTATTCTATAGTCTATGAGAACTGGCATCGATATAATGGATTAGGTTATTATAAAACGTGTAGTTCTCATTTCTGTTCATGAACGAAAATAAGAGATACCAGACATAGAATACACGTGACTATTATAATTTGATGCTTTTCAGTAGCATTACGTTGATGTAGGCAGTAAGTGAAATGAGATTTGGGGATGACTATAGAGTGTGAATAAATCATTTGTACAAAAAAGCAATCGTGAATGTTTTAATTTTCCAAAACTAATTATTTCATAGAAAAATGACACACTAAATGCTCTTATGTTTATTAAACATTATTGTGTATTACGACACTGTTGGTATCCGTACGTCTATAATAAGTAAAACTCGCCTGTCTGTCCATTCTCCAACTGGAACATATTCATAAATATTTCCTTCAACCCGCTGATATTGAAAAATGTCGTATCTCCCTAAGCCGTCCCCTTTACTGTCAAACTTAACGTCATCACCACCAATACCTACAACAACATATATATCTAACTAATGTATTAGATATCAGAACATTTGAGGATTTACAACCTCTTCTGTAAGTGACGTCATTTCAAGAAAAAGCAACATGTGATGTCACTATTTGCAAGCAGGAAACAGTGTTTACTACATATGGTCACTTCGTGTTCATATTGCCTTTTGGGGCAAACATTTCTTACTGTCAGTACATGGTGACGCCACCTTGGACGTTTTCTGGAAATGACGTCACTTACAGAAGAGGTTGTAAATCTAATATGTATACCCCTGAGTATGTGTTGTTCATCTCACGATATAAAGAATGATACCATGCATTTGACAAATGGAATACTTCATAACGTGTTTTCACGCAGTTACTTAAAAATATTTAATTGCTTCTGAATATTTAATTTAAAAGGAATCGAATATACATTTAACTTACTTCGAACATACTATCAAGTTGACGAACATTTACCTCCCCTGGTTCCGGCAAGAATTACGGAAATCAAGTACTGTTATTAATTATAAGTGTGTACTGAATCACATTTTAATGTAATTGTGATTTTTAGAACATTTTGAACGTTATATCTTTGTTTAAATTAGACGTTGTTGCATGTGTTATTACTGCAAAATAAGCTAATCCGTAATGTGGTTACCCTGCGCGGGTCTAAAAATAGAATCCAGGAAAAGTCCAAGTCGATAGGCGCTTACACAAATACGTAACAATCAAGCGCTTGTGATGTTTGCAATCGACATTATCTGTCAGCTTTGATAGATTCAGTTCTTACACAAAAAATTGCTTCAAAAAATCCAAAGACACTGCAACTTATTGTTTCTGTTTCACATTGACTTGATTGTTTTATATTTTAATATCAAGATATTTGTTCGGATTAATAAAATAAATATCAGATCTGATATTTATCTAAACACGTTACATTCTCCTGTTAGGGAATAAATATACCACAAATGTGTCGTAAATTTCGCAGTCAAATAGGCAGGTCAAAGTGTTTGAGATACTGTCTACTTTGCTTTCACATTTAAAATGATAATTCGACCGAACTGAACAAGAACTGGATTGGGAAACAGTGTTTACGAATAAAGAAGTCCAGGCTATATTGATAGATTAACAAAAATGAAGAAATGAGATATTAAGCTTTCGTTATCTAGTGAATGCTGAATGCATACATTAAACGCCATTTTGTTGTCATGGCAGTGCGTAATAAATTCTATCAGAATTGCTCAATTTCATTTCACTCATGACAAGACGCTAGGTAACCATTTGGAGATGATAGTTTCAATTTAGAAAGATTTATGTGTCATTTGGAAATATGATATCACTCACGTGTACAATATGGAAAGTTCCCATAAATCTAAGCCAAATTAGGTATTACATCTCTAAAAATACAAGAAGTTTGCTCTTTGATTAATGTTTATTATCAGCAAGAGGACCTCATACGTCATCACGCCATTATGTCATTTGGATTCTCTCGGACACAACAACGTGTTCATCTGATTTAGTTTCGAAATTCTTCTCCCAATATCGTAACATTTTGTCCAGAACTTGATTTATACCAGCAATTAATGTGAAGAAATAAACACATTTTCATAACTCACGAAAAATGCTTCAGTCATTAAAGTGTCGTTGAGATTTTCCTCATCAGAGGTCAGACTCAAAAACTGTTTTACAAAAAAAAAGATGATGAATTTTTTTTCTCAAAACAATTTCAAGAGATTTAAATGATATTTGTCTCACTCCAAGTCTTTATTTTGAGCAAAATCTCATATTGAGCTGAGATATCATATTGAGCTGAGATATCATATTGAGCTGAGATATCATATTGAGCTGAGATATCATATTGAGCTGAGATATCATATTGAGCTGAGATATCATATTGAGCTGAGATATCATATTGAGCTGAGATATCATATTGAGCTGAGATATCACATTGAGCTGAGATATCATATTGAGCTGAGATATCATATTGAGCTGAGATATCATATTGAGCTGAGATATCATATTGAGCTGAGATATCATATTGAGCTGAGATATCATATTGAGCTGAGATATCATATTGAGCTGAGATATCTATTTGAGCTGAGATATCATATTGAGCTGAGATATCATATTGAGCTGAGATATCATATTGAGCTGAGATATCTATTTGAGCTGAGATATCATATTGAGCTGAGATATCATATTGAGCTGAGATATCATATTGAGCTGAGATATCTATTTGAGCTGAGATATCATATTGAGCTGAGATATCATATTGAGCTGAGATATCTATTTGAGCTGAGATATCATATTGAGCTGAGATATCATATTGAGCTGAGATATCATATTGAGCTGAGATATCATATTGAGCTGAGATATCATATTGAGCTGAGATATCATATTGAGCTGAGATATCATATTGAGCTGAGATATCTATTTGAGATGCTTCGAGAGATTGGGGCCTAGTCGTCAGTCAATTGCATTCGAATTTCAACAATATTATGCTTTCATCATTGATTCCAAAAGACGTTCATATTTCGTATTCAACATATTACCCCATGTGTTGTGATATAAAATTCAATTACGCTGACAATCGATGATGTACGTTTGGATATACTCGTACATATATCATTTCTGATAAAATACCACTTACTGATTTCTTTCAACTTAGTCTTTCTTTCATTAATATTGAATAAATTGATTTGATGTAAAAGTGATATTTATACCCATATAATGAGATGGATCAGTTCTCATGGTGTAGTAAGACAGCAATCAATGTTTGAAATTTACCAAATAAAATATATTATCTAAGTGTACCTAAAAAGGAAACGTTTCTAATATAGTTTAACACATCTTCGCCATTCAGATAACTTTCTTGGAGACAATTGACAGCATCTGCAGGACATTTGATTCTTCTAAGACTGTCTATAGCATGCGCCAGAGCATACACCGAATCTATAACAAACTGCACCAAGCCTTCTTGTTCATAATGCTCGTCATTAAACGCACGAATGTCTTCACGACCTGTGTATAGAACACAAAATCATGAATGATGTTACTAATTTATTCACGGTTATTTGCGCTTATTAACCATGAGGAGTACTGAGAATGAGACTGACAACACCAAATTGAGAATAGGTTGCTACTGGCAACGACATATAAAGTAAAATAACTGCACAGGGAAAAGGGAAAAATAACATACATTTAAAATACTATTGGGGACAACAACTAAATTTGAACAGAAGAATACGATCAGTCTGGGTTTAGATTAGCATGTATGGATTAGTTACTGCCAACTTAGTCTATGTAAGTGTATAATTATGTTGGAAATCAATGCCAATATTACGGTTAAGTATAAGGTTAGCTAGCTGTTGAATCGATTTAAATCCCCAGTATTTTACTGACAGTTTCAAGACTGTAAATTGCTATGTGATTATCATTTATATCAATTTGTTTAGAAGTATGCTATGTTCCCCTTTCCTCATGTGCAGTTCTTTGTCTTGATATAATACTCATGACCTTTCCCCATATTTGCCCATATATCTCCTCAATCCTTAATATTTCGTGGACTGGTTTTTAACTTGGATCTGTGTGGGGAGCCGTTGTCTTGTGTAGTGTTCCATGTAACACCTTAATCTTTCTTTGATACCCTTGATACTGTCAGTATAAATAGATGGGGCTTAAACACGTCTGACATTTATTCACCATGTTCTTACATCTATAGCCCACTAGCGGATTCAGGGGGGGGGGGGGGCGCAAAATTCCCCAACCTTACACGTATGTATGGACATAGGAGCTTGGCCGCAATATTCTGGGCCCTCCAATTTGTATCTTAAACTAGTCAAAACCAGTCACACATTGTATTGGCATTCAGCCAAGATATTTAATACGCATGACATAGTGTTATCATCGCTACCAGACAGGAACTATCGCTAGTACCCTGACTGCTATCTAGGGTGTGAAAACAGTCGGCGGGTTAATGAAGGTATGAAAGGAAGCATACTAACCAAGTGACAAGTATATTTATATTGGCATTGCTGTGAATCTTAAAATTTTGATAATTACATTTACTTGACGATCAATTAAATGGCGATAATCTTATTTACTCACAAAAAGTATTTTAACAGTGCACACAGACACAAATTAAATACATATTCTGAATCTCCATTATGAAAGTTGACTTTGAAATGGATGTTCCAAAATATATCCCTAAAAGTACCGTGTTTTTTTTACAAAATTACACATATCACGGACGTATTAACCATGTCCGAGCACATATACATGTATGAATAAATGTCATAATTTTTAAACAAATTTTCGGAAAATATCATTATAAAAGTGATGGATTTTGCGCCTGTCAAAGGTGATTTCCTTAAAATTTTCTCAAAGGGAGGGGATACCCCTCCCGCACCCTTCCCATCCAAGGCCCCATACCTTCCTATGCGTCGGATGTCTGATTATGAATACGGAAATATACAGATAGCCTTAATCATAAGATTTTCAAATAAGCGTTTCTGATTTATTGTAGCATTATATTTTATTATTATGTTGTTTATAAACAGTCATGGCCGTTTTATAAGGCTTGAGCAAAACCAAAAAAAGTTACGCCCTCCCTAAGACCAAATCCTGGATCCGCCCCTGCAGCCAACATCTAGTTTCACAAAACACGTCAAAGAATGTGTCGCTACGTTTTGGTAATTATGGTCGGGTATCAGTTATGGAAATTATAACCAGTCTTATATTTCGCAATTTCCTTGGCTCAGGTACGATTATGACTGTCCAAATGTCTTCATGACGACCGGGGACATGGCAATTTGTACGTTATTAAAACATCCTGGAAACTTTAATTGCATTTTTATGAAATATTTAATAACCTGGATGTAAAACAAACCATAGCCCTCTTACCGGTGCATTGCGTGGTATTTGGCTTCCTGTCGAAGCTGCATTCAAATATTGACTCCCAATACTCACTGTACCATGGATCAATCTTTTTATGGCTGATATTTAACTTGAGGAAATAATCATCAAACTCTGCAATAGATGAAACAAGTCACTTTGTACATTATTTATGTTTCAAACACGTACTATATATGAGCAGTGTCGTGAGATTTCCGACCCTAGTGGTCAAATTCAACATTTTTAGGTTATTTATTTTTAATAAAATTCAATACATTAGAAATTTATTAAAACCAATTTCATGAATTTCTGACGAGTATAAATTGGTTAAACACGAATAAGAACACAACCAGTACGCTAGTAACAAAATATTTACACGACGTCGAGACATTGACGTGACGGCGTTTTCAAACTATCGACTAATAATTTTAAACTTATTCTTCATCTGGGGGGATTAGCAGGCCTCATGTTGCGCATATCAACGCACGTATGGTCGCACTGATTATACGGGTATGTGTGTCTCTCCCGGGTAAAATGTATTAAAGTGAAGATTCTATCCCTAAAACTGTGTTATGTAAGCAAGGTTATCACGCTTAACGTTTTGAGTGTTAGTAAGTAGAGAGAGCCCATCTGTTGAGAGTGGTGTGGTAGTGTAACATTTTGTGCAAAATCGTATGCGTAGTGCGTGATTGTTGGTGCGGTATTGGGCAGTGTTGACTGTATAACTTCTTTAGTCTTTCTTGAGTATGAACAAATACAATTCTCGCTCAGCTTGTGCTTTATACAGATGTGTCTGTATCTGTGTTGTAGCATCGAGCTTTTCAACGTCGGTGATGGCATCCACGATTATCTTCCTAAATTTCTCAAATCTCGCACAAACATCGCGACTAGGGAATGCTATTACTATATGTGGGACACAGGACTGTGGCAAACCATTCTCCACAGAAAAAAGTGCGTAAAAAATTTCGTCGTAAATTGGATAGCATGTACTGGTTTCTTACCGGTGTTGCCATGCTTTCTATTTTCTGTCATGATAATTAACCAGTTAAACTTCATGAATTCGGGATTTCATTTTCATGAATTCACGATTTCGATTTTAACTTCAAGAATTCATGGAATTGAAATAATGAATTCAAGAGGTTGAAATCGTGAATTCATGAATTTATAATCGTGGGTTCGATTAGTTTAATTTGCGAATTTGTGCATTTGAAATGGTGGATTTATGAAGTTGAATTTGCGAATTTTTGAAGCTGAAATTTATGAGTGCAATGTTGATAGATACCGAATATATCCAAATTATATTTAGATAGCCGGAAGTTTCAAAATGTCAAACGACAATATTGAACCTCTGTACCTTGATATATACAAAGAGAATATATAAACGCTAAATGATGCAAATAAAGTAAACATTTGAACAGCAAAATAAGGAAAGTTTCTATGTTTTTTTCTGTATATACATATGTATGTGTATGTGTGTGTATATATATGTGTGTGTGTGTATATATATATGTGTGTGTGTATATATATATATGTGTATATGTGTGTTCATGTATATATGTATTTATATGTATGCATATATAGATATTGGTTAATGACATGTATACAGTATACTGATATGTTGTGCAATTTTGATGATGTTGTTTTTGTTAATGATTACTTGAAATGTTAAAATATTCATTATATCCATCTATATAGTATCATAATGATCTAGTGATGTTCGTGCATATCATATCTTCGATGTGTGTGTATATCTTGTGTACTTATCTGTATATGTGTTAATCTCTTCACTTATGGAGGAATAAAAGTATATATCTATCTATGTATACAATGTCATATAAGTGTGTTTCTTCCTGATAATACGTTGAAGCGAATGGTGACTTGTTCTAAACCATTATTACATGTATAACGTCGAAATGCGATCTCGTGAGATAAAAACAATCAAACAGTTTTAAGTCAGTATTTGTCAATAGTTGAAACTTATTTAGCGTGGGTAAAATGTGGAAAGCACGCTAAATGATACAAGACGCAAGAATCTTTAATAAAATCGGGTATATATTAACAAATAACATTAGCTCAATGAGCTATTTTCCGACATAATGTTAATGGTTAATCGGTAATTTACAATTAAATATAATGTACACTTTCATCTAATGATTTAGCACGTATATATATTAAATTATTCTAACCTTACCTAAATATATATTACTAGGTTGTGTAATTAACTGTCGAGATAGTTTTCCGTGAAAACCAGGCAGACACAACCTGTGATGCAGCTGAATTTTCACGCGAATGCCAACGGTGGCAGCACAAGACTAAGTGGTAGCTGGATCCATCCGCAGAATACGATTCTCTTGAGAAGAGCTTAATTGTCTGTAGCATCCAAATATGCATTCCCAAACATACGAATGTGTAAGTTAGTGCTGCTGGTTATGCCGGTGTCGACCGCTACTACGGCGGAGCGTTCATTCTCAACAATGAGGAGGTTAAAAAAATATATTCGCTCAACCGACCTGCTGTCCTGCCTCAATGTTTACCGTGAAAGGCAAATAGACATACAATGGGTAATAGACATCTTCGCACAACAGAAGGACCGCCGCCGTGCGTTACTTTTCAGGGTGTAGCTATATAGCTTGAACAGAAAACGTTCACATTTGCTTACACGAGCAGACATGGGGTCGATTACTTGAAAAAGTTATCAATTAAATTATGATTATTCTGCTTTTTTCCAGTAATCGATTACTTCATGATTACTGCATAATTTGCAAGTAATCGATTAATTATGATTAATTTCAATGAAAGTAATGATTACTTCCTTTTGTAAATGACAGGATGAAACACAGATCCATGAATCTTATTTATTATTTTAACAGTACAATGAATGAACTTATAACATTATTTTCAATTCTCAATGTCAGTGTCAGTTCTATACACAGTTTCTGTGTTACACTTAATGACGAAAATTTTAGTTAACTTATTGCATTTAATCATCATTAGCATTTCAAATGTCTTATCGCTGAGTCGACACCTTTCAGGTCGAAAGAACTTTCCAGCGCTAAATAACCGCTCAACAGTCATAGACCATTATAAGTTAAACCCTAGAGCTACAACATTACAGCTTCAGCCATGAATAAGTGAGAAATAAGTGTATACTTGGTTTTTAAACGATAGAAGTGTCAATCAATGCGTTGATACCTTTAACTATTTAACTATATATCCAATTATTTAAATGTCTACGTGGTAGAAAACGGAATAAAAACACAAAGTAATCTTAAAATAATCATGATTACAGCCCATTTTTGGCTGTAACGTTTGCAGCATCTACTACGGTCCACTTTATTACCCGATCAAAAAACAGTATCAATAGATATTTGCATTTGATGACAAATTTACTAAAGTAAAGTTCGCGTACATCTTACGCAAGGTTGTAGTAGATCGGTAACCAAAACAGAACGTACCAAGCTCTAACGTACTAAGCGCGTCCAAGTTTATTTTGGTATGCAGATAACCACCGTCATGAAATATTTGCTAAACTAGATATAAGTAAATTTCACATTTCACTAG
The DNA here is from genome assembly GCA_032209605.1 of Mactromeris polynyma. NCBI lineage: Eukaryota > Metazoa > Mollusca > Bivalvia > Venerida > Mactridae > Mactromeris > Mactromeris polynyma. Next base: position 1,706,266 of record JASFXZ010000043.1, on the reverse strand, counting down.
CTTTTTATTATGTATTATCTAATAATAACTATCAAAACTAATCGTTGGTTAGTTATTTTCATCTGGGTACCGTTTTACTAACATACTTACGCTTGCGTAAATCAAAGATTTTCGTAAGTTTTTGCGTTCATACAAAATTTCTACGTAATTGCGTTTCACTAATATTTGCGTACGTAGGTAAGTTAGAGCGTATAGTTACGTTACAAAATACCGACCGTAAATCTCTACGTTTTGCGTAAAAATGGCCGTCCGTATAGAAAGTACAGATCATCACGATATTTGATTGGCGCAGTTTATGATTTGATAGTGAATGATATTAAGCCGCGTACAGATAGGAGCCACTCTATCTCAGCGATGACGAAGATAACTATCGCTAACTATAACTATCGCTAAATTGTACAGTTTACAAATTACTAGCATCACATGTTTTTACACGATAAGCTCTGTAGTGCTACATATAGTCCGTTCCGCATATAGTTCGCGCATTAAATGATGCCAATGTTGCATTAATATCTGGTATGACCGCAATTCCATCTAATAACTTAGAAATTGCTGCGTAAGCCTTGCCGTGTGGCCTTGCATTGTCATGCTTCAGTGTTGCTGGATCGTGGGTATTAAGGGACGGCTACATGTATCTGCACTTGATTAAGGTAACCCTGTGTATTAAGGTTGCTCTGAACGAAGACCATATCCATCTTTCTGTTTGACATGACCCCTCCCCACACCATGACGCTGCCCCCACAAAATATGTTACTCTGAAGGACACATGTGTCCACAAATCGCTCTCCCCTACGTCTGTACACTCTAACCCTACCGTCGTAATGGCCCTAGTTAAAACGGGATTTGTCATTAAAGACGATTCTGTTCCCCTGCACCCTTCGTCATCGATAACGAAGATGTGCCCAGTTCAAACGCGCTGTGCGATGACGTTGGGACAGTGTAGGGCCAATATAGGTACGTCTCGGTCAAATAGGCATACCACATTGACGAAGTCGTCTCAGAACCGTGTCTCGGATTATACCGTATTGGCTCACTGAAGCTGAGGCGTGACGGTCCAATCTGACGCCAGTCTCGCGTGGCCTGCCAGATCGGGGACGGTCGGCAACAGTACCAGTTTGCATAAACCTATCACGTTACTTGATTATAGTGTTTCTATAGCAATTAAGTGCCCGTGAAACTGCAGCGCCTGAGTCACCTCTGACCAGCATCATTAAGGCGTCAATACGCTGACGTTCTGATAGTCGTGGCATATTCGCTGTTATAAATTTTCAAAATCTACGGTGGTATTCGCACTATACATGTGTGAAAGAAAGTAGAGAATATAGGTTTGGTCACTTGTACACGTGGAAATCCTGCAAAATCGCAATTCGTAATAACTAGCCATAGTTTGACTGACTGTTCGTTGTGGCGATAAACCGTAACGACCGATAGTATTATATTCCTTGACATTTTTATACCTTGTAGAATTAAAATAATAAAAAAATAAAAAGTGCACACTTTCTTTTGCGTATGAGTATAGTTATTGCTGCTTTAACATTACGGACTATATTTTGCATGAATGTTTAGGTAAAAATGTACAAAATGAATACATTATTACGTTAATTGTTATTGTATAATCTCCGATCTTTGCTGTTACAAGTCACATACAATGTAATATATATAATCATTCAAATATGTCATTATTATGTGTTTGGAAGTTATAGAAATAGAGTTGATAAATAACATGGCATTAATGGAGCCCCTTGATATTCAACATTATTCAATTAAACGGAACCAATATTGAGAGTGGTGCATTGATATAACTTAGAATTTTTGGAAAAAGCATATTGTTTACAAACTAAGATAAGGATGCATTAATGTTTGTGGCAACAAAAATCAATACACCGTCTATTACATCTGCAGTATTCATTCTTATTGATTTTCAATTCCACCAGTGCCCTTCAATCTTGACAAAATGATTGTCAGTACGAAATCAGGGGTAGATACAGTCTTCCTCATTTCACATAGAATCATCTGTTCTTACCTCTTAGTTGTATAATTTGCGTTTTGAAGAACAAGCAAGAACTGTCTCGAAACAAATTTCCAATAAGTATTCGAACAATTTGAAAACTACATATGGAACATTAATGTTAGAATAAGAAAGTTTGTGAAAGTATTATTGTCAACCAAACAGTGGTATACATAGACTAGATCATCAAAGCATGCACATAATCTAAGGACTGAAGCAACTCATTTGCCAAAAAACCCACAAATAATCCAGAAAATCTGTTTATTTTAAGACCCCCACCATTCCACAATTGATATATATCAAATCAGCCATTATACTCATCAACTTAATAATGAAATCAGAGGACTTTACACGTACTATTTTCTTGACACGAAGAGTATGGCGGTACTTCGAGTAGACCATCCGGTTGACGATGATGGCAATGAGACGCTAAAGACATAAAGTCAAGTTTGATAAACACGAAAAATCGGTACCGGGAATCGAACCCTGGTTTACGGATTGCCGGTCCGTTATGCTAACCACTACACCACAGCGACCTGACGTCATTTTCGTGTAAATTTATCATATATAAATTTATGATTAAGGTAAACTACACTTTGGAGGAAGTACGGGCGAATTTTTACATCCGCCACACAGCACTTAACACCACCTGTAGTAAGTAGTGAAATAAAGTCAAGTTTGAGAAACACGAAAAATCGGTCAATGGCGCTACCGGGAATCGAACCAAGGTCTACGGATTGCCGGTCCGTTATGCTAACCACTACACCACAGCGACCTGACGTCATTTTTGTGGTAGTCTCGAAAGTAACTTCTAAGCATTTTCTGTCCATTGGGGTTTAGTATATCTTGGATTTATTTGAGACTTTTGTCGAGCGATCGGAGGATGACAAGTGACAAAGTTTAGTTTGAGTATGTTGTTATGTACGAAGGCGACATATAACAATGGAGTTTGCGTTAGGTAAAAACGGTTACATCTGAAAATATACCTTGCGATATTCAATCTTCATTATTATAGCAGAAGACAGGAAGAGGAACTGTTTAAACCAAAAAACATGCTCAAACACGTACTAAAATAACGGAACGTTTGATTTAAGACACAATAATAAGTCATATGGTCTAATGAAGAATTATATCACTTGACATAAAACTGGAGACTGCAGCCCTTGTTAATATGAAAGAATAGGTTTCATTCGTGTACCATGAAAGCAACTTAGTTCTTTGTTTCTTCCCATTCCTCCCTCATTTCAGTGATATTTTACTTTAATTAATTCACGCTTTTATTCCTCCTAAATGAAGCCAAGATCATCTAAAATTTAGTAGTATCTCAAGAACTGAGTAAATGGTGTCTGGTCATGGCGTAAAATAAACTACTGAATCGATACGCAGCGGGTTATAAGCCTCTTTCTTCCGAGAAAATTCCAGAGTAACATGGAACTGTTTTGAGAAACATTGTAATGATCGGAATTCGGGAAATATTTTCGAAAGTCAGGTGTCTAGATTAGCTGCATTTATTACAATTGTTCAATTGTACGCCGAACTAGTGTATGTATTCTTGGATTCACATGGAACCCAGGGTATAGGGCAAAATCAATGGAATATTCAAAACTTTCCTTTCAGAATGACAGCAAGATTTAATAAGTTTGCAATTTTCAACCGTTTCTTCAACTAATATACCGCATCTGCTCGACACACTGATTGATCTATTATATATCAGAAACTCATATATTTAATTGTCTCCTAGGAATATGCTGCGACAAGATTATAACACACTCACGCACCTGAACTAGTTTTTAGATTATCAAACGTCTTTCAGTATATTTTTGAGACATTTCATGTTTCAAGAGATTCAGACGAATATGCATTGCAACTTATTCGTTATGCGACAAAACCTACCCGTGGATCGTAGCGGTGTGAACCTTGCACAATATTGTTATTGTTTTGCATGTAAACTGTAGGAAATCCATTGATTTATGTTTATTGGTATGTTCCACATAACCTAAACCGCAGTGGTCGAGGGTAGAGCGCCTGACTCCTGATACGAAGGTCGTGAGTTCGAGCCACGTAATACGCGGGGTTTGATCATGAACTCCACTATTCCTAAATTCGGTGTGAGTACTGATTGGTAGCCAGGAATCAGACATCGAGAGTGATTAGTATAAGTTGTAAGAACTAAACTAAAATAAAAACGTCAGAGTGTTTGTCTCATTGAAATCTAGGCCAAGTATGAAACTGGGTCATCTGGTTTCAAAAAGTAGGTCATTATGTCCAATTATAGTATAACAATTGTTAACACTCCAGAGGTTACATTTTTTACTTTATACACATGAGATTTGGTGAACAATTTTGACTTAATAAAATCAAGATAAGTTAGGTCACGAGGTCAAATCATTGAAAATCCTCTTGGACTCTCTTGATGCCAACATGGCAATGTAACTCTGGTGAGCGATATAGGGCCACCATGGCCGTTCAATTTCTGTTATAATGAAGGTAAAACATGAGCATTTGCTAAGGGGAACTTCCAAATAAATCATGGTAAAGATAATATGACACCAGGTGACATCCAATCTAATATTTACTATCGTCGATTTGTTTTTAAACATTCTTCGAATACGCTTTACTATCATTCCAAACAAGTCATTTTTTGTAGGTCTCATAGATACTAAATGAACGCACTCACTTTACTCGTTTCAGAGCCCGAACACAGAAGCAATGTACACCATAAATGTTGCAATATGGCAGAAAGGAATAAAACAATCAGTCGGGATTAGTTATGCTTTCTGGCAAAGGAGGCACCAGATTGATCAAACTCCAAAACATCATTACCTTGATTGTTGCTCAAACATCCCGGCAGCACAAAAAGGAACCCAATTATATGTAACCACTGCGATTACTCATTCCGCATTATAAACGCATTATTGTTACATTCGTTTTCAGATATTTGTGTAACAAAAACCTGACAACAATACGTATCAGCCAGTACGCCCACTGTAAAAGTGGAAAATGATTTGCGCGGAAATACAAAAGGTTTTCTTGACAAATCTATGATTCTCAATGAAAACAATTGTTGGCTATATTTGACATCTTTACAGTTGGTACATCAGAAGCGGTCAATTGAATGTAAGCCCTTTCTTGAGCTTGATACCCATTTCTCGGGCCTGGTAGCCTTTTCTCGAGTCGGTAGCTTTTTCTCAAGCCTTGTAGCCTTTTCTCGGGCCTGGTAGCCTTTCTCGAGCCTGGTAGCGTTTGCTCGAGCCTGGTAGCCTTTTCTCAAGCCTTGTAGCCTTTTCTCGGGCCTGGTAGCCTTTCTCGAGCCTGGTAGCTTTTGCTCGAGCCTGGTAGCCTTTTCTCAAGCCTGGTAGCTTTTTCTCGGGCCTGGTAGCCTTTTCTCGAGCCTGGTAGCCTTTTCTCGAGTCGGTAGCCTTTTCTCGAGCCTGGTAGCCTTTGCTCGAGCCTGGTAGCCTTTGCTCGAGCCTGGTAGCCTTTTCCCAAGCATGTTAGCCTTTTCCCGAGCCTGGTAGCCTTTGCTCGAGTCTGGTAGCATTTTCTCGAGTCTGGTAGCCTTTGCTCGAGTCTGGTAGCCTTTTCTCGAGAATAACACCACCGATTCGACAATTAAGCACTGTTAGATAGTTTTAAACCTTTTTTTAAAACGTACATTATATTTACGCGTTGCTTACCATCTTTTCTCCGCTTGTTTCAATTGCAGTTTTGTACCATATCATTTAAAGAGGTATCTGGTTTCAACTAGTATTGCTGCCAGATTGGCTAAACATCTTTTATACAAACGTTCCAATAACTTTGTTATATCACGTTATGACAAACCCTGCTTGTTGAAACATCAATTTTTGTATTTGAAAATATCACGCACTTCTTTATTTCGGACAAATACAAAGAACTAATTTATGAGGATATTCTTCGATATTTCATATATATTGATGTTTTAGAGCAACATGAAATGTTTTTCTCTTCTCAGATGGCTACATGGTAGATTCAAACCACCCAAATTGCACTTCAGTTAGTTTGATATTACGTGTATCTAAATCGAAAGTAGCCGAATTTAGAAAAAAAGAAAGTAGGGATTTTGACAAATATGGGTGGATTTTATCATTTTGATGAACAACAGGGATTGATATAAGAGGTGGCAGCAGTGGCAGCGAATTTCTTCGAAGGACGTAAGCAGTTTAATGTCTTGCTTGTTGCAAATGTTTTCATATTCTACGATATAAACAATATTTTCATTGACAATAAAATTTGTGCATATATCTATTACATAACATGTGTTATGCCCCTTTACCAATATGAACTAAATTGTATCTGTTTATGTTTGTTTAGGTAAACATTGAAGAAAGAATGAGTATAATACTACTATAAGTTACATTTATGTTGTCGCGTAACATTGTTTGGAACATGTTTGGAAGCCGATATTATTAGTTACAGCCACAATGACATAGACACAGCAATGGTAAATGTTGCTGACATGTTTATGTTAACTTTGACCAAATAACGCTGGTGCAGCTGTTAAATATTGAAGAGATGTGTCAATTGCATTGCTGAACAAATATTCTCGACGTCTTTCATCTTTCCTGATTGAGATCGATGCACTTTTGTACGGAAATACCAGTGCTTAACAACTTGGGGGCGAATAACCGGCCCGTAGTGACGGACAATTCATTCACAAAGTTATACCACACCATTCCTCATTTCTTGTTGTCATAATAAGGCTTTATGGGCACGTTCGTAATCAGCCAAATCCTGATTAATCCGGATCGACTGCAATTGATAGTGCTGGAAAATCACATCGAATATTCTCGGATATTTAAGACTATGCATGTACTATTACTCAATGAATGTGTTTTGCATGATTTTAATGAAATTAGATAAGCAATTATCGACTCAAGGGTCTCTTGCCCTTACATCAAACAATTCAAGTAAATGCCACCATGATCTCTTGCTCTTATATTAAATGATGAAAGTGAATGCCACCATGGACTCTTTTCCTTACACCAAACAATGCAAGTGAATGCCACCATGGTCTCTTTTCCTTACACCAAACAATGCATGTGAATGCTTCCATGGTATCTTTGTCCTTACATCAAACAATGCAAGTAAATGCCACCATGGCCTCTTTTCCTTACACCAAACAATGCAAGTGAATGCCACCATGGTCTCTTTTCCTTACACCAAACAATGCATGTGAATGCTTCCATGGTATCTTTGTCCTTACACCAAACAATGCAAGTGAATGCCACCATGGACTCTTTTCCTTACACCAAACAATGCAAGTGAATGCCACCATGGTCTCTTTTCCTTACACCAAACAATGCATGTGAATGCTTCCATGGTATCTTTGTCCTTACATCAAACAATGCAAGTAAATGCCACCATGGCCTCTTTTCCTTACACCAAACAATGCAAGTGAATGCCACCATGGTCTCTTTTCCTTACACCAAACAATGCATGTGAATGCTTCCATGGTATCTTTGTCCTTACATCAAACAATGCAAGTAAATGCAGTCTAAAACGTATATGTTTTCCACTAGTAACAATCATACGAAGAGATTTGGCTACTTAAAATGGACTCGATGTAGACAATCAAACCATTCTTTTACTATATCAATGATAATCAAAGCGCTGTTAGTGCTGAAGGCCTGGGGCTGCAGATAGCTGAATTGTGGATTTGCTTGCCCTGTGTATATCTAGTTACTTGTTTGTAAACAAATTATCATATCTACTACTGTATTTCCAAAATAAGTAACCCGTATTTTTCCATTAGTTACTTTGTGCAATAACTATACAACAGAGAGAATACGTAACTACAGGGAACGCCACATACACAAGACAGTGCCTCCCCACGCAGACCTCCGGAAAAACAACAGTCCACAAAACATAAGTCACTTAAGGGGATCAAATGGTACACATTAAGGAACAGAGGCAAAAGGAATAGCCTGGCAGACCACTAGGAATAACTAGGAGAATCAAAGTGGACCGTGAAGGGAGGTGGAGGGGGGAATTAATGGATGGAAAAGATCACAGGGCAAGTCAAGACAACTGGCCGTAATAGGCCAAAAATGGGCAGGAAACAATCTGAACACTGTATAAAGTGACAGAATTGCATATGGGAAAGGGAAATACAAAACAATAATTTTACACTAACAGAAACAACAATCATATATCGAATTACAGCCTTGGAACTGTCAGCAAAAAATACTGGGGGTTTAAATCGAGTTAACAGCTAGCTAACCTCACCCTTAATCGCTATATGGTCCTTGATTTCCAACATATATACATAAATTGACTAAGTAGGCAGTAACTAATCATTAAAAGCAATCAACCATCATGCACATAACAACAGACACTGTAACTAATCCAGCACGAAGGAGCAAGCAGCCTCAGTCAGTAACTAAACTAGTAACATAAGAACGTGAAATAACCCTAAAATTTAAAAATGCATTTTAAAGTAAGGTCAACTCGATATTGTAGTTAATAATTAAATAATTCTAAGATATTACTGATAGGGAATTTAAAACTAAAATAAATATGTCTACTAAATAAAACTAAAACACAAAATACGACTGTATATTTAGATGTGTTATAAAACTGCATTGTAGAGAGAAAAGTTTTCTTGGTAGCGCATAATAAAATATCTATGACGTCATACAAGTTTAATGACGTCATAAAAAAGATAGAATACTCGGCCACTGGGAACGTTACTTACACAAGACTGTGCCTTATACATTGATAAATATACAAGAGAAAAAAATTAAGTAAGTAGTTACAGAGAACATCACAAAACAACAAGAAACAAGGACAACACCAACATAAATTCGAAAAAATATATATTACACGACACAACACAATCCCAAATGGGCTGGTTGATAGTTTTAAGATACTCCATGGAACACATCATGTTAGTTCCAGAGCAAAAGTCAATGCCTACAAAGTCCCGAACATAATCCCCTAAGACATTGTGATCAGTCATATCCTGCATACCAAGTACGGTTTACAAATATAACTTCATTTAGTCTCAAAACATTAGTGTCCGGCGTGCAATAAAAACAGGTGTGAAAATCTATCAAGTATTATTTTACTTAAAAACTATTAAAAATAACTGATCAAAGTAACAACTGTTATGAATTTTGCGAATATTATATAATAGATCTCCATAAAATTTAGGTTTAGTAATTCCTGTCTCTAACATAGATTATACACTAGTGCCATATTTTAAATTAATGTCGGTATATTTATGGCAAAACTTACGAAAAGTCTTACATAATTTATGATAAAGATAGCCTTGTTTTAGCAGTTTACCTGTTAGTATAAGGTTACGCTTATTAAAGTCCTCTAGTTTAGTATTAGCCCTGAGATATCTTATAAGTTTGAGACATATATATGCCATATGTTGTATTTCTCGGTATATCACTAATAAGCCAGGGAAAATTTATAATCTCAAAGTCATAATCATCTCGTTTATCATATATTTTAGTAGTAATAACTATTTTCTATTGAAATGTCCAAGTCAAGAAACGAGGCATGTGTATCCAAGGTGTTAGCTTTCGATAGGTGTAGTTCTGTTGGATATATATCATATATCATGGTTGGGAAAAACTCAATATCAATATTTAAAATATCATCTAAATAACGGGAGGTATTATTGAAAGCTTCAATTACATCCATCTGATTTTCTTTGTATAAGGATAACATAAAGTCTCTTTCATAACAGAATAAGAATAAGTCGGCTATAAGTGGAGCACAGTTAGTTCCCATAGGAATACCAACTTTCTGTTGGTACATTGAGTTATCAAATTGAATAAAGATATTATTCAGTATAAAACTAAGAGCTTCACAGACATCCTCACATGTCCAGATAGTAAAGTTTTTGTAATTATTAGAAGTAAAAAAAGCCCTTTCATCATTGCAGGCCAAATATACATGTTGATTGCTACCAAATGTTTTTTCAATTAAATCATGAGGAAGTGAAGTATAAAGAGTGGAGAAATCATAGGTAGAGATACGTGTTGCTCTAAAATGCAAAGATTGAAATTTATTCAAAACTTCTGTAGAATTTTTTATGCCCCAGTAAAGGTTTATACTGGAATTTTCAAAAGTTTTATTGCAATATTTAACAACTTCAGCTTTAATAGCTGTTAAAACAACCAGTGAGAAGTTTGTGTAGTTGTAGTGAAGCTCGCATTAGCAACGAATCTAGATTTATATGGTGTTTTGTGTAGTTTAGGTAACCAATACATAGTTGGTAACTTATTACATTTGTATGCGACTTCTACATTAAATTTAGACAATTCTGAGCTGTATCTGTCAATTATATCATCTGCAGACGATGTAATAGGACTGTAAGCTGCAGTACAGTTAAGTTCATTATTTAGGACTTCCATATAATAAAACCGTCATACAATGACTGTGTTGTTAGAAGCTTTATCAGCTTGCACAAGTACAATTTTTTGGTATAATTCTTGAATTTTAACGTCTGACCGAACTTCAGGGGCCTAATTCACAAACGTTTCTAGGCTCTTCTATATCTTAGACTTATGTTTAGACTTAGACTTATCAATAATTGTATTAATACACAAAACTTCTATACTTAGACATATGACGCCAAGTCTGTAATCCTAAATCTACTTTTTGTAGATTTATAAATAAGGTTATAAATTAATAATGTTGCCTTCATATAGTACAGACGACAATATTTCATAGCAAGAATATCGTTGAAATTGTTCATGTATGCTACCATTTAGCATTGCAATGAATAATTAAATGTAAACGAGACAACCGCTGTTTATTTGTATAAACCAATGTGCTATAAAGGATTAGAAATTCTTAAATATTGACTGAATATGCTTTTCTAATAGATTTTAACAATGTAGTTTTAATAATGCGATGTAAAGTGGCATGTGCTGAACTACTAACTTCCCGCGCATGGCAATGTGTACTTCGCACTTTGGGAAATAATGGACAGCATATGAAATGTAGCATAGATACTATGGCCTTGGGCTAACGCTCCAGGCCAAAAACGAGAATATTGCAATGCATTTTCGTCGGATTTCGGTTATCTAACAATAAGGCACATTCGATATTCAGTTACGGAATCTGTTTTCGTAACAGTCTTTTTGCATAATTTGTCCATTCACTGATATTATACTAAATCAAGGAATGATAACATGGTTCAGAATGTTTTATGTTGTTCAGAACTGACATTAAATTGCACTGATTCGCATTTGAATTATATGCTTAGGTCTCTGATCAAACATTCATGTCTCCAAAATGCATCGTGCTTTGTTGAGAAAACATTTCGTGCAGTAAATTTGGTGTGTGTATGAAAACCCGAATTCCTTATTTAAACAAATAGTAATATTCCTTTGAGCTGTGAGACAAGATCCTCTTCAGTCCTTTATCCTGAATAACGTTCAAAATATCCTTAGTACTTCATTTTAGTAATCACAAGATCTCTTAGCATTTTGGTATTTCTTAATGTATTTCAACACATGCGGTTGACAAGTTTGTGTGCTTATGTCTGCATTGTTATCAATAAAGTAAATAATATAAGACAGTCAGGTATAGTAATAAAAGTAATAATGATAACGACTTTATTTAAGAGGACAAGCCCAAGTCTTTCTTGTGAGCCTCTATGATAATAGCTGTTATAATACTGCAAAGAAACATCCAGTAATTTCATTGGTTAAAGGCTCGCGTATAGGATTCTATATACACGGCGCTGGCAGGGTATATGACGTTTTTCCCTTCATGCGCCTCGTGACAATTTTCGCTGACGGCTCGACTCGAAAACTTTTATCTCTTGATGTCTGCAAGTTACTAGAAATTGACAATTGATATTCACACATGATTCAATAAATATTGAACAGATAACATGTGTGCTAGTATTAATATTCTAAACGATACAATTTTTAAGGTTTGAGTAAAATTCAGTTCGATAAAGTCCATGAGATCAGACGCTTGAAAATAAAAATTAGAGTGCAAGCGCGCGCTTAACCATGTGTATTGAGGTACCTTACGGGGTAATGCAATTAATTTTTAGGCAATATAACGTGTGAGTGAAATAAAAATATTTTGATCTACAGCATGTAATTCCCGATATATTTTAAAAGGAATACGTTTTAATTACTGATATTATACATTACTAAAACACTCCAAACAATTTTATGAACTAAAACACCAAAAATACACAGATCTAATTATTAGATCTAGAGAGCTAGGCATCGAAACATTGCTTGTTTAACTAAATTCGTATGAAAACACGAAACGCCTCGGGTTATATGGCACACAAACTGGTTATATTCCCCCATATACCCTGTCAACAACCTGTATAACTAATATTATACAATATGATATCGCCTAGAAATTTGGAATGGTTCCATAATTTCATGGTGCCATTTATAGCAAGAAGCTTTATAACATTAAAATTTACCAGCAGAATCAAGGTTTCCCTGATGTTGTTAAGTGGATTCGTGCACGTAGCCTTGTCATCATGGTTGTAGCGAAAAATTTTATTATTTACGAGCAATTACTTTGATTTATTTCCACGGTATATCGACATAATGTCATGCTGTTAATGATTTTTCTGGTGCAATTTCTTATACGATCATAATTAAAGTTATAGACGAAGCGAACAATAATTTGCTAAAGATATTCAGAATAAAGTTATTGACAATGCCTGACGGAGTTAAGGGACACACTTGCTCGAGGCATAAAGAACAGTTGTTCGAAGTAGGTCATACTCATTACCAACAATGAATATGAAATTCTTTTCAACCCTGCACGAAATGTAATTATCTTCAAAACGAATATATTAGTATGCATTCAAATTATACCTTTCACAATCTTTCTTTTAGGCAATATGCTGATCGTTCCCTCGGCAAATATCTCTTGTCCATATACGGGATGAATCTTAGCGCCCCAACTATCACTAGCCAGGAACGTTAACTCTGTCGTTCTGTTGAGACGTCTCAGTGTTGCCAGCAGGTTCCGACAGTTGTCCTCGTTCACAAACATGATCACGGCCTTAGCTTTGTTCATGGACAACAAATCGCTTACTATTTTGTCAAACTCCGTATCGGTTGCCAGCCTGGAGATTTTTAAAGATTGTGCAACACAGATTCCTGAAATGTAATAAAAGCAGATGGTACTATGAGAGAAACATGCAGTTGACTAAACGAACGTACATTCATATGTATGTAGATGACAATCGCTTGGTTGAAAAGGCAACAGTTCGAATTGAAACAAATCTACGCGTGCATTGTTCAGGAACCTGTAACTAGGACGATATTGAATTGTTTTCACAGTTTCCAAATAATTCGGTGTGATACGAATTATAAATATGTGTATACATAAAACTTTCATATTGCAAGATACAGTTTGCGTTGCAGTGTGAAATAATTTTCAATCATAATTATGTACCGTTTGTTGCATCAGTTTTTCAAGAAATATTATTAACATATATGGCGCCAAAGACGTGGGCCTTTTTATAAGCAAAAACTTAATTTTGATAGAAAAAACATTGTTGCGAATACGTTAACTTATACTCACTCAGTTTAAGGTAGTAGCGTCGTTAAATCGCCGGGTTTGACGACATATGTAATTGTAAAACAGACATGTACTCGACCACCTTGTCGATTATTTAGTTCTTTGTTTGCCCTAATAAAAAGATTTGTATAAAGGGGCGATGTTTGTGAATTTCCGCGCTACTCGTTTACGTACTTACAAATAATCATTATCTCAGGGTATGTGTTTCACGGTCGAACGTGTGTATTTGTGGTTCGGTTGATCAAGTAAGTCAAAAAGCCAATTAAGTTAGCTAAGGCACTGAATAATTATTTCCATTTAATTGGTTTGTCTAATACACTGTGTTCATTCTGGTCATTGACCTACAACTTTCTGTCGAAATATTTTTAGCAAGGGACTCGTCAGAGCCAATTCCTATAGTAGGCGAAATCCGCGGACACTCATCGGATGAGTCATCCCAAGTATTACATTCTGAACCGCCAAAGGCTTACATACTCCTGAAGAAAATAGTCCTTGTCTAACAAAGAAATAGCGGTAAGCATTTGCGAGATCAGCTAGAAACGGATTTGAACTGACATCACCGACGCATTAGAAAGAGTCCAATTGTTCAATTGTTATTAAAATATTGCAATTACAGAATAATTTTTTTATATATCAACACTGGCAATGATAATGTTTGTATGTCCGTGGTATCAATACACCGCAGTCGCATGCATTTATCACATGACTTGATCATTTACGTATCAGGCGTGTATCGCGCGTGAAGTGCTTATGAAATGCAGGAATAGTACGATAGTACAAGATAGTGTACAGTAGGCGGACAACTCAGCGGACGATAGCAGTAGGCAGAGATACGTATGTGTGGCGATTTTCTGTTTAATGTTGTTGAACCGATAGCATGTAAATAAACGTTGACTAAGTTTTGTGTTTCTTAGTTCGCATCGCAGTTGTAGTCACTCGATATGAAGCCCTTTTGATTTGATTTGTTCTATTAACAAATTAGTTATCGTTAACCATCGAAAACTTGTCAACAAATTGATGTATAAATCTAGAAATGCCTTCAATACATCAACTGTTCACTTATTTCTTGCTTTCACTCTGGTTCCAATGTCTACGTATAGGCGCAAACTAGGACACAGAGACCAGTACTCCTAGCTAACCACGTGACCTCAACATTATAAATACCAGGCGAACGCACGGGTAGCGGATCCGTGGTCCAGTGGTAAAACGCTGGACTTGTAATCCAGGGATCGCTGGTTCGATTCCCCGCTCCATCACTGACCGTACTAACAGTCTTTCGGACGAGACTTTAAAAACCGAGGTCCCGTGTATGATGCTTTACATCGAGCACGTAAAAGAACCAGGGGTGCTTCTGGAACTGGGGCATCTTCTGTATCATGCACTATCCACCAAAAATCTAATATGACTAACATTCTTCCGGAGGCGTCGCCCATATGGGAAACCGGTGGCGACGATAAATAAGCGCAAATACAAATACAAAGGGTAGCCGTCACAGTCGCCTTATATTTGGCAGCGTAAGCATCGCCCGATACAGGTATCAGTGGAACTCCGCTCATTTTCTCTCACTTTTGTGATCAGCGTGGCGCTCTCCGTGAGCGATTGGAGTAAATAATTGAGAATCGGAGCGCAGAGCGGACTTATTTTAGCAATACGGAGTGACTTGAAACAACAGTAAATATAAATAGCTATCGCTCACTTCGGAGCAACTGAGTAACTCACATTAAGTTTCAAATATTTGCTGCACATCATATGCATTTTGCTCCGGCATTTTTACCTCCAAGCATATATATATTGGAATTCTTCGCTGTCGCACTCTCGGTTATTACGTAGAACTCCATTGTTAAATTAGCTTCTCAATATTAGTACCTCATTTTGTTGACTGTACTTGATCGCTCATTTCTCAAAGTGAGCCGTCGATTGTATTTTTTCGGGAATCTGTGAATAACACTGCGACACTTTTGAAACTCTTTTGGTTTGATCCGCACGCTAGTGCATTGCTCATTTTTGTGAGTCTACGTACCAACTATTCTGGTTTGAGTCGCACGTGAGTGCATTGCTCATTTTGTTGAGTCTGTTTATATTTGAGTCCTGTTTCCTCATCGTCCATGGAGTTAGCCGGACAGCGATGCCCTTAATCACCATTTCGCACAGTTTGGAAAATATGCATAATTTTCTACTTTGCTCGTAGCGCATGGTTGTCCAAGTGATAATGAGTTGTAAATAGTCGTATTACACCTTTTTTATTAGTTTTAGGTTATCATTTCTATGTGAGTTGACTTGTTTTAAGTCGTCATTTTGCCAGTGTTCTTTTTCATCTATCATCTTAGCATCATAACACTATTACATTTATGTCTTTCTCATCGTTGTAAATCAAGTCGCTACCACAATCTCTCATTATTTTCCATAATTCTCATTTTGAGTAAATCTGATTTAAACTCCGCCCTCAAAAAGGTTTGAGGCTTACCCATCGCTTACTTAAATTATTGCGGCCCAAAATTTAATTGCTACAGAGAACACCGATATTCGGCCGCACGTTACATATACAAATGTACAAGAAAACGATGAGACATTTTACATATCCAAAGAACAATTATACGTATATTGAAATCATGGGAAATGCAATTTTCCGTCATTGTTCCGTTGAATATCTACGATTTATTGTTCTAAATTGAATAAATTCACATACTTTTTGTTTTATTGTCATCCTTGTCTGTAGGTCGGTCGATTAGTTTGTCTGTCCAATATACAACATATGTAGTTTGTGTGGCTAACTACTTCTTCAGTTTTCAAGGGATTGCCATGCAATTTGATAATACCAAGTACCATGATACATGATTTGTAGATGTGGAAGACATTAATTTGCTGTGCATCCATCAAAATATTTAAGAATTCTGTCCTTTTGAACTGAAGTCTCCTCTTAGAACACATGTAATAACATTATAGTTTATGTTGGCATATAATCAATATTAAGGTTCTGTTAACTTCTTCTCCATCCATCCTTCTGACTGTCTATACCAATTCTTTGTATTTAATCTTGTGTGTTTAACTCCTACATAAGAATAATTGTGATAGATAAATATATGTCAAAGTGACGTCTGTGATCTGCAGTGAAGCCCCTTGCTGTCAGCACTATCAGTGCTTGATAACTATACGTTTCGGTACGCTAATTCCTAATTTAGGCTTAAAGAAGTATATGGCTCTTCTGAACCTAAATGTTTTTTAATAAGCTTCATCCAGTATTGTTGTTACATAGTCAAAAACATCATTAATAAGAACCATTGCCATGGATAACCGTTTAAAACAATCTTGTTTAATCATATAACTAACAGCCAAAACGTTTTTATTTTATTTTATGATAATACAAACATGTTTTTTCGACATATACAGAGAAATACATTATAAATGTATTCTGTGATAATGCATATTTATTAAAGTTTTGACTAGATGAAGTAGATTTTTCCTGTTTGTTTAGGTAAACAAATGAACAAAAACATAAGCTTAATATATCTTAACACTTATATTGAATTAAAGTCATATCCAGAGAATATGTTAAATATCTGGTAATAATATAAACACGGACAGATCCAATGATAACGCAAAATCACTATGAGGCTACGGGGAAACTTGCAACATCGCCTCGGAGTGAGTTCCATTGTAGGACGACCTGACAGAGTATCATACTGTGATATTTGGTTTCTATGGTGGTATATTTATGACACAAGTTAACTACTTAATACACTAGTTAATTATGTGGTTAACTAGATAAATATCGTGATAACATTTTCATACCAGATAAAAGTGCCCACAACTGCCACCACTTACCCACCAATTTATTTAGATTAGTGTAAAGTAGTTAACGCGATAAACATAAATGTCTAGTTAATTATCTAGTTAACTAGAAAAGTAACGCATTAGCTACATAATGTTTAGGTAACTGTTATGTAGTTAACACGATATATGTATCTAGTTAGCTACATAATTTTATAGTCAATTAAGTAGTTAACTTGTGGAAGAAATATGCCACCATAGAAACCAAATATCACAGTGTGATACTCTGTCAGGTCGTCCTACAATGGTACTCACTCCGAGGCGATGTTGCAAGTTTCCTCGTCACCCGTTATGCAAGCTTCCCCGTAGCGTTAAGTAGTTCATCATAATAAGAATGTCGAACTGCAAATGCCTATTTGATTGTGTGTGGTCAAATAATTTTAGCATTTATTCATGTGAGAGACAAGGCACTTTAATACAACTAAACAATACATATAGGATGTACATTTATTGATATATATAATAATACATATATGTATTAAATACGCTGCCTTTTTACCTTCACCATTAAGTTTGTTCATATTGATTACATCAATAATCAATACAATCATATTCCATTAATGTTTCCTTTTGAGCAATGATTTTTATTGTGATAGCTGTTTGGTGTTCTGCTACATGTTTCTGAACAGCATGCGTAAGTGCAATTGAGAACAATGCTTATTTCATGAACAATTGAGCTTTTAATGCCGTGTTACCTTTGACAGTGATTGCCTTTTTCCTTTGTTTGTTATGAGAAATGCTTCTTTACTACATGAATAAAAAATATAATTTTGTGTAAACATACCAATATTATCACATTGATATAAATAGAGCATGAAGCAATCCATCAATAACGATATTTGTAATAATGTATACAGCCTGACTGCATAGCATCATTACATTGTTCGTTGTGTTTATCAAGGCGCCTTCAATCGTCTATAATGAATAGTTGCTTCCATCTATTTATACTAGACATATTTCGTAACAGTATCACTTAACCGAGAATATTTAGACAAGAATTTTGGCGAAAATCGTTACTTCTATTAATAAGACTTTGTGCCAATAGATTCCAGCTAAAATTTGGACATTATTGCTGCTTTATATGATAGACGATGCGACTGATTTGGCTAAATGACGGAAACATTGTGATGGAGGGAACCAATATAGCATAATATTGTCTGTGTATGTAAATACAGCGCAAACATTGTGATGGAGGGAACCAATATAGCATAATAGTGTCTGTGTATGTAAATACAGCGCAAACATTGTGATGGAGGGAACCAATATAGCATAATATTGTCTGTGTATGTAAATACAGCGCAAACGCTACTGTACACCTTTGTCAACTTTCCCAGACCTGTGTCCACATCGTACATCGTGACAGGGGTACAACCGTACATAAGTTACAACTATAATATATTATTATACCTCACGTGATTTATCCATGCCAAATTCACATATCGAGTGTTCAGTGCAAGACTATACTAACTCCTATATAAATACATAGGAGTAAGTATAGTCTTGCGTGTTTACCCTGTGACGCTGTAACATAACGTTTATACCCTCGCGCGGGTCTAAAGATAGACTACTGGAAATTCCCATAGTCCGAGTTGATAGGCACTTATAAAATATGTAAAAATCAAGTGCTTGTAATGTTTGCAAACGACATTATTTGTCAGCTTTGACGGATTCAATTCTTTCAAAAAAAATGCTTTAAAAAATCCAAAGACTGCAAGCAATTATTGTTTCTTTTTCATGTTCTGTCATTGACTTTACTGGTTTATATTTTAATATCAACATATTCGTTCGGTATAATAAAGTAAATATCAGATCCCATTGAGGGAGATAGTATAATGTTAACCTTCGAAATGTTAATGTTTACGCCTCGGTTAATATGCTATCACCCTCCATGGGATCTGGTACTTAATATATTACAACTATATTTTGCACACGCAGTAAAAGGTAGGTAGTCTTATTTTCTATCAAAATATGCTTGAGTACTAATTTTGGGAAAATAGCCTCTTAATGCCTTCATATAGACGTCCTCTAGCACATTGCATTGTAATTTAAAAAAACAGTTTCCTGCAACTGCAAAACATTTCCTATCACTATCCTAGCACTAACTCGGCGCATAGATCAGTATATAAAATACAGATAGCAGACGCTTGTATTTGTGGTTTTGAGAAACTTGTACGAAAGATGACAATGTTTTGTAGAGTAGCCCTACATCTGTATTGAAGGCAAAAAACACCGATTTTCTTATATTCATAACTAAGCATATTTTGTCAAATGAATTAGACTACGTACAGCAGTAATTTAGCATTATTTCCACCCTAACCGAAAATGGTGTATCTCATGAGTAGAAACAAATGTACCTTTACACCAGTTTCTGATGTGTTTCTACACAGTTTTTATCGATTTAGCTAGATTATATGAACGAATGTTATCGTCAAATGTGAATTATTTTCGGAAAGTGACATCATCAGCACATTAATCGACTACTTCACCTTCATTTCTGAACTTTTTGGTAGACATTCGGCTTTAATCAAAGCACTAAACATCACGAAACTTACCGTATTTCTTTGCCTTTTCTTCAAATGCGCTTACTCCCTTCTCGCCGTAGTTGCCGTCGTCAGCAAGGGTGCTCACATAGTTCCAACCGAATAATGCTGCAATTTCCACCATAGCACTTGCTTGAAATGAATCCGGTGGAACGACCCTGGAGAAATACTCGAATCTTGACTTGTCACTTAGATCGATACTTGTGGACGCATAGCTAATTTGCGGGATCTGTAAAATAAAAATTAAACTAATGATGAACAATTCAGTAGAGAGTGGCATAATTATTGCATATGCTGTAAACAAGTATACAACTGTTCGTAGCATGACATCAATTACACAATAACTGAGGTGAGTAATAAAGACTAGGCATTAAGTTGCCATTATTAATTTATTAATTATTAATTGCCATTATATATGTCACTTTGCATGGTAGGTGTATATTTATGAACTTCATGGGAACATTGTCACCGAATAAATACTTTGTCCACGTATGGGTTACCACAATGCAAATTTCCAAATGCATGCATGTGTAAGGATGTGATGAAATTCTTGTATCATTCACACACACACGTGCATGTTCACAGCAGTAATTATATTGCCCGGATAACCTCTCCATACCCGAACTGGTGTACTGGTCTAAAGAGATTAGCGTTATTTATAATGGTTTTCTGCGCATATAAATAAACACACGCGAGTTTTAATTGTTAATCACGTAAAATAAACGACTAGTGATAGGCCATTCACCATGTAAACATTCCTCTCGAGTCTCTGGTACAATGATAAATGACGAAGAAGCCTATGAATACTATTTTCGCTTCCTTTGTCAGCGACAAAACCTCTAACTAGTGATTTTCTCAGACAAAAATGTCCCGTTCAACGCTAGCCACATCTTATTTCTATCTTATTAGAGATAATTGTATCGTTCACAAAATCTAAATAATTACCACAGAAAAGATTTGGAATTAATTGTGACCATGAACTATGGTTTCCTTTGGTATGGTTAAAATATGATTACTGGAAACAAAACATCTAAAAAAAATACCCAAGGTTTTAACAACCTTTTTGAATAAAAATGAACGCCTGACGATTAAAACGAATGAATTCTAGGATATTGACTTAAACCGTTTCAAAAGTTACTGAAGCAGTCAAATTATTGTATTTGCTCTCTGTGAGAGATTTGATAAGCATATCAGAATAGAGCATTATTCATCCACTTTCTCTAAAAAACATTGTTTTCATTATTGTCTCCCAAATTGTTATGTCTGTTACTCATCTAAGCTAACGTGACACAGAAATTGTGAGCGACAACCACTGATGCAAATCATCAAGAGCGTCGCAAATGTGTTACTATGCGGAGATAATAATAAGTACTATATAACTGACACTGTGATAATGCATGCACAGCTTCTTATATGTGATAAGGTAAACAACAACCAGGATTCCAACCCGGGTCTACGGATTGCCGGCCACAAAGCATATAGTTAGTCCCCCTATAAATGACAGTTGAATGGTCTGGACAAGATGTTTTAGATCTTTTTTGAGATTCGACCTCCAAGTGTGACCTTGACGTTTGACATGGTACTTGCGCAACACGCCGTGTCATCATGGTCAACATTTGTGCCAAGTAATTTGAAAATTCTGAAATGAATTACAATGTAATGGTCCGTACAAAGAAATCAATACCCATTTTTGACATTTGACCACTAAGTGTGACCTTGACCTTTGAGTTACGGACATGGGTATTGCACGAGACATTCGGTCTCATCATGATGAACATAAGCTTCAAGTCATTTGAAGACCCTCCAATAAGTGACAGAGTTATTGTCCGGACAAAGAAAATCACGCACGCACGCACGTGACTGTCGAGCAAGCGGGCTCGACAAAAAACTATGAATTATAATAAAGTTTACATCGACTTCATTTTGATCACTCAGTGTACCAACAAAAAGTAGGCATTCCTATGGGAACTGTGTTCCATTTATATCCAGCTTATTCTTCGTATGTTATGAAAGAGACGTTTTGTTATTAAGCTTAATCCAAAGAAACTCAAAAGAAAATCATTGATGCAAAGCATCAAAGGTCGCCGCTAAAGAATTGAATGATATTTTGTTATTTACATTATTTTGTATAAAAAACATGTAACTAAAGCATTACACTCTATTTTAGTAGTATCAAACACGTAAACAAAAGATATTAATCTGTTTACAGACCCACTTCCAACTTCTCTGTATCAAGGTCTTTGTTCAAGGTCTTTGTCCACAAAAATAATTATATTTAAATTTACATTCTTTGAATCTTTTACATAAATTATCATTAAGTTTCTAAATAATTATCTCAGACTATCATGACACTCAAAATTTATCACAGGATCACATTTTCTTTTCTGATCCATACGTACGTAAAAAATAAGCTTAGAATAAGCACTACTTTTATCTAAATATTTATTTCATACAGTTAACGCATCACTTCTATTTGTTATAATTTGATATGTAAAAGATTCAGAGAATGCAATTTTAAATATTATTATTTTGCTTTATACAAGTTGGAACTGGGTCTATAAACAGATTAAATACTGTAATTAAATAAAACTTGATTGGTCCACTAAAGTGTCATGGTCACTAAACATGCAACCTAGTCAATAATCAAATAACAACCTCTAATTATAGGTACATGGTGACTAGAGTTCAACTGTTTATGTGTGTTCATTTAGTAATGTTAATATCGCTAGTTCTGTCATGTGATTGAAGAAATCCAACCAATGTGCTGGATTTCCGCGGTATTTTATTGTTTACATCACGTGAGAACTATTTTCAACTTTCTAAAAATAAACTTTCCGTAGACTGGTTTCTAATATTTTATCAGTCAAAATAGACCTTGACCATTTGAAATCGTGCACCACATGAGGGAATGAATTAAAAGATTAAAAAAAAAATATTACAAATACTTTTTCTGTAAAACTTTATTGTCAGTGGGTAAAATTATCTTGAATCGAATAATCTTGGAAAAAAATTAAGTCATGTGCCCCTCCACCTCCACGTACAAAATAATATCCCATTCTAGACAGTACGCCGCACCGACAATAAAGAATAAAATATAACCAATAGAATTACAACTTTAGTAAGCCAACATATAAAACACAAATGTCTCATTTCTTAATTTTCTTGACTATTTCTATATAAAACGGTATTATTACTACCAAAAATTACGGTAAAAGTGAAGGACTTCGTTATTATTAACAATCGTTCACTAGACAGGACTGTTCCTAGATCACCTTCTTATGGCGTATATATATATATCTACTAACAGATATTTTCGTTGTAATTAAACCGTAACCTTCTATTTACAGGTACACTACCTAAACAAGGTTATCGTTATCATAAATTATTTAAGACCTATCTTAAATTTTGCTAAATGTATAAATATTCACTTATTATTTCAAAATATGGAACTAGTGTCATTCCTTTGATAAAAACTAAACTAATCTTTATGGACATCTTTTATTATACAAATTCTTTAATATTATAATTATTAAATAAATTCGCACAATTTATAACATTTAACTTTAATTATTTATTTGTTAAATTAATAAAACGGTTGATAAGAAAGTGTTATAATCATGACATAATATAAACTACCGGTCAGCAAGACTGTAAAAAAGTCATCTATTGACAGATGTTCGCATATTTTTAATTACACGCCGGGATGTTTGAGACTTTTATTTCTTCTTGTCCTTTTTCCTGTACCTTTATTTAACGAAATTTCGTCGTTAAAGTTTGTTGTCCACTCGCATTATGATATAAATAATTTAATTACTGAGAACATGACTGACTTACTTACTTGGTATACTTGGGTACGTGATATTTAACCGCTTATACTGGATAAGTTACCTTCATGTAAATAAATCCCTAGACCTTCACTGTCATTCTATTATCTGTTATCGTATAAGAGAGCTTTCTTATGTTTACGTCTGCAGAATCAATAAGACTTATATTTGGTTTTATTACTATCAACCAAAAAGATTGAATGTGGCAAAGATATAATACATAAGAATACCATAAACAAAAGGTATAAAGAAATTGTAAAACTAGCGTGTTCGTCCTAAATTATCGTGAATGCACCTGATAAATGAATTGTTTATTAGTCTGTATTTCCCAGAATGGCATTTTATTAGCCCGAAGACAAATTATTCAGCCATAGCGATTTCCCAAAACATAAATTTGTCATCTGTTAGGAGAAGTTTAACTTGGTGCTTTGTGAACAAATGAGATTTCATATCGAATGCAATCAATTTAAATGTGTGTCTGTCATGCGGCAGTAAAAAACCCGCTGGTTTGTATCGTCAAAGTGAAATAATCCTAGCTACAGGAAGCCTTGTAATATTAGCAATTTGTCCTTGAAGCCTTATGAGATGAAAAAAACGAACGTTTAAATCAATTTGTTGTTTGCAAAGTCTCGTTGAACCAACACACGCACTTCTGTCTCTATTACTTGAACTTTACAAGTCGATGTTGCCATTTGCAATCATTACATCACACGAATCGCATATTTTGTATTAGTGTTTGAATCATCATGAATGTAGTAACACATGGGTTCATTAAACTGATATGGATTATGGAAAAGTTTATGGTGTAGTTTTAGGAACTATGATTGAAATTAGGCCGCTTTTGTTTGCAGTGTTATTGTTTACATTTTTTAGTCAAACGTAGTACCGCTGATGTGCTGCTCTATCATATGTTTTAGATATGACAGCATTTTTCTCTTTGAAAACAACGCTTCTGAAAGACATCATCTGTTGTTTTCAAAACACATCATGCGTTACCTCGCACTTTCCGTAATATGCCCGTGACGTTCCGCATGCGATATAGATATTCATCAGTGCACCAGTATTGATGAAATTACACTCAAACTACTCACAACAACTAATCATCTAATTTAGACTGCGAGCACGTGATATGACGTCATTTACTGATGCGAACCTGCCTGCCTGAGTATGAACAAAATACAAGAAACTAAGTTAAACTAACCGGTCGACAAAATAAGAAATTACTGTTTTTGCATAAATGTCGATCTGCCGAAATTTGATGTTCGGACAAAGGTGCTCGAATATAGGGTGTTCTAATATATATATATATTCTAGTGAAGCAAATTTGTATTAACGACCCTTCTTGGTAATTTAAGTTTCTCTTCATGATCATTGTTATGCAGTTCTTTGTTGAATTCTGTACTCGACCTCCCCTGTGATTTTTTCTCACTTTCGTACTTACAACTTACAGAACACGTGCATTTAGATGTTGAAACTTTAGAGAGAGCGATTCGACTAGAAAGATTGTTGTTTCACTTTTACCCAACACCGTGATAAAATGATGGCGATCCCCTCACAGGATGACGGCGGTCATGTTACAGGCACACTATTTTTATGGATTAAAATCGCCATTGTCTTTTTCAAAGTCGTTCGTGATCGATGTCGTTTGGTTCAACTAATGTTGCAACTTGACACCATTCAACAGTCTTTCAAAATTACGTTTACGGCAGATAGAACATTGACATTCCATCGATTTGGAGACGTTATTGCATTAACATTACCATTAATAATTGCATTTCTTGTGAAGGGCATTCCATAACTTTCTCAATTCAAACAAATCTCAGAGGGGGTCAAAATGCTCATTCTCTTTTATTTGCATAAAAAGTGGATTCTTGTTTAACCTAAGAAGACACATAGACCTACGTACCACATATTTCTTTTTCAAAACTATTCCATCCATTAATACACCCCCCCGTTTGTCTAGATATCCCTTATGGTCGGTCATTTCATTGTGCCCTAACGTATGTTCCATTGAGCCTCCTCAAATGCCTGTTGATTTATGTATTCTCGTTTCCCGGAGGCCTGTGTGGAGAGGCACAGTCTTATGTATGTGGCGTTCTATGTAGCAACTTTATCTCTCTCTTAAGCAAGGTATATAAACCCTCCTATGTAAACAAATTTTGGTTTTGCCACGACTGTTCTGCTTTCATCAATCATTTATGTAAGTGTATTGGGTCACTTTTTCGTTGTAATTGCTTTCATGTAAAATAGTATGTTCATGTATGTCTTTGTTCTTATCTCTGCACTTTTGTTTGTGTAATTTCCTGCTCGACTATTTCATTTATACATGTTTGCTAGATTTTACAACTGTTTACTATTTTGCTCATTAAGCTATCAAACAAATAATGTTGGTATCATGTTCTTTGTCCTTCAAGTCATATATAATAAATTAAAAATTAAGTGATTGACTTATTCCACTAATTGTTATGACTGCCAATTTAAGTTCATTATTGCCATAACTCGAATTCTGAAACCCATTACAAAGATTTAGTACATTGGATATGCTACTCCCACACATTATGTAATACATCCGCATGGAATTAACACTTACTAACAAAATTAATAACACGAATTTTGCGTCACCGATGTTCGATTTTCATTTGTGTTGTTGTCAGGTTCGACCAAGTTTCAAGGGACAAAGCGTTCGCCCTTTGTGTAAAACAAATTGAATTTATTGTCTGGTTTTAAACAACTATTTGATAATGTTTGTCTACAAAATACTTGGTGGTTACAATACAGTAGGTAAACAACACAAGCTCATAATATTAAAAGATTTAAACCTGGATATTTGGATGAAAATAGCTAGGATATATGTTATATCCGATTACTTTGACATAATGTGTTTCTTGTTTTATTGGTTCAAATGATTACAGGCAAATGATGTTGGGCTGGATAATTACTTCGTCTAATGTTGTGACTTGATTATTTATGTGGAGACATATTATTCTGGTTTTAATAGGAAATAACTGAAATGGAAAGAAAAGACAGCAGTGAAAACTGATAGTTTGAACCGTAACGTGCGCATTGGTCATTATGTCATTGCGATTGATGGCGTTTATAAAACAGGAATAGCACCCAATAGTTCCTATATGTACCTAGGGACAAAGCACGCTACAAAACATTTAGAACTGTGTAGGTACAACAGTAAACATGTAAGAAAAAAGGAGAGCAAGGAATGGTCTGGCCGATCAACAAAAGTGAATATAGAGAATTTAGGGGGAGGGGGAAAGAGTTGAGCGGATGGAATATATCACGGAACAAGCCAAGAACGTCTGTTATCACGTGCCGAAAGGGGGAGCAAAGAGAGCATGAATATAAGTAAAGGAACTGCACATGAGGGAAAGGGGACCATCAAATGACCATCAAAAGAGGACCACTAGACAATGCTACACACCAAATATCAAAGCTCTAGACCTTAAGGTTTTGGACAAGAAGATTTTCAAAATTTACACTTTTAAAATCTATTTTTAGCTCCTGTGACCTACTTATGCAACAGACCGGAACAATGTATATAACTTCGAAAGAGGACCACCTAAGGATCATTCATGTGAAGTTTGGTCAAAATCCATAGAGTGGTTTAGGAGGAGATGTTGTTTAAAGAAAATATTGACGCACGATGCACGACTCACGATGCACGATTCACGATGACGGACGACGGACATTCATCGATCATTCGTATAAACAAACGAGCATAATGCAAATACAAAGTACTTGCTATTTGCCTAAACGGCACTGTGGTCCATGCTTGAAGGTCAACGTTGACAATGGAAAAAAAATGCTTAAATTGTTTATTATTGAAAGAATGTATGGAGGACCCACCCACTACTTGGTTAGAATAACTTTTATCGTCCCGTTGAAATCATGAACATTGCCCATTAATACAAAATGCAACTGCCATAAACGGACGTGTATTCACTAATTGTATCTATACAGGAGGCGTTTTCTGTCCGAGTCTACAGACCACCCACAAGGTCTGGGTATTCCCCTAAGCCATTTACATAAACCACTCGTTTAGTACGAGTCACAACATTGCGACGTTAGGTTAAACTGTGAGCTAGATATAATTTTTTATATATATTACAATATCACAACATTGCACGGTCACTTACTTGATCACTTGAACAAACCGATAGGTTCATAAACCAGAAAGTGTAGCTCATAGCACGGACAGTGGCTGACATCATTGAAATGATTTTCGAATTAATCTAACAGCATTGAGTTGTTTCCAAATATGGTCACTTTATGAAGTGGGCAATTCAATTAACAATGAGTTGGCTGATAAAGTGATCAATCAAATATGACCCACAACCCAAACTTACAAAGAATGTTTTGCTGAATGTGTATTTATTAACACAAACTCTACACTACTTCACATAATATAGAATCTAGTTCTTTTCCACAATCAAGGTCATGTTAAAAAGATGGTCATCATTTATTTCTAACAAAGAATCCCTTCGAAATATGTTAAATAGATCTACCATCATTCATGTCTTTTATCTCATGTGCTCGTATATATATTGAATTTTGCTGTACAAAACGACTGTTTTCATATCAAGTGTCAAATGATTGATTAAAACTGTTAGGATGACAGACAAACGCCATAAAATGCCTGTAATTGCTTTGTTTACTCAAGAATTATTACAAGGAGTCTCTGAAACAGACAAACAAATGCATTTCTGGTATCTCTTGCGGTAAAATACATATTAGTATTAATGTAAACATTAATATATTGCATATATAAGTCTAATTTACGCTCTTTAAATGTCACAATATGTACTTAATCCCTGCATGCAGATCACATCAGTCTCACAGAAGAAGTATGCACAAGAGAACAATGGGCTGCAGCATCGTTGTCGCGACAAAGTCATATGGGTGAATTTTATGTCCAAGTCATTTATAATCTACCAAGAATTGATTAAAAGGTAATGCAGAAATGCTCTATGTAAAGTGCTTATCCAACACAAAAGCACAAAGAGATAAAACTATACAGTTAGTGTCATTTCCGCTTACACGATTAACTTGTAAACAACAGGCTATTCATTTTTGTAATTGACCTACTATAAATCATTTTCGCGACAACGTATTTTTCGTATTAATTCGCGAATCCGGAGACTCGTGAATTCAACATCTCGTGAAAATGTGCTTGTGGCGAATCAAATCATGCATGTAAGAATTTGATGCATATTCGAAAGTGTGTATACTATGTTATGTATAATAAGCGAAGTGATTGTTTAACGATTTGATTTGTAAATATATGTTAAAACAACATCACAAACAATTTCCGTTAATCTGTGCGAAGGAATTCATCATTTCGCGAAATACTTCTGGGCAAGACTTTCGCGAAAATTATATGTCGCGAAAATAAAGTGAATTGCAGTATTATAATTGGATCACTGACTACAGATCAATTATCTGAACAATAATTAATCCAGTGCATTAAAATTGACACAGACAAAATATCGTTTCCTGTTTCGTCACATAATGACAGGCATTTTTTTCGAAATCAAAAGTGCATTAAAATTGGTGATTAAAAAGGGACCATTAGCATTTATATTACTGAGTTTTACAGGACCAATTATTCGAACAGTTTCAGTGTTCAATTCAATTCAATTCAATAGTTTATTGCATAAAAAGGCCTCCGGCCCATACACAAGTATACACAACATTTGATGATTTTTACAAAGTGAAGTATATGTTCAATAATAATACATATATCAAGCGTACATATCACGCATCAACATTATAATTTAACGTCATGATAAAATAATGATAATAATTTAAATTCAATTTCAGTTCAATATATGATACGCTGATACAATACAACACAATACAATATTTTATTGCAACAACAGGCCTCAACATTTAATACATTTACAATGTGAAGCATACGTTCAATATATACACAATGCATACACAGCACTTATCAACATCATAACTTTGCTTCATGATAATATAAAAAGAATCATTTAAATTATATTTCAATTAAATATAGACATGTGTTGTGCCCTTTCTTTAAATGCATAATATAAATACATAGCTAAACGACGAATTATATTCTCATTTTCTTCCGACATCAGGTTGTAAAAATTATCTACTATAGCATTATTAACATAGTGAATTGGTATATACTTGGAACGAATATGGTTATACAATGGGCATATAAGAACAAAATGGTATTCATCCTCTATAGCACATTCGCAATAAGGACAGTCACGATACTCTACAGAGATGCAATAATACCTACATTTCTCAATCATCAGACAGTGGGACGAGCTTCTAAAGTTTGCCATACATTTTCTAAATTTTCCAACATCTATAGCAGTAATATATTTTTCAACATTGTAATTTAACTTGAAATTTACATAATGACACAGTTTCCTTGTTTCTATACATCTAGAATGCCATCTCTGTATGTGCTGATCTTTTAATCGTTGCACATATTGTAATAAAAACAGTTTCGGATTACTTACCTCTTGGGTTTCCCAGATATAACCAAACCCATTACTATATAAATTTATGCGAACTTCAGATGCCCAATTTCTGTAACCAAGGCTGTCATAATACTTTAACATTTCATAGCATAATCGTATATATCTATACCTAGGCATAGTAAGCAAACGCAACCAATATTTTATAACTCTCTTTGATGAATATATATACATAGGATATCTGCCTACATCACCCAATATTGCATCATTACATGATTTTGTGTTTACATTTAAAAATCGTTTACATGCATAAACTTGTAAAACTTCAATACATAATACATTACTTATTCCCCATAGTTCTGAACCGTACAACATGATAGATGCAATCTTTGAGTCAAATAACTTAAAAAACGTACTATATGGCAAACATGTAAACTCATGCAAAGAATGAAAGATATGAAACAATACTTTTTTCGCTTTTACAGACATTACTTCTGCCATTTTTTGTAAAGACAGTCTATTCGAAAAATAAATCCCAACATATGTAAAACCATTTACAATTTCTATATTACGGTTGGCATATGTCCATTTCTCTCTTCTGGCCACAGCACCTCCTCTTTTGAATACTAGTATTTTTGTTTTAGGAATGTTTACAGAAAGCTTGTTATTTTCACAAAACCCCTCTAAAATATTTAATTGCTTTTGCAGACCAACAACAGTATCAGACAGTAAGGCAATATCATCTGCAAACATAAGTAAAAATATTTCCATAATATCTGGAAATAGTTGAATACCTCGAACCTCATGATTATTAAGCAACGTGTACAGCTCATCAATAAACATAACAAACAAAATAGGACTTAAATTACAACCCTGACGTAGACCAATAGGACATGAGAAATTATCTGTTACACCCTGACTGGTTCGTACACAAGCTTTAACAGAGGTATATATAGATTGTATAGATTTAAAAAGGTTACCTCTAACACCACCTTTTCTTAGAACATCGTAAAGAATAGGTCGATCTACACTGTCGAATGCTTTTTGAAAATCTATAAAAGCTACATATATTGTTTTTTTTCTTCATACATAAGTGCTTATTCACAATTGCATATAATATATAAGCATTGTCAATTGTTGAATATCCGGCTCTAAAGCCTGCCTGAGATTCACTAATTTTACAATAGGCATTTACGTAAAATGTCAACCTTTTTGTAATTATTGAAATATACAACTTGCTTATTACATCTAGTAATGAAATACCTCTATAGTTATTCATATTATTAACATCACCCTTTTTATATATGGGAATAATAATGGTTTGACTCCATTGGTCTGGAAATTCACCTTTTGCATAAAGTCTGTTAAACAGTTTCCGAATAAAAGGTAACAGTACATTTATACCATAAACCAGTTGTTGTGGAATGAGGTTTCCACCAGAAGCTTTATTTGGATTTAGTAATTTGATATTGTCAATAATCTCACCATCCGATATAGGCGCATTAAAAACGATCTCCTCCACTTCGTCAAGATTTTCATTCCAATTCTCAGCAATTGGTTCATCGTTGCTATTGACCGGATGAACATTGTTAGCTGAAAACAATCTACTAAAATGGTCATGCCAACTGTCTAATGAGATATCGGGTTCCGACTTAAGTTTGTTAGTAAATTTGTTTAGCTCTTTCCAAAACAGTTTTGGATTATTAGCTGATGACTCCAGTTTGATAAGTACGCTTTATTATATATCAACCTTTTATTTTTGCACATGCTTTTATATACGTGTTTACTGTTGACATACATATTTAAGTCATTTACAGATCGGCTGGACCGAAATCGTTTTAGACACTTTCTAGTTTCAATTTTAGCATTTCTACATTGATAGTCATACCACGGTTTCTTCCGTTGATTTAATTGGGTTCGCTTGACCTTTTTAAACGTTGAGCTACTTTTTATGACAGCTGACTCTAGTTCCGTTATGATACTGTTAATATCAACATCATTGTCATCAAGCATAGTGTCCACTACATTAAAACAGCCATTAATAATAGTTTCAGTTAAACGCTGAATATATTCGCCACTATTGTCTTTGTCAATTGCATAATACTCTGACTTCTCTTTTGTACATGTACCATTTACCCTATTGTTTACAAAACTATACCTCTTATTAATGTATAAACATAAAGGTAAATGACAACTTTCTGTATTAGGCATAATCTCTAGCTTCTCAATACCATCAACTATGGATTTGGTAACAATGTAATAGTCAACCACTATTACTACGCTCACCAATACGCCCATTTACTATATAACATGAATATAACTTACAGAAAGCAATAAGTTCTTTGCCAGTTTTATTGACTATTTTATCAAACGATACTCATTCTATACCGATATCACCGTCAATTATATCATTAAACTCACCTAGTTCCGGTATATTGTCAATATGGCTTATGAAATCCTCAATATTTGACGTACGTGCATTGAAGTCGCCACATAATATCAGTTCTACATTCAGTAAACGATTCTCAACAATGAAAAATTCAAGTTGTTGCAACACAGATCAATTAACAATATCATATACAGGAGAGCGCTCAGGAGGTATATATAAGCAAACATAAAGTACATCGCGACAGTGTTAGTTAGTTCAGTTGACACTGTTGAAGAGTCGAAATGGAGCGTTCGAATAGAATCAGTCCAATACGATTGCTTGATTCTAGCACGAACACATATAAAGCACACCCTGTTAGTTTTGTCAACCCTTCGATGTGGAGGCCTAGGCTGTGTACAATTTATACATGCTATGTACGGTCTGTTTGGTTAAAAACAAATGTTAACATGGCTTATTCTTAGTTGTTAGAACCTTGTTGCAACCGCATTCAGTAAATCAATTTAATGTTAAGACCAATTCTGATAATTGCAGATATTATTATAGATATGGTTATTAAAACGGGGATAATCAGCGCATCATTTCCGAGAGCAATCTAGATTGGTGTTCGTTCTATACAAGTAGTTGATTCATTACATCTCCTAGTTCTGTCTAAAGTCCCACGGTGTTATTTTTAGTGAATAGTAATTATAAACATAATTGTTTACTTCGGTCTTAGTTGTTGAAGGTCGACAAATGAATGCCGCTTTATTTAGTATTGAAAGTTCATGTCATCATAGCCTGTGCTAGAGATTGATAATGAAAGTAAATCGTATTTGAATATTCTTAGTTGAAACTTTTCATCGTTACAGTGATTATACGTTATGGTATAGTCCGATATATGTCCCATTTTCTCTAAAACTAAAGATATGTCACGTCCCGTGAATATTGTTAATTTGGATTTTCAATACCGTCAGAACAATAAGTTTGGTCAGTGTATGTCGAAAATTCGTCTTTAACCAATCGAATATATATCGATATGTGATTATAAACTTGTGGACCAAAAGTACTTGGTTATTGGCCAATAGTGCATATTTCTTTCGATATTTCATTGTAAATATTACTTTTTGGCTCAAATTTACTGGGTTATAGACCTTTTCAAGGACCACTTAGCGGAGTTTCATACAATTTAAACGAAAGGTTACTAAGGTGACACTCAATAAAAATACAAAGACAGGCAACAATTGAACAACACCAACAAAATGTCAAAAACTTCTTGTTTTGCCTTGATAACATTTCCTAGATCTCATCTTCATCTATTTCTGTCCTCCAAGTATATAAGCAGTGCTTTTATTCAGTTGCCTCATGTGAGCGATGCAGTGCCATCTTGGGCCTCTTGTTAAATTTTCGACTATTTCATTGCACACAGTGATGGATATATAACTTAACAGTGATATTTTCTTGACAACGATCTCGTTTAAAGCGAAACATCTTTGAATTTTAATAATACACCTAGCAGGAAAGTTTGAACAATAAATGGACGTAATGGCATTAAGATTCAGTGATAATTTACGAACTATTAAAACCAATCCACCAAGTTAATGGAGTAAATGTAGTGAAATATTTTTTTTTGCGTAAGTTATTTCAAAGTTTATAAGACAAATCAAACGAGCATTAAAGCTCAGTCTACCATATGATTGGGAATGACATGCATTTGTTTGTTTCATCGGGTTTAACGCCGTTTCTCAACAATATTTCAGTTATATACGGCGGCCGGTTCACCTAACCAGTACTAACTTACCCTTCCACGAGGAGCCGGCAACTTCTCTACATGTGGAGGAAAATCGACATTTTAGTCAAATTTTCACGGAAGGGTATGACCTGCCGCGACCGGGAATCGAACCCGGATCGCCGGGTTCCAAGTCCAGCGCACTAACCACTGGACCACGGCCGCGGCTGAATGGCATGCATGTTCGGTTTAGTTTCAGAAACAAACCAAAAGTTTAGCATATTCAGATACACATCAATCCCTCAGTTGTTGTCTAAAGCCACAATTTAAGATAAAAAACGATACTGTGCATTAAATGCATTATTGATATATGTTTTTAGAATGGAAATATCCGCACCGGTTTTCATTTTAATAGATCCAAATACCTTTAAAATATTGTCTACACTTTTTTTATGAGTCACTTTTTGTTCTGCCCTAAACAATGCGCTATGCATCCTGAGTGAATCTTGTCTTCAGTCTTCAAACTTCATATAATTAGAACATTTTGTTTCTTCAAAAGAAGCAAAAATGACGGTAATGAGCATTTAAAACAAATATAGTAAAGCAATGATACAAGACAGGGTGTTATTTCTATGTGTACAC
The DNA here is from genome assembly GCA_032209605.1 of Mactromeris polynyma. NCBI lineage: Eukaryota > Metazoa > Mollusca > Bivalvia > Venerida > Mactridae > Mactromeris > Mactromeris polynyma. The sequence goes on along the minus strand of JASFXZ010000043.1, from coordinate 1,671,310 downwards.
TGTAAAGTATTGTGTGGTGGAAAACATTACTGTTTTGGTATGCCTGTTTTTGCGGTAAACAATGGTCTTGGGCGTATCGCTCATGATATGATAATATCATCGGACGTAATGTCCATGCTGCCCTTTTGTAGTAAAATGAATTTAGATCCACTCCTAAAGATTATTGTTAGTGTTGTTATTTAATCAAATCTGGTTTTATGATGATATTAATGATTAAGGGCCACTAGTAGTTGTAGTTTGATGTAAAGAAGGTTAGATAAAGTAATGTCAAGTCCCTGTTGGTTTGTTACAAGTAAAACACTTTCCGCTTACGTTAATTGAGGGCATCATTCCATTTGTAATGTACGTTATTGGCCATAATGTGTTACTGTGGAATCATCATTTAACGTAACAGTAATTCCATGACTCAATATGTTTCACGAAATTGCCTCTACTATCACAGGGAAACAATACATTGCCTAGAAATACCCTGTTAGCTTATAAGTATACTATTCGTACATACTCTCATCGCTGTACGGTATATTTCCGCCAGCGCACAATTTTAACCAAATGTATTCAGATCCTCATTGAATTGAATACAAAAATAACATTGTAAACAAAATTGAATGAATCATATCCTCCCCGACCATTTGTACTCGTATGTTTGTATTTTTAAAATAAGCAGGTGTATTAGTAGCTACCAAACTATTTAAATAAGAAAAAAAAATAGTTTAAATATGCTGCCATAAACTCTTGAACGACGAAACTGAATGTACATTGATCGAATTAAATGATAAAATACTAAGCAGATGTGTCTTAAATATGTGTGTGTTTTAGATGTATGTTAAATTTCCCTTCCCCCAGTGCAATTAATTCACTTTGTATTGTTTTCATGGTATTTTTTCTCCACATTTTCGGCGTAATGTCGCCATCTGTCTTGACTTGTCCTGCGACGTATTCCATCCATTAACCCCCTCTGTTTAACCTCTTCAATTCTCCTTAGTTATCCCTTTATGCACGGCCATGGCGTTCCTTGTTTTCCCTTACGTATTTACTCTTGCGACTTCTCTATTGCTTGATGTTTTATTAACTGTTGTTTTCCCGGATGACTGTGTGTGTCTTATGTATGTGGTATTCCCCTTGTAGTAACTTATTCTCTCTATTTTAAAATATAACATTGTGTTTGCATCGCTATGAAACTTCAAGGTCTGTGCTGCTTGAAACTACATATTTGTTGTTGTTTATGCCTAGCACTTAATGTGTTTTGTGTGAATAGTCAGATCGTACTTACAAAGGACAATGGTGTCTAATCAATGCGATAATTACAAACCACCATTTGTCATCGACATGCATGCAGTGAAGTCAGATAATTTGATTAGATCACACAGTTTTTTCTTAGTTAAGAGTTAGTTCGTCCTTTGGGATTAAAAAGCTCATAAGATGGGAAATAAAATACAGCAAATGTCAGAATGTTCCGAGAGATATGTTGTTGCCTTTATGATGATAGATATTGTTTCGACTGACCCCAGAATAAAATGTTCATATTCGGCGGCCTATTGTCACCAGCTGTCTTTAAAACAAAGTTGCATTATACAATTTTAGTGCGCAATGTTATCAAATGGCAGCCACGGGTAAAATTCTTCATTTACATCATGCTGGTTTTAGGGTTTCTTCATCCGTTTTGTTCTGTAACGGCAGTATCGTCTTCAGTCACTGTCAGGATTGTCCCTTCCATTCAGGATAAAGTGTTACTATATGGCCCTTCAAAATATTTTTCATTTATCATGTGATCCTTTCGAGAAACACACATCAACGTGATTGATAAATAAATGGCAGAGCAAAAAGCGATAGAAAATTTTCCACAGTTGTTTTTATTGAGGCCTAGAACATTCATTGATCCCCTAGCTAATTCCATACATGTTTACTCTTTAAGTCCCAAATGTTTTATAGTATGTTGTTTCCCTGGGATTGGTGTGGGAAAGCATTGTCTTATGTGTTTGGCGTTCCCTGTAACAACTTAATGTCCCTTTATTATTTTGTTAACAGAACGAGAAAAGTTACTTTAAAGGCACATAGTTCTACCTTTAGATAATTGTCATGAATGTATTGTTGTTTAAGAATACCAAGTCTCACAATCAATATAGGAAACAAGTAATTTAAGAGGACAGCAGGATTTTTGTGTCTCTATTTAATGATAGATAAATGAAACCGCGTACAAAATGAATTAACGTGAATGAAACCGATGCCGATTTATGCTCTCATTTACTTAAATCCTCTTAACAATTTATAAGCGTGAATGTGCTGGTTACTCGCTGCGCATTTTCTGTGGGAACAGTATGGCTGGGTATTTAATTAAGAATGGTTTTATGACGATCACTGAGACCATTATCGTACGAAAAAACAATTAAGTGTCATTAAGTTTCGGGAAGGCAATATCTAGTCTCAATTGACTTGTTGTAGGGTGAAGCTTCTTTCTTGAGGAGAGTAATTTCCTGATGTGGCAATTATTGACACATTACAATGAGGACAATTGTATTGCTTCCTGTGTCCAACTTCAGGGTCCCATTTTGATCTACATGACGGTAGGTGAACATACAACGGATATTACACTTCACATGTCTCTCCACCAAAGGAATGTTTTATTTGTACATGTAATGAATGAAACAGAGGATGAAAGTAATCGCTCAATTAACAACTTAGCCTAAAAAATATGGCAAAAACTTGAAACAAAAACGTCAGAAAATTGCTCACCAACAGCTTCAATATTAAGGCAGAAACAATCGTCATTTTCCTACTTTCAAACCACAACAAATTGAATATGTACTAAAGGACTTATTGGTAAATGGTTACCATAAATTTCTGTATTAGTCGTTCAAACGGCTATGATAGACATATGATCTTGTCACAATAAAGAACAACAACAACAGTAATCACTTGTCATCGCTTTATATATATCCTTTAAACGCAGTCTGAACCCGAGTACACTCTTCTACGTGCGTTCGCTTAGCGAATTTATTGCGTTTTTAGCGATAACCTGGCATTTTTAGTCTCGAGAACCGGTATGGTAGGGTACCCGTCTGATTGCATTTCTGTCACGCATTTTCACCAACCGGCGAAAAGTAAGAATCTGTACTAAACGAAAACAGTCGACGCTCTTAAAATATGCTCTTTACAAAACGATGTCGATTAATGAAATTAATAAGGAATAAAACAAGATATACATTGAGTAAGTACTTCATGAATGAAGTACAAGAATGAACCATCTTTAAAAACAATATAAGAGACAAACATTTTTCGTTCATTAAATTTTATTATGAGCACACCCAAAACTGTATACAAACTCGTGTGTATTAATGCCCCATATTTTGTTCCAAAATTGTGTTACTTATATCAAAATACAAAATCAAAGGAGATTGAACGAGTACATCTAAAATTTTGTAAAAGAGTGTTGGGGGTTAAACAATCTGCAAGTAATTGTGCTGTTTACGGCGAATTGGGTCGTTTCCCCCTGTATACTGGACGCTATGTAAGATTGTTTAAATATTGGTGCAAGGTACTCAATACCGAAAACTGTATTATCAAATTTTTATATCATACATTGTTGAATGATCTTAACTTAAATAAGAACAACTGGGTATCTGATATTAAAACCATGTTGTATAGTTACGGTTTTGGGTATTTCTGGGAAAACCAAGCAAGTATTATAAATTCATGCAACATTATTAGTGATTTTAAACAACGGGTAATTGATTGTTTTATTCAAAACTGGAACTCTGACTTATCTCAAAACAAAGTATTATGTGTATATAAACATTTGAAACATGTTTTTGAATACGAAACTTATCTTAACAAAATTACAAATAAGTCTTGTAGAAAGCTTTTAACTAAATTTCGTATTTCTGCACATTGTCTGCGAATGGAATCAAGCAGATACGGAATATCTCGTATAGAGAGAAATGAGCGAATATGCTTAATATGTAACAATGGAGACTTAGATGACGAGTTTCATTTTATCCTTAATTGTTGCAAATATAAAATTTTACGAAAGCGATACATAAAAGAATATTATTGGCGAAAACCTAGTATGTATAAATTGATTCAATTATTTAGTTCTAATAATGATGTAATTTTAAAAGGATTGACTATGTATCTACAAAGTGCTATTAAAGTACGTACTAATCTATTAAGTTCTTGATTAGATGTTATACTTATAATGCTGTTTTCATTCATATTGTATCACTGTCGTTTGTCATGTGTATTTGTAATATTTTGTTTGACTATGTTGTATGTATAAATGTACATGTACTTACTCTCATTGAGTATGTTAATATTATTATTGTAAATTGTATATATTGGATGATAAGTATTATACTTAAATCCAGATATTAATAAATCATTCTGTTCTGTTCTGTTCTATATTTTACAAATTTTGGTTCATTCCCTTTAATATTATTTTCAAACTTTGGATTAAGATTAAGATTATTAATATGTTATTGCAAGTACTTAATTTTTGGTGAGAATTTCCTCTATCAGGTCAAGCCACTCTGTTAAGAAATCAATTTAGACATTTAGCTTTCTGACTGCTTAGCACCTTTTTGGCTACTGTGCAAGCAAAAGTGCAAACCTGCTAATTGATAGCTTGGATAAAAATATGTTCTCAATTGAGATGACATCAGGTTGTTTGCTCAAAGTCTGCAAACTTCCTTTCAAGGTGTCAAACAGGATGGCTTGACCAAGGGCTTCTCGAACATTTCAAAAGGAATTTTAATTATGTCTTCATTATGTTTGTTATGAGATTATGACGCTTATGCGGCCATTTTCGCTATATAAACTGGAGCAAATCCAAAGACCAGCATATTATGCTACAATAAAATAAAGGAATCTTTGGATAAATCATTCTTGCTCCTTATTTACAGGTATGATGCGTTTTTATTACATTGTGTTCAATTTAAATATTTTGTTGTAAGACAATATTAAAATTGTTGTTATTAACTTTTCACATCTTATCAATTTATTCAGTTTCAAATATTCAATTAAAATGTGAATATTCATGTTTATAGAAAAAGTTGCTAGTTATTAATTGCTTGAACTTCGTTCATGCCAACTGTATTATAATTAATTTGGCTTAAGCCAGTATTAGATTATAAACAGTCAGTTTAAAAATAACTGTCTATATTAATTTGGCTCATTTGGCAAAAGTCCGCCATACATATTTTATGGTAAATGAGAATTATGTAGTGTACAAATTATGCTATGTTTAATTAGTGTACTAAATTATGATAAGTTTAGATCTATATGTACTATTCATGTTAAAATTATTGTTGTCAAGGACAACCTCTCTCATGCAAATTTAAGCGAGTTAATGTATACATTTTGTTATTATATTTTCTATATGCAATGTTGATACATATTACATCTTTGTATTCATTGTGAGATATTATGCTACAATAAAATAAAGGAATCTTTGGATAAATCATTCTTGCTCCTTATTTACAGCCCCCTGCTTGTCATCGGAGTCTTACGGTGTAGCCAGAACCTCTCGACGTTGGTCCGACACGCGCTCGGCCATACATTCGCGGCATTAAACATTGCTTTAAAACCCATCTGAACTCCACAGAAACAGCTAATTAGTTCACAAACCACTTTAGCAGGTCACCTTTTCAACATTTCATTTTATTGAAATGTTAATGATATTATTTCGTTCGGTGAACTTTGGAACTACTTCGTCGCGTAGTAATTGGGATGTGGACGTTTTTAACTTGTTACCGGCTTTCAGCATTTCTTTCTGTTTTGAAAACAGGAACCAATTGTTGTATGCCTCTCAAATTGCCACACTACTATAGACGGTACCTGAGCGGTACCGTCCAAAAACGCTTATATACACCAAGTTTGTGACATCAATATTTGATTGGGAAACCAACGTCAACAATACAGATTTTGTCATGGATTCAATATACAACAATTTATTTTAGGTCGGCAGTGTTAAGTGTTAAGTCAATATTTCGGTGTAAGAACATTGTAAGCTTATTGAAACACTAATTAAATCCTCGCCTGAACTATAATTATTCGATGCTTACAATAATTAATGATTACAAACTTTTATATGTGAGACTGGAGACCAGAGTTTTGGCCAAAATAAAAAATGTACACAATGTTTAAGAAGTATGTATTAGTTGAAGCTGCCTACATGGTAGGATACTTTGGATAAATCATTCTTGCTCCTTATTTACAGCCCCCTGCTTTACACCGACCAAAGTAATAAAACACACATCAGTTGCCAAAGGCCAATATGTTTGTCGATATGCCATAAAGAGTGTTTTTTGTTTTTTTTAAGCAATTGATGTAAATATTTAAATTTAGAAATAAACATAAAATACTTCCATAATACTTTATCACACTTTTAGCTTTGAAATACAGCCTGCCTGTCTGCCGCGTAGTTCCTAGTGCTATGTACAAAACAGTAATCCCCCGATAAGAATACCACCCTTGGGACCCTTGAAAACTGATAGTCTTATTGATGTGATCTGAATATTGAAGTTGAATATAGAGCAAAAGAGTGAACATTGCGTTCTTAATTTCGATGTGGTCATTTTATTGAGGTGGTCATTAAGTGGTATTTTACTGTATAAAGTTGTCAGTACCTAAAATACACGACATGAACTTAAGTATATCTGTACCGATGAGGATCAAGTCTCCTCCTTATACTCCCTGGGTTCCAAGTGGTTTTTACTTCATGCACCAATACATCATATCTGAGAGACATTCAAGCAGTCTTGGCTTTACCCACATCAATTATTCCATCCTTATCGGGCCATGTTTGCCGAGAGTTTATAACAGAAACAATATTTCTAAGGCCATAAAAACGTAATTTCCAGTCGTGCCATTGATCAGTTTTCTTGAGATATGTTTATGGCTACAGTGATAACTCGATACTGTCATATCAGATAAGTCAACGGACAATTCATTTTACCGTTGAATGCACACTTATGTCGGATGTGATCAGAAAGCTCCTGATTGAAGATTTTTTCTCCACGAGCACCGCAGAGCAGAGGATATGTTCAAGCAATGCAATCATTGTTAATTATAATAACAGAATAAACAACAGTGAAACGTTGCGTTTTTTATCAGTTGATTTAATTGAATAAACAAAACATATTGATATGTATGTATGATATAGGAGAGTTCGAACAAACTCTAAATTGATTATCACAGCGCGTTTATTATAGCGCATTCATCACAGCGCGATTATCATAGTACGCTTATCACAGCGCATTTATCATAGCGTATTTATGACAGCGTGTTTACCATAGAGCGTTGACCACATCGTGTTTATCATAGAGCGTTGATCATAACGTATTTATCACAGCGCGTTTATCATAGCGCGTTTATCACAGCGCTTTTATCACAGCGCATTTATCACAGCGCATTTATCATAGCGTATTTACCATAGCGCGTTTATCGCATCGTATTTGTGTTATTTATTAACGAATGAACAAACACACAAAGAACCCTCAATTATCATTTAGAATGATGTTCCTTTGACAGGTAGTGAAACGGACACATTCGATGAGCTAAATGCGTGATCGGTATTGCAATATAGAGGTGAACGGTCAATGTGAATAAATGACTTGACTATTTCGTACGAATTCATTTATCATAACACAATCATATTTCAAAATCGATATACACTAATATGCTCTAGAATTTATGATAAAAAAATCACTCCAAGAGAATCAGAATATTTGACAAACGACAGTGATGCAATATGAATAAATGCTGAAAATAGCATCAAAGCTACTTTTTCTATCTGAACAGAATAATTGAACCAATTTATACGCGCTAGGTTTTCGCCAGTAATATTAATTTATGAAATGTATAAGACAAAGAAAGCCGGTTCTAATAACTATTGGGTACCAGTAGTTGACTTCTTCACATACCAATCCCTTATGGAATCATCATTTTAACTACATTCATCGGTGATGTGTTAAGTAACAGTTCTTTCACAGATCGACAGATGTGTTGAAGTCCGAGAATTCAATTTGCCCGAAATTACAGACCTTTCAACAACGCGGTATAAACGTTTGCTTCGTCTCGGAAAAACATTCCCCTAAGGATTAATTTGCTCTTACATATGAAGAATTTGTTATTCCATTTACTTACCACTGCCTGTCCAATATGTAACACTTTCCTGTCCTACGTCAGAGTAATATAGAGGAATGGAAATTTTAAACGATTGGATGGGATCCCATTTACCTCTCAATTCACATATCTCTATATGGTGTTTGCATTAATCACGCCATACAAGAACTGAAGTTATACAATACCACCGTTGGTCGACGTCTGCCAAAAGTACGGTATTTACGGCATTTATTGTAGAGTTTTTGAAAACAAACGATGGAGTGCATTTAGAAATCTTGTGTATTTGCAGAAGAGCGCGTTTTGAAATGTATATGATATATCCGTCGAATTTCTTGAATGTTGGAGAAACTGTTGAGTTATTGGCCAAAATCACATGACTATGGGTAATCTCAATGATTTAGTATTTGCTCTATCACGTATTTCAATACTTTCCATGAAAGTAATCGGGGTGTCTTACCACAATCAGTCGTTAATAAATGTCTTGACTAAATGCCGAACTTTTCCGTAGAATAAGCGTGTAAATATTCTCGGACATGGTTTAAATTTGTGTACACACGGATGTAGAGTATCTATGTACTCGTAAATGAATAAAGCAAACTCCGTAAATTTTAAATGACACAATCACTAGAAGATTGCCTATTACAGTGATATACGTGTATTTGAAAGTGCAGCATTACACAATAGGCAGTTTTTAAAAGTAAAAGTCTGGCTATGCCTTTCCACGGTTAATTAACATATGTCAGTTTTTCAGTTAAACCGTATAATTAGTTTCTTTAAATATCCCTAGAGACTAGACACTATTTATATCCAGCTAGCTTCACATTAGGTTAACGTATCGTTGCTATGACAATGGCAGTTTGAACTCGTAACATTGAAGTTGATATTATCGATGGGCGTCTTAAAAATGGTTTGATAATGATTTCATACTGTTTCTGCTCACTGAAAATATCTGTCCAAACTTAAAAGTTGGTCGTAATTGTCAAAGTTTGAATGTCGCTTGTCGAGAGTTGTGTCTAGCCCGACTCTCAGATTTCAGCCGTAATTCGAAGCTTGAAAGAATATATGATTGTGAAGCCAGGCTCGACATTTCATTTTTTACTCCAGTCCCTAGGGGTCTTCTGTGTGCAAAAAATATCCAGAGCTCAATGTGAAGTTGATATTATCGATGGGCGTCTTAAAAATGGTTTGATAATGATTTCATACTGTTTCTGCTCACTGAAAATATCTGTCCAAACTTAAAAGTTGGTCGTAATTGTCAAAGTTTGAATGTCGCTTGTCGAGAGTTGTGTCTAGCCCGACTCTCAGATTTCAGCCGTAATTCGAAGCTTGAAAGAATATATGATTGTGAAGCCAGGCTCGACATTTCATTTTTTACTCCAGTCCCTAGGGGTCTTCTGTGTGCAAAAAATATCCAGAGCTCAATGTGAAGGTTAATATCTCAGCTTTAAGAAATATTGGTCGCATCATGGTACGATTTTAGAAATCCAAGATGGCCACCAAAATTGTTCAGTAAATGATATACTTATAAATGTATTCGAAATATTGCATAGTTTTTATTTATGTTTTTACAAAAAATGCAGTAATATTATTTCTTAAATGATGAACTCATTTTTTTAATGCATTTGCGTTACAATTATATAGTAAAAAGGTAACAAAACGACAATTTAAGTGGGTGGGGTAAATAGCTTCAAAATCGGCGTATTCTTATTATTCTTTATTTTTGTATATAATAAAGTATTTCATCTTTATTTCATCAGGTGAAACAAGATACGTATGCTCTGGTGCGAGTAACGCATCTTTGATTGACATACACTATTTCGGATGCTATTTTGAATTTGCAGCGATTAGCAGCTTTATATCCACATAGAATTATTCAACATACAATAAAAATCAGTTCTGATATTTTTGTATGATAATATGTTTTACCTACTACCAAATAATACAAATTATATGAACTATACATTCATATACGACTGCATATACAACAGTTTGAAAACAAAGATATTTTCTTTGAGGAAATGTAGTAAATAGCTATTCTCATTGAAACTGTCAAAAACAATGTCACAGCCTTATTGTTCAAAATTTCGGACTAATTGTAACATCAGATGAGAAAAAATCTACAAAGTGTAGTACAAAACTTGAAATGTGGAAAAAAAATCACTAAAAACAACTTTCCAAAATTCACAAAACGTGAGTCTTTTGATGGATGGAAGTGCTTAGGCTAAAAGTTTGAAATTCCTATTAAGCCATGAGTTCTTAGTGCTTAAGTCTTAATTTTTAGACTTGGGCGTTAGCCCCATGTCTTTAGTAACCGTAATTTTGGAAACAGCCGTATCAGAGTTAGACACATTTGATCGGTTTCACAATCCCCACAGCCAGTGCGTATACACATCCTAGTATCAGAGTTAGACACATTTGATCGGTTTCACAATCCCCACAGCCAGTGCGTATACACATCCTAGTATCAGAGTTAGACACATTTGATCGGTTTCACAATCCCCACAGCCAGTGCGTATACACATCCTAGTATCAGAGTTAGACACATTTGATCGGTTTCACAATCCCCACAGCCAGTGCGTATACACATCCTAGTATCAGAGTTAGACACATTTGATCGGTTTCACAATCCCCACAGCCAGTGCGTATACACATCCTAGTATCAGAGTTAGACACATTTGATCGGTTTCACAATCCCCACAGCCAGTGCGAATACACATCCTAGTCTATATTTAGACATGCGAGTCGACATGTGTTCAGAGCAATTCAGCGAGCCGCTCAGAACGACTCGCTAATGTCCGAAATGTAGGACAGTAAACATGTGTAAATAAACTTGCGAGTGTGCATTGAATAAGATTTCACTGTCATAGAAATGCCACCGAGACTTTGGAAATTGCTAGAAAAACTAAATAAATCGAACGTAAGTGACTATCGTTACGTCGGCATGCCAAAATTATTCCGATGCCTGTAAATGTGTAGTGATTTAAGGTCATTTAAACAACTGTACGGGCGGAATCTGTGTATATTTTTAAATGCGTCATATCGTTACTTGGCATCTTGTTAATCAGATTCGCCACGCTATTTTTAAAACGTATCAGTACAAACCTCGATGAATGAACGAAACACTGCACACATTTAATGACATGAACTAAAACCGATTAGCTATAGATAGTCAACATTTCCTTCGACGCGAAAGGCTATACACTGCGTACACATCTTATTGGTTTAACACTGGAAAATACCCATCTATTATAAACTCAGTAGTCACGTGATCGTGTCGACCAATGGCATTTAGTATCAGGAACGAACGGTAATTTCGTAAGGAATCAGGGCGCTGTGTGGAGCGTATAGTCATACATGCACGCTTTGAAATTGAAATTGCTTGTAAGTGAACCAGTCCCTCTTTCCATCCCCGAGCGAGACAGTGCAATGCTTCTACAATCTCTGCCTGAGAAGTCTTTACTTTCAGCGCTTTGATTATAATAGACATGATAGACGGTTGACGCTATCCACTTAAATAACAATCGTTTATCGATGGTTCACATTCAGTTTTCACATGTGTATTAATAATTACACACCTACACAATAGTGGCTTCTAGTCCACTAGTAAATGTGCAATGGCCTTCCTGGCGATTTAAATTGAGCTATTCCTATTCACCTTTTACAATATTTTAAACATGAGCATTTATTTGATTCATATGCATGTATACTGCTTATGAAGGCCCTCAAGTAAATATACGCAATAAAAATCCCCGTAAAGAACATTATGGACTTGAACTGTTCTCGAGAATGCGCTCATACTTTCTGACCACCTAATAATAAACTTTAAACGTGAGTCAAGTATTTTACAGATATAAATATTCTTCAAATTTCTTTGTATTTATCTGGTAGTTGATGGGTTAATTAATAAGTTCTATGACATTCAACAAATCATAATTTAAATATCTGTACATATTGTTGAATCGAATGTGATATCTATTGTTGATAATTGTCTCTTATAATTCTATACAGAATGGCTATGTACTTTTTTGTAGTTGGTATATTGTTTTTGTATTATGTTGTACTGTACATAGATGAGACGGAAATAAAGAATATATATTATTTAAATATTTTACCTATTTTCACGGTTAACAACCTTTGTGTCAATCTGTCATGCACATTTATGTAACACAATGATATTGCAGGTAGCAATTTCATCACTAGTTTTTCTATTGATGGTAATTAATAATCTTGATTAGATCTATTGATGTTAATTAATAATCTTGCTGATCAAATATACATAAAGCTAATTATTTTCTTAATTAATTTATAATGTGGGTGGTAGCAATTACATCTCTGCTAAATCCATTGATGTTAATTACGTCTCTTTATTATCCAATACTTACATAATACACACTTGTTGTTGTTTGCAGAAACAAAGCTAATCAGCATTTATTACTTTGTTTACCAACTATTGACACTTGTCAAAATGCATTAATTACTTGACACCTGTATAATAACGCTTAGACTAATCAATTGACATTTGTCTTAATTATGTTGATGATAATTTTATAGTGGTCAGTAAATATGGAATATCCATTAGGAATCAGATACAATAGATAATGGTCATTTTGATTGACTTGTTTTGAAGTTTAATTGTACATATGGAATAGTAATTATAAACATGTTATTGTCATGCATTTCTAGAGAAGGTATAAATACCCAGCGAAAACTTAGACAGATGAGTTTTACAGCAATGAGAGTTTTAGAGTTTTGAAGTTGAGATTAGTTTTGAGAGCGAGAGGGCTATGTTGAACTTGGGTTGTAAGATGGGGTGTTTTAAGTTGACAGTATTTTAGAGCTAATAAGTTGTTACGAATTGAACATGGGACTTTGGCATTTTAAAGAGCTGGCGAATTATACTTTGATTTGTTTTAACATTTGGGTTGATCGTTTAGACTTGTGAAATAAATTTGTGTGGAACCAACGAGCCGTCTTCATTATCTATGAAACCCGCATGAGGCGTGTGGTGTTACATTTAGCTTTAAATTGACTGTGTCACAAAACGGATGTCAGTGCACCAACACATTAATGTATTGCATACTTTTCAGGAAGAAAACTGAAAATCGTTGTAATTTAATAAACTACATTATACATGTTTGACTATGGAATGCCGGCAATGATAATAAAAAAGCACGTGATCAAAATAATATAGGAAAAGTGTGATATAGGATGCACATAACGTTATAACTTGTCTACATGACAAGACATGATTCAACATAATATGATAAACAATAAAACTATAAGTTCTAAAGCACAACGTATAACGGTATACGAGCATAACATAAATTTGGTACATAATGTAATAAATAAAAAATATTGACAGTGCCGGCGTTCCATATATTATAATAGGTTCGGCGTTCCATACACAGCTATAGCGTTCATCACGGAAAGCGTTATTTTGTCAGTTCAGTGAGATTATTTTCGCAGAAAGAATAACCAGGAGTTACAGGTCGACCAAGTACATTAATTAAAGAATGGGCAAACCGCACGAAACCTTCAAGCTAATTAAAAATGATTTCTCACAAAAAGTGCGAAATAATCCATTCCATTGTTTGGTCCTCCAACAATATATCTAAGCTAATCATTCATTCTATCTCTGACTTCTTTTCGGCGCATTAATCACAATTCTACAGTCTTAGATTGCGAGACATCTCTGTTATAGCAATCAACACTAGCTATATATAGTCAAGAGGCCATAAAACATTCTAATTACAGTTCACCTGAACACAACTCGCTCTTTGGTGAGCAATTGACATCATCGTCTAAAGTCGTATGTTGTCCGTTGTCAATCAACACTTGTTTCAAAGGACATTTCCTCCTAAACTCTACATTCAAAATTGTTGTCAGTTATTGTCAGTAACGTCTAGTCCGATTAAAACTCATTCATCAGAACTGTTCGGCGGGTGATCTATTAAGATGTGTAAGATATTTTGACTAGTCTTAAAAGATTGACGTCAGGGGCTTGGCTACGCCATCGGTCTTCAGTCAACAATCGATCCAAACGATCCTTACGAAACAACTATGATAATTTTGATCAAACGTCTAAGGATTGATATTTTGTAAAAGTAAATACAACGACCATTTTCTTGATCTATCTATGGTAAGCATTCCTCGTTGACTTTTCGACAACCGTTTTTACGACACATCGAAATGATTTAGTCTCTTTTCGCTTTCGTACTGTAATATTACACTTGTTTAGATTATATCAAAGGTGTGTCTGGTTCTATCTTTTTAACATACAAACCTTTTTGTCACATTGTCATACTTCATTTTTGACTGTGTTTGTGTATATTAACAGCTAGCAATATAATAGATATAAAAACAAATAAAATGTTGTATATATTTAAAAAATGCCACGTATATCATGCATTTATATGGACATGTATATGCTTTATCTCCTTAATGTTATGTATGTATGATAAAAAAACGAAATACACTATAATGTGAAAAAACGATCTTTGGATGGTACTCTTCCAAAAAAGTAATATGTAGTGGGACGATGCAGAACTCGGTTTAGATGTAAACGGGATAAACTATCTTTGATTGTATTTACTTTGAAATCAAAATTAGAAATTAAGATTTTTTTCAAAAAATGGTCATGATATTTTATTCCACCACCGCCTCCAAAGATCACGATTCGGAAATATATTGAACTGATATGTTCTTTGCTATCTTTATATCTGTTTTGATGTTTCATTTTTGTCGACACATGATGTCTTGATTGTATAATTTATTACAAGCGTGTGTGTGATTATTGATTATTAGACAAGTTTTTACCGTATATCTGTGAAATATTTGGGGATGCCAGCGATTAGGTTCGATGGCATGCATTGAAACACATTAAAATGTTCTGCAATCCCCTGAGTAGATGGTAAACGTGTTTGTCAATAATAAAGAAGCTACCTTTGACTTGAACGGAATGAAGCCTATTTGTCGTTGTCTTTTTATGATAACTTTGAACTAGGCCACATAGTGTCAGAACAAAAAATGGAAACTTCACATTTTCAACACCAAATGTTGGTGTTTCTGCAGTCTCGTAGTTTAATTCCTGGTTAGCTCCACGGATAAAAACTACACTTAAAGACCACCTCAATATTGAATAAGACCACCTCGGAATTAAGAACATCATTTTCAAGTCAATTTCCAATGTTTTACTCTGTATTCAACCGCGATATTTAGACCACCACAATAAGAAGGGTGTTTTTAATTGAGTTTTACTGTAATGGTTAACCAAAATAAAAATGTCAAAGTCAAAACTACATGTTGGCATAACCTGATCGATAGAACGTTTGGTCAGTGTTATTTCAGCAACTCGTGTGAGCGATATAAGGCCATCATGGTTTTCTTGTATTTATTATTCCGCCAAATGTTATTGAATAAGGATTTTCTATTCAAATACATCGTTTCGTGATAATACGTCTGACCACATTATTGTAGTTCGTGAAATATTAACAATTACTGACCATATAATTGTGAACTGTGATTTGATTTATCGCTGTTTCGTTAAATTGTGTGAAAACCTTCCTTAAACTACTAGACACTATGTGAGAACAATTATACTGATTTAGATTCTACATTGTCATGTACTAGAAGCCTAACACGGCTAACCCCGCCGATGAGAAAGCAGATTCTGAGATGCATTAATGCCATACATAAAACAAAGCTTTGCGTCATTTAAAAGTTCAATTCGTGAAAATTAAATACCTTACGCTACAATCTTACCCTGATCACCGTATCAATACAAAAACTGTATACTTCATGAAAAACCATTTGAACCAGTATCGCTTTCTTTGCATATGAGCATGTTCAAATACCTCACATTGATTGCATTAAGTATGTTGTACAAATAATTCAGTATAGCTTGATTTCTGATAAATTCAGAAAAGTTTCGAGTTGTTTTATTGAAACCACGTCTTATTCGTTATGAACGAAGTCCGAATGTATTTTATTGCGTGTAAGGGAATTTGGGATATCTTCGCAAATATTTGCAACTACGCAGTACTTTTTATCGAGCATAAAGTGTTGTCTGGCTGTCAATAATGTGTCAAAGAAAAAAACATTTCCCACCATTTGTAAGGAACCTAATAATACAAACGCCGTTTCGGAAATGTTTATATTGTAAAGATTTGCGCCACTGAAATCTTATTGCAATGAATCATAACGTATGTGTGAATGTACGTGCATTTCCCAGAACTAAAATAACTGAAGCATGTCCTAAAGGAAGGATTAAATCGTCACTGGGAACGCCACATTCACACGACGATGCCTCTCCACAAACATCCCAAGGCGCATCAGCAAACAAATATTTAGGCGTTGGGAAGGTGTAAGGGCAAACATCTATGGGGTCGGGGCTGATTACCCAAATACATTAGGGATAGTAGAAAACGAAAGAGGGGGGGACAGGAATCCATCATAGAACTTAGCCCTTAAAATAATAATTTTGCCAAAACAGAAACACCTTTATTGACTCATTTCAAAACAGATGACATTTACCTCGACCTAGATGTCATTTACCTCGACCTAGATGACATTTACCTCGAGCTAGATGACATTTACCTCGAGCTAGATGACATTTACCTCGAGCTAGATGACATTTACCTCGAGCTAGATGACATTTACCTCGAGCTAGATGACATTTACCCCGAGCTAGATGACATTAAAATGTAAATTATTGACTTAAAATTCTGTCTTTTTAAAATATGCAACGCGTTCCCTCAAGTATGTCTCTATTTATTCCGTAATTGAAAAGGACATCTACGTTTTTTACTTGTAGGCTTGTATTTCAGTCTATTTACACTGGTGCTGCTGTTCATAGATTTAGAGTTTGAACATTGTTTAGAATTTCTGACCAACAATGATATTTTACGACGAGAAACAATGTTGTTAAGGACTAGGTCACTGTAAGTTAGTGAGCCATTATACGACAATCAATCATTCAAGATGGATTGTTAAAAGTACGTTCCCTATCATTAACGTCTGAATCCAGATAATGCGGGCCTCTTATACAGTGTAGGAACATTTGGTTTGTTTGCCTAAAAAACAGCCAGCTAGAAATATTTGTGTTTTTGTGTCCATGTAATTTATATCGCAAATTGATATATCGTGTCCATGTATTCATATCGTTAAATTGATATATCGTGTACATGTATTCATATATGTATATCACAAATTGATTCATCGTGTCTATGTATTTTTATCACAAATTGATTTATCGTGTCTATGTATGTATATCACAAATTGATTTATCGTGTCTATGTATGTATATCACAAATTGATTTATCGTGTCTATGTATTTATATCACAAATTGATTTATCGTGTCTATGTATTTATATCACGAATTGATATATATTATGTAATTTACTACACATTAATGCGTTCTCCTTCTAGTGTCTTGTAACAAATTAATTGACAAAATCGGTACACTAAAAAGTACTATCGAAAGTAGAATTTAAAATAAAGGAAGCGTTTTAATTCAACTATACTTTTAATTAATGGATACTCTAGGGAATTATCGAACGATCTTTTATTGAAAGTTGTAATTACAATGGCTTTATAATTGAATTAAGAGTACTTTAACACTACTGGTGTTAGTTGATCAATATATTTTTTTAACCAAACGAATAGCAAATTAATAAAATAAATGATTATCCCGTACTAAGGGAAAGCTTTTTGCTTACTTGCAATCAATCAATATATTTTTGTTGTGTCACCTCCATTTGATAACATCCATGAACAAGTGGGTGAATGATTTACTCGCTTTCCTAATTAATTAATTCCACACATCTGTTGTTTTGTTAATACAAATACTTTAATACATTTTGGTTAGAAGAAAGATAAAGTTATAATTGCACTTGATAAACAATATATCTTAGTGATTACACTTACTGTTAAAATTATATAAAAAAACTGATCAAATTGATGTATGGAATAAGTAATAAA
Source organism: Mactromeris polynyma (assembly GCA_032209605.1). Taxonomy (NCBI): domain Eukaryota; kingdom Metazoa; phylum Mollusca; class Bivalvia; order Venerida; family Mactridae; genus Mactromeris; species Mactromeris polynyma. The sequence continues at coordinate 1,653,213 of JASFXZ010000043.1, read as the reverse complement.
ATCCACATTATCCACCGGACTTACTCAAACAGTGGATTATTCAATTGTATACTATCATACTTTCACCATTTATGTGCAATACATGAAATAAATTGGTCATTTTCCCCGAAATTGTTCTGTTTTCATTCAAACGATGCCTTCGGTGCACCAAATAACCCCCATGCCTGATAAACTTTCTCCATCCACGTCACCAACCTATTATTCTCTATTTGCTTGAACAGAAAGGTGAGAATGACGAACTCCGTTGACACATTGAAAACATTTATATATCACTTACAAATGTCTAGTAACAGGTTTCTTAACATTGTTTCAACCACAAATTGTTTTAAAACAAAACACGCCAGATGTGGGCCGATGCTCATGAAAACTGGATGTTGGGTCCGGCTAATTTCCCTTGTACTCTGTTTATGAAGATATTTTTGTGTACGTGTTGCCTTTTCTTAGAATTTGGTGCCGTCGATAATTCTTGAAAATACAAAAAGGAAATAAATGTGTTTTTTTCGGTGAATTTTGAATCTATTCGTCGAAAACACATATTATTCTTGCTCTATTTTTCATACAGATAAGTTTATATATGATATTACAGAAAACTTCACTTAAACACCACCTCAATATTATGACCACCTCAATATTATGACCACCTCAAAATTTAGAACACAATTTTCAAGTCCATTTTCACTGGTTTACTCATTATACAAACTCACTATTAGGACCACCGTATTAAGAAGACCTGTTTTCAAGGGTCCCAAGGTCTTGTTTTTGAGGTTTTACTGTACTATGCTTTCCATTAATCATCATGATTGGTTGAATCTATTTATTTAAAGGTACATGGTATTGTTTTTGTAAAATTATCCTTTTTCATAAATATGAGAAATTCTGTGGTAATTGCCTTCATACATGTGTACTCTACAACACTGCATTGTCACTTTTCCTACACAACTACAATAAGAAATTGCACTTGATAGAATTACAGGAGAATGATTGAAGTTTATTCCGAGTTATTCAAACTTGTTCGATTGCGTTTGATTTAAGACGAAAATTCAATGTCAAATAAGAAAACGTCGAACTTTTCGCAAATACGGCGTATATATAACCAGTTATCTCGGTAAATATGGCACTGACTCGCACACAAACGGTATGTAGAAATTGCTTGTTCTTTGCTAAAACGAGACCTTTAAGTGGTTACTCTTAAAATCAACAAAACTTCAACAAAAATAGCAAATACTTACCAATCGTCTAAATCGCACCTTGTACACATAAAGCAGCCATCGATACAGCTGGTTGTTCGGGGTGCTACATGTATCCCCAAACCATAAATACAAGTGTCTGATATCTGTACTTTCTATACTGACCAACCCGCCGAGTTAGACCTGTATCGAACTCGTGTTTTGCTGTTTCAGGAAACTTTAAGAATAGTTACAATGCAATGTTTCAGAGTACGTCTGTAGAAAGGCACGAACGTGCCATTTTCTAAAAAATATTACTTAGCATATTTTGATGGAAAATAACTTAATAAGACCTTATAGCCTTTAATATATCTGATTCTGGTGGCTCGTTTCGTTCAGGTGTCGAGCAGTTTCTAAATTATTTCGACTTTGACAGAATTCTTTAACACGTATCACTTGACGATGCTTTATTCACAGATAGGGTACGTCAGAAAGTGAGAGCATTTCACTGGTTTAGTTACTTAGGTGGTAGATATTGTACATCGCCATTGTGTGAATATCTGCTTGTTCTAGGTCAAACTATGCAATGGAATATTTCTATGTTCGATTTTTGGTGATATATCTACGTACACACCTTCGATGTATCATTTGCAAGTACTATAAAGTTGTGTATATACAGTAAAACCTCGATAATGAGACCATCTTTGGACTCTTGAAAACTGGTCTTCTTGTTGACATGGTCATAATATTGAGGTTGAAAAGTGCAAAACAGTGAAAATGGACATGGAAATTATGTTCTTTATTTCAAGGAAGCCTTATTATTGAGGCTATCTTTATTTGAGGTTTTGCTGTATATATGTATCATGTGCATAGCAAGGTCATTTTTCAGTATACGCAGCACTTTCAGAGATATGTTCCGGAAACTTTTGAAATTCAATATCGCCACAGCAGCATTGTGGGGTAACTTTTTAAAACATATTTTATCTAAAAGTAAAGTACAAGGGTTAGCTGAATTGTCATGCTGAAACCATCAAAGTTTACCCCCTATACCCTCCAATTGTTATACCAGTTTTTGGCAATATAATTTTTTTGCCAACTGAGATCACGCACGTGCGTATGTGTGTATCAAATTGGGTTTAATTTTCTACGGCACAAATTTGGTCTTTGTTTTCAGATTTAACAATGTTTCTATTATGTTTGCAAGAGAGAATCTTTTAATTCGTGAACTAGGAGGGTTGATGAATTACGCATGGTTTTATACAGTGTAATTATAAGTGAAGGTGTGTTAGCTGATTTCCGCATCTTTCAGACAATACAAATTGATTTTCTTGCTGTTTCATAATAAATTAACGACCGGCTCGCGTTTTATATCACTGCACTTCGAAAAATCGGATTGGTGTTCAATTTTATTACTCACAGTAGTTACACTTCCGGTTCCAGCACAAAATGTTATTACAATAAGATAAAAAATGAACTTACCATTGAATTTCAAATGAATTAAGTTCTTGTATGACTGAAGGGATGTTTCGAATTAATTTTGATTTGGAAAAGCTTTGTCTCCGAGCGCGTATTGTGCAATATGCTGATTTGTTTGCGTAATCTTTCTTGTTGCAAATTGGTTCAAAGCAAATAGATTTCATGGAATTTTGAATTGAATAATTTTGTGACTAGTTTAAATGTGTTCATACGTAGCTTGTTCATCTTGCGTAGTTGTTTCGCTTAACAAATATCGATTATTCATCGCTCGCTTGATTTTGTCAAAATTCTGTCAAAAACTTCATCATTCGTGTTTTCTTCGATTGAAACAGTGCAGAGACCTGTACAAAAATATGAATTTATTGATTAAGTTTCAGAAGCGAAACAGTCTGAAATTACACGTGTGTTTTGCATTTTTATGTTGAATGTATGGTTGATGCGTGATTCAAGAGTTCAATAATATAGTTATAATATAGAGTGTCCAAATGGACTAAGTATCAAGTGTTAGTTATTCAGATATTCAGACCGTGTTTAAAAGAGAGAGAGAGTAAGTTGCTACAGGGAACGCCACATACATGAGGCAGTATTGATGGATAATCGGACACATGTCATAATCGATTATTGGATTGGTTTAAAAACTCATAATCGATAATTGGAAATAATCCGATTATAATCGATTATTCTAGTTCATAATCGATTGACGAGGATGACTAGTGACGATTTTTCTGACTATTTTCGATCATCACTCCTTCACTATAAGACAGTGCCTCCCCACACAGACACCTATGGGAAATTAACAATCCATAAGGTTCTAGGGTTACATACGTTAGGGAACAGAGACGCAAGGAATGGCCTGGTAGCCCATAAGGAATAACTAGGGGAATAAAAAAGGACAAACAGGGGGGGGATTAATGGATGGAACAGATAACTGGACGAATCAAGACAGCTGGCGACAATATGCCGAAACTGATCAGAAAATAACATGAACACTTTAAAGAGAGAGAATTGCACAGGTAAAAGGGAAATATAACGTACATTTAAAACACAAAAACATAATAACTATACAGCGAATTACAGTCTTGGAACTGTCAGTAAAACATACTTGATCGAGTATAATTTACATGGACGTATGGAAGATTTTAGGTTTAGAGCCTGGTTTGAGATTGTATACGTTTATTATGTAAATGTAATACTATTTTATACTAAATCTAAGACAAACCTATTAGTTGAACTGTTGGTATATGGTCTGAGCCGTTGTTTTATATTCCGATAGATACGGATCAGTATATCCCCAAGTTGTTGGCTCGAAAGCTGGATGTATGGTATCTCAGAAACCTTCCTTTCCCTTTCACGTCAAAACAGTCTGTGCATCGTTGACGTTATCTTTGATTTATAATTATATGTAATTTCGTATTATTACAATTTACTTGCTTTTCCAGTTGGATTATTCTGATTTAAGATATACATTAATATTGAAATGTTGGAATCAGTGGAGATGAACCGTACGCATTAAATTCGTTATATGTTCCAGCTTATCATATATTTATGGAGGTAATGTTTTGGCATATAATGTCCCATCAATACAGTGTAACGTATATGAATATTTAAAGTTTTAAAGCGGTAATCTCAAGACTGTGGCCAATATTACAGCAATTATGACAATCCTTTATATATCAATCAAGCATTGTACATACACTGTAGAAGTCGCAACTCAGAGAGTTTCGGACAAATATGCTTAACACATACATAGTACTTTTAAAGTATAGATAAAACAAATGTTATCATTTAAACGGGATAACATTTGGATTAGTAATAGTTCATATTATTCTTCATTGTTTTCAACAATAATCTAACCTTTTATCATATTCGTATGGAAGCGTCCAGGTGCTAAAGTGAAAAATATTTACCAGTATACTATCTCCTAATTAGGAGATACTATCTTCTCATTACGACTTACTAAGTCCTAATTAGGAGATACTAACTCATAATTATGACTTAGCTAATCGTTATAAAGTGAATAGATTAAGTTAACCTCAAACAATTGCAAGTGTGAACACAAGTCATAATTATGAGTTAGTATCTCCTAATTAGGAGATAGTATACTGGAAAATATTTTAGCAGCAGTCCAAAGTATCTAATGACCGTTCTTTGAGGATTACTGAAGCGGGGAATAGCTCTTCTAGACATCTTTTCTATATTGACACATAACTTACTGGTAATACTAGCGCCTAACTGATTGTGACAGAAGATACCAACATATTTGTGGACATAATGACGTGTACATTTCCGCAAACTTTAAATCAATGTTGTAGATTTTGTCTGAAGATAGGTCACAATATCCGACTATTGCAGATCGACATGCGCATCAACAAATCATATCTATGGTGCTGTATATTTATATTGATCTGTCTGATAGATGACTTTACGTTTGTTTACGGAGATGCTTGGGAAACTGAATGAGACGAGTAAAACGTAGAACTCATTTAACAAATAACAGTGACACAACAAATTATAATTGTTTTAGCTCTGATAGAATGTTGTCTTGCAAGGTCCTTACAGCTGGGTCCTTATTCACGAACATTTTCAGAATGAAACTTTGACTTTTAAATGTGAACTTTTTAGCATCCACATTTTTATAATAGTATAGATTTTAAAACTTGGTAATGTGTAGATTGGGTAACAACAATTATTCAGATAACATTTCGTTCGTTTTGGTAAAATGAAGGCTGGCAAATATAACGTTTGCAAATTTAAAGTCTAAATTTGAGATTCAGTGTTAAAATGTTTGCGAAAAACGCCCTTGGAATGTGGGGTGTTTGTAATGCCACCAAGGTGTAAGTTAAGTCAAATGTGTATTCAAAGTAGTATGAGCCATCAGCCCAAAAAACGTTACAGTACATGTACATGTCTTAACTTCGATAACATAGTCCATGAAAAGAGCGTTTTATATCTATGCTATCAGATGAAAATTATGATATACTAAGACTGTAATTGAAAATGCAAAAGCATGAATTTATACATTGGGTGCGATCTTCCATTGTCATTAAAATAAAGAACCGCGATATGACATATATCGCGCAGGGCTTAAACAAACCAAAGAAAACCACGCAAAACTATCCTGGCATTTAACTTCATTGGCCAATCAGTCATAGTAAATATCACTAGAGCAGAGGAGAACCATAGTGCCGACATTACTATCAGGACATACAAATAAACTTTATCCTGAATACATCGTTACTTACTATTACATGTGTCCCCCAAATACAATATTGCGTGAACAACTATCAAAAGAAAGCATATAGCATAAATAGTTCTTATTTGATAATGTTTTTCCCCAGAGGAGTCCTCAAGTTATAAACTTGTGTTTTCTTTCGGATAAGTGAAAGACGGTGCGTATATTTAAATGATGTATACAGTCATTATTTCCTTCGTACTTATATAATGTGATTTGACGACAACAATTTGGTAATTAATATGTCTAATAATTGTTTGCATAGATACTTCTTACGTATGGTAAATACATCGGTAATTAGCTTTTGTTGCTTTGTCTAGACGACTTATTTATAATTATTATACTAATTCTGAATATGCTGACAAAATACGCGTACACCAGTTTTGCACCTACGTAGAACATATGTGCGTTTATCAGCCAATCTAGCAATTAGGTGAAATATGGCAACTGATGACGTCATTTTTATCATTACAATCGCTTTGTTGCTATATTATTCGGTGTTGATATGGAATGCCCTGGTGTTGCTATGTATTACTGTTGTATTGCTGTTGGTATGCAACAATGTTGTTTTGTCAATTACTGGAAAAGTTCGACGCTAGGTCATCTGAGGTCAAACTTAAGACACTAATAGATTTTTATGGGACACATCTTGTTAACAGTCACATGTTTAAAATGATTAGCATGTTTCAATCCAATGTATATCAATTTCGACGGTGGATTATGTGGGGTCAAAATCTAGGTCACACTGTCATATAAAAGGAAAAACTTGTTGGCACTTTAGAGACCACAACTTTTTTAAACTCTTTCAAAGCTATAATACAAGACATGTAAATCTATATTTAACTTCGACGAAGTTGACTCACAATGCTTATTAAAGCCTTTCGGTACCACAGACAATTAGAACATTTGAAACAAGAAATATCTTGAAAAAGGTGGTCGGCGCAATTTGAAGGTTTGACTGTATTTGAAATGTGATTTCAATAAGAACGAAATATTTTCTGTCAATAAGTGTAACCTTTAATGTTTCTCATAGCAATTATTTACACAGTGTAACCAGAGACAAACTGTGCGCTTACCTACTGGGGCGTGAGGACGGTGTAACCAGAGACAAACTGTGCGCTTACCTACTGGGTCGTGAGGACGGTGTAACCAGAGACAAACTGTGCGCTTACCTACTGGGTCGTGAGGACGGTGTAACCAGAGACAAACTGTGCGCTTACCTACTGGGTCGTGAGCACGGTGTAACCAGAGACAAACTGTGCGCTTACCTACTGGGTCGTGAGCACGGTGTAACCAGAGACAAACTGTGCGCTTACCTACTGGGTGGTGAGGACGGAGTAACCAGAGACAAACTGTGCGCTTACCTACTGGGTCGTGAGCACGGTGTAACCAGAGACAAACTGTGCGCTTACCTACTGGGTCGTGAGGACGGTGTAACCAGAGACAAAATGTGCGCTTACCTACTGGGTCGTGAGCACGGTGTAACCAGAGACAAAATGTGCGCTTATCTACTGGGTCGTGAGGACGGTGTAACCAGAGACAAACTGTGCGCTTACCTACTGAGTAGTGAGCACGGTGTAACCAGAGACAAAATGTGCGCTTACCTACTGGGTCGTGAGCACGGTGTAACCAGAGACAAACTGTGCGCTTACCTACTGGGTCGTGAGCACGGTGTAACCAGAGACAAAATGTGCGCTTACCTACTGAGTCGTGAGCACGGTGTAACCAGAGACAAACTGTGCGCTTACCTACTGGGTCGTGAGGACGGTGTAACCCGAGACAAAATGTGCGCTTACCTACTGGGGCGTGAGGACGGTGTAACCAGAGACAAACTGTGCGCTTACCTACTGAGTCGTGAGCACGGTGTAACCAGAGACAAAATGTGCGCTTACCTACCTGGTGGTGAGGACGGTGTAACCAGAGACAAACTGTGCGCTTACCTACTGGGGCGTGAGGACGGTGTAACCAGAGACAAACTGTGCGCTTACCTACTGGGGCGTGGGGACGGTGTAACCAGAGACAAACTGTGCGCTTACCTACTGGGTCGTGGGGACGGTGTAACCAGAGACAAAATGTGCGCTTACCTACTGGGGCGTGAGGACGGTGTAACCAGAGACAAACTGTGCGCTTACCTACCGGGTCGTGAGGACGGTGTAACCAGAGACAAACTGTGCGCTTACCTACTGGGTCGTGAGGACGGTGTAACCAGAGACAAACTGTGCGCTTACCTACTGGGTCGTGAGGACGGTGTAACCAGAGACAAACTGTGCGCTTACCTACTGGGTCGTGAGGACGGTGTAACCAGAGACAAAATGTGCGCTTACCTACTGGGTCGTGAGGACGGTGTAACCAGAGACAAAATGTGCGCTTACCTACTGGGTCGTGAGGACGGTGTAACCTGAGACAAAATGTGCGCTTACCTACTGGGTCGTGAGGACGGTGTAACCAGAAACAAAATGTGCGCTTACCTACTGGGTCGTGAGGACGGTGTAACCAGAGACAAAATGTGCGCTTACCTACTGAGTCGTGAGGACGGTGTTACCAGAGACAAAATGTGCGCTTACCTACTGAGTCGTGAGGACGGTGTTACCAGAGACAAAATGTGCGCTTACCTACTGAGTCGTGAGGACGGTGTAACCAGAGACAAAATGTGCGCTTACCTACTGAGTCGTGAGGACGGTGTAACCAGAGACAAAATGTGCGCTTACCTACTGGGTCGTGAGGACGGTGTAACCAGAGACAAAATGTGCGCTTACCTACTGAGTCGTGAGGACGGTGTAACCAGAGACAAAATGTGCGCTTACCTACTGGGTCGTGAGGACGGTGTAACCAGAGACAAAATGTGCGCTTACCTACTGAGTCGTGAGGACGGTGTAACCAGAGACAAAATGTGCGCTTACCTACTGAGTCGTGAGGACGGTGTAACCAGAGACAAAATGTGCGCTTACCTACTGGGGCGTGAGGACGGTGTAACCAGAGACAAACGGTGCGCTTACCTACTGAGTCGTGAGGACGGTGTAACCAGAGACAAAATGTGCGCTTACCTACTGGGTCGTGAGGACGGTGTAACCAGAGACAAAATGTGCGCTTACCTACTGAGTCGTGAGGACGGTGTAACCAGAGACAAAATGTGCGCTTACCTACTGGGTCGTGAGGACGGTGTAACCAGAGACAAAATGTGCGCTTACCTACTGGGTCGTGAGGACGGTGTAACCAGAGACAAAATGTGCGCTTACCTACTGGGTCGTGAGGACGGTGTAACCAGAGACAAAATGTGCGCTTACCTACTGGGTCGTGAGGACGGTGTAACCAGAGACAAAATGTGCGCTTACCTACTAGGTCGTGGGGACAACAACTTAATGAGATTTATGGACAACTGCTCGTATACTGACTTTTTGATAGAAAACGGCAAATTCCTCAGACTGCTATACGTATTACCATTTCCTTACAGGTATAGTGTCAAATTTTCGTTTCGTTTGAGACAAACATACTCCGGGAGGTCAAATGTTAACATTACGAGTTACGTGCAAGAGACTGGATGTTTTATTCTATTCTCTTGGCTATGTATTCGTCCCTTTTTCCCTTCTATATGCTGTAAATAGTATTTCGATTTCGATAAAGGGCTTTGCCGGAAACGTTACTGATTAAAGGGCAGATAACTGGAATAATTAAAATCGAATATGCTGCGTGAATATATTAAACGTTCCTGCTATATTGCTTCCAAGCATTCTCCGCACAATAACATTGTTCTAAGAAACGATCCCCGCTTCACATCAATAAAACTGCTGTTTCTGTATTAGGCGTATAAGTGGATGGAGAGAATAAAGATGAAAAGTAATTTGACGCAATCGGAAGTCGGCACCAGTAAATATTGTTCATTATGCTTGCTGCCTACTGAACTGTCAACATGTATGGAACAAATTGTTTTGATCGAACAAATGGATTGAAGTTCGTGTGGTTTGCTTGATGTACATAATGTTATGTTTGATCAAAAGTAAGACAATATGTTTACTTTATTCTTCCGACGAATATAATATACTTGATGTATAAATTGCTCAGTTATTTGACGATCATTTTAGGCGCAGTCGTATTAACATGGTTTTGCTATTTGCACATCAGTGTTGTGTAAACCAATCAAATCTTATGTTAACCACCTCGGCAATTTCTGTTCAAACGAACAACGTTTGTATATATATAACTTTATTGCCTCCATTTTCTGGAGATATATGGTTTAACAATTATTTATGCATATATACATGCATATAGCAAGAAAAAGAAAGCAATTTGGCACAGACTTTTAACATATTCACGCAGCATATTCGATTTTAATTGTTTAGTAAACTGCTCTTTAAATAACGTTTCGGGCTAACGTCTTCGTCATAAACATAACATGCGTGGTTAACATAAAACTATTATAAATAAAGCAATGTTTATTATGTTAACCAGACAAACATGTAGTTCTCATGATTTAGATGAAGAGCTTTGTGCGAAACGTTAAATAATGAGCAGATAACTGAATAATTTCAAGAGTTTATTATCACCAGTTGGATAAAGTCGATTTTAACAAGAGCATAATTATCAATTTTACATTTAATGTTATCTATTTTGTCACTGTTATTATACAGTATAGCGACTAAGCCCAGCATTTTACTGGTTTCAAGTAAAACCACTCTGTAATACAGCATGTAATTCATAATTAAAAATGTCAGCAGTTAGATAACTGTTCTCCCCCCCCCCCCCCCCCCCCCAGCATGATATATGACCTGTGGCCAGATAAGAGCATGTGAAGTAAGAAATGAACAGAATGAGACTTTGGGTTTTGTTTGTTAACTTGATTTTAAAAGTCTGGTATTCACAGCATTAAATGCATTTTTTTTGAAAAAGAACGACGAAGCGTGTTCACAAAACTTGTTCATTTGTAGCCCTGTAAATACTACACTTTCTCCAAACATTCAAGAACAAGTGTATTTTTTATTGTTTTCTCTGATCAATGCATTGGGAACAGTACAATTATTTGCGAAAATCGCGTGACTTTAAGAAACTTCAATGAACCTGGGGGGCGTTTTATCAAGATGTCGTAGCTACGACATGTCTTATCTTAACTCCAGAACTTACGACAAATAAATAAGACATCGTCAGACCGTTTTATCAACGGTGTCGTAACTCGAGTGTCGTAGCTGCGACTAAATGTTGTCGTAAGACGGTAAAAATCGGGACGCGGTCTAGAATACGTAACTTCCGGTGCGTCATTCTCCCACGCACCTGTCAAATTCGCGTCGTCAATGTAAATAGTTAACATGAAACGGACTTTTTAAACGCTTATATCTGCAATTATCGGAGAAACTTAGGTAGATAAATTTATAAAGTTATCAGAATACATACAACATGGAACAAAAATATGTTAATGACGACAGATAGACGAATAAAACATGAAAACCACTGCCGATTCACTTTAACATAAGCACTTCAAAAATGTATAATTTTTGTGTGGATCCGATCTGAATAGCACGGATATGTGAATGTACTTAAGCTGTTTACGATATATATCTCATGAAAATAAAACTGTAATTAACATGACTAAGAATACTGGTGGTTGTAATCATTTATCAATGTAAATAAGAGGAGCATATTGTGTCTAGAAGGTGTATATATGCATCAATTTACTTAAGGTACAAGTAGATAAAGGTATATTCATGTCACTAGAGTTCATTCTGTGAATATTATACAGATGCACACATGTGTTGTTGACATTAACAATGTATTCAGCCCTTGTGATTATGTACTTTATCCTGATGAGCCTCATATGGGTCATATATAGTAATGGTCACAACTTTACTCCACCTTAATTAAAATGTATGTGTACAATATTAATTTCTGCAATTAAATATATATACATCTAAATGATTAAATCTTTGTTTTATGTATATGACTACACTACACTGTGTATTCAATAGAGTACCTATCTTTCAGCTTGGTAGTATTTACTTGCATTTAGTTCAACCAATTGTATTGCACAGTATCAAAGCCACAAATATGGTTATTTAGAATAGCACGGACATATATATATATATGGTTTATATTTCCGTGAAATAGGAAGATTTCCAACAAAATAAAGTAGCTTTCATATGTGTAGGAAGTAAATTCAGACCTGATGCTACAGTGTTTACTACATGGTATGGATGTACAGAAGTTCAGCTTGCATGCCTGTGTCTCTGCATTAAGCAAAAACCATGCTTTATATACATAATAAGCTTCAAATCTCAATTGTTTGGTTGGCAGTTGGAACTTTGTGTACAATACTTTCCATAAAACAGTAATTGGCTTGTGTAATTATGTATTATATGACAATTCCTGAACTCATTTCCTTTTCTACAATATATGTATGACCATAGCAGTCTGTGTATTCATTTTCTTATTCTTCCAACTGATTTAAAAAATCTGAAAATTGATCCAAAAGTTGTCTGCTGGTCTAGAGATAAAATTCAATGTTGATGTGTTCAAAGTAGCTAATTGTCTGTTTTATTTGTTGATAGAGACTTTAATTCTGATCTAAACCCAGTCCATGACAATTAAATGTTACTAGGTGCAAATGTTGAGGACAATATGTAAGATGTTTGGACAATGTTTGAGAATATACATAGAAATGATACAAGAAACACAAATGCTGGTTCATCCTTTTTTTATTAAATATTCACAGGTCTTCATTTCATCACTAAATTATATATCATGTACACTTTGTTATCAGTTACCTTCAATAAAAAGATAGTGGAGAGAATTTCAATAAGCTTTAGCTTCCAATTCTATCCACTTGTCTATTACATGCACTTTATTATCCTGTATTTATTGAATATTACATGACAATTTAGACAAATAAATATGTTTAAACTAATAAAAAGATAATTGTAGGGGTTGAATGTTTATTTTAAAAAATGTGATTGTCATTTTACTACATGATTTCATATTTTCTTTTTTATCTAGAACTCACAATAACACATAGTCCCTGATTTTGTCTAAATGATTCCATTTACAAGCACAAAACTAGCATAAATAATCTCTATAATATTTAATGATACTGTTTAAACTTAACATTACATGTAATTGTAATAGAGCGTTAATATGCATATATCCAAGAAATGCAAATCCATTTATTTTCAGTACAATTTCAAAACATTCTAGGCCATATAAGTGTGTTATCAAATAAGTCGAGATAAAAATTTGTTCAGACCACCGAGTAGATATGGGAAGAATCACAAATAAATCCCTGTGAGATGGCTGTAGAAAGTACCACCTTGCTACATGTATATTTGTGTACAAGAGGACACATTTATAACCATTATCTGTACTGAGCAATAAACATTAGAATATTTGTACAGCTTATCATATGGAATATAAAGACAATAGAAATGCTAAACCATCCAATAATCACTAATCACACAAAATGTAAAGTTTCCATTAAAATGTTAATGTAAGTTGAATCACCTTAAACAGCAATTTAAATTTGAATGTCACAAATTCAATAACTGACACTATAGTCATATTTACTCATGTGTTGGTATGATGACAGATTTGCTGATTATTTCCTATTTATTTGTCTCTATTTTCCTTGTGTGGTATAAGCTCCTTTATTTTATATCATATGTGTTCCTGTGTCCATTGCAATTAACCAACAGGTCATATATGTACATACCTGAAAATAATTAATATACACAAATTTAATATTTATTTTTATTACTTACATTCAATTAATTAAATTCATTAATTCATATCAAGCAGTACATTATTCAATAGAAATATCAACTTTTACCATAATCTGGCTAAATGAATATATTTTAAGTAATTTATCTATGTTTAGTTATAAAGTGAACTGTCATCCAAGAATTTTATTTCATATAATCAATGCTAAATTTTATTTATAAGAACTATTGCATTCAAGCATAATATTTACCATATGTCCTGTTTAGACAAACATCTAATTGAGTGTTTGATCCTATTTCATGGTATGACATTGCACCATTATATATTATGCATACAAGTATGCTCTGTCTGGATGTAAATCTGCAATGAAGAAGTGTGTTGTAAATTAATTTCATCATTTTAATGACACAATGAACATTGCAATAATGTAATACACAGATAAACACCATGTGAGTGCTGGTGCACCTCATTGATGATTGAAATCTAAAACCAAAATACAACTTGTTTATATATTATGCATTAATTCCAGTATATCTGAGTATCATGATAGTAGGTGTTGTTGTAACATAAAATGAGTAATAGTAGGCATGTCTAAATTAGAGCCTCCAACACAGATCACTTGAGTACATATAATAGAATAATGGTAAGAGGAGGATCTAAAACACAAAGTTCTAAACATTAGGGCTGGGACCAAATACCTAAATATAAGTATTTTTTATAAGTCTTTGCTGGGACCAATATCCCTGTATATATTGGTAACATATTATGGGTATGGGACCGTCAAGGGAATATAGCAATAGAACAAATATGCCATTCAGTGACTGCATACTATTAATAAATAATTGAAAATAAGTCTTCTTTTCAGCAACAGTAACGGATAAGTCAGATACAAGTGGGTGGGGTAATGTTTACTTTTTACTAACTATAAGTAACACGTTACAGATATTCCTCACACAACTCATAAAATGAAATCAATAGATGCATTTATTTTATGACTGACGTAAGTGCTTTATAAACGAACAAGTTAATGAAATAATACGTAAATTTGGCGCTTTCTCGGCATGTCAATGAAGTCAATGAAGGAGTATTCTCCCTTGAAATAATGACAGCTATTGAATGTAAAATGCATAAATTCAATATGTCATGACAAAGTGTGGGACGTGATATTGATCTATCTATGAAAAGAGAGAAAAAACAAAGCGATTACCTGGCATGGATCCAGCGAAGGCATTTCAGTTGTTTTTCTTAAATTGTGTTTACATTTAGCACATTTAAGCGATTCCCTCTCGTTAATTTTCGTACCCGTCATTAACACTTCGTCCCAAAAGTATTCGAATTATGCTTTATTTGTTGAAAATGCTTAAAATGTCTTTGAAGCGGACTCACATGGCGGCCATTTTTGTTTGAGTTACGACACGCTAAGACAGCCTCGGACCTGTCTTAAAAGTTACGACAAAAATAGGCAAAGTTACGACATCTTAGCTACGACAAACGTTGATAAAACGCCCTTGTCGTAGATTCGGCGTCTTACGACAGACTTACGACAAAAAACGTCGTAAGACACGTTGATAAAACGCCCCCCTGGCTCATATACTGACCATATGACTAATTTCAATATGTATACTTTTAATAAAGTACCGAGGGTTTCTTTCCACACACAGTGTCCACATTTGATATTTTAACAGTAAAGCATACTAATTAATTAGTTATACTACAGAAGCTACTGTTAACCCATAATACATTTGACCTTGTCGAAACAAAAATACAAGGACAACACAATGTTGCACAAGTTTGCATTATTTATTTTTGTGATTATTTATTAAAAGTGTATTTTAACGAAAAATAATATTACATGTTAACTCTATTATTATGGAGCACAACATGAGTATTATGTACAAATGTGGATAAACATTTAAGAAAATATGTGTATCAGTTGAGCCATAAATGAATTATAAGATTTAAATAATTATTAGACTACAGTTGTTTTATTCAGTGGCGCTAAATACATGTATTATTTTCACTTTAAATATAATAATTACTGATTAATTATATGACAGTTTAATGGGTCAAACTGCTTCGTTAATGCCCTAGGGGTGTCTCAAACTGTTCAAAAAGTTGTTCTTCTTCTGTCCACATTGATTTCACAAAAGGGCAACTTTATTTTAAGTAAACCTATATTGGTTTCTATTTCTGTGAAAAACATGTCACACTTCCTACGGAGGGACATTTTTCCATAACTCAATTCTAACCACCACGTAAATAGTGTAGACTCCTGAGTTAAATGTGGTCGCTTAGTATGGGGTGTGGGTGATGAAGTTAAGATACTATACACCTGTCAGACAGTTCTTTGCAATAACAATACAGCTCCTTTTAGGCGACGAACTACTTCCATCATTCTGTTCCTGCCCAGGGTCCTAAGTTGGCTCTTACACGCATCACTCAATCACTCTTCTGTGTACCCATTAGAACTGCAAATGTGAATCCGGGACTCATCAGTGTACATAATTTCATATACATGTAACAACATACCAACCTGGTGTAATGATGATGTTGGTTAAAAATTATGCAGTCGCAGGACGGTATGTGTGGATATTAAACTTGCACAAACGGATGCAAACAGACAGGAGTCTAGGAATGCTGTTTCGCTGGTTGAAAGGGTTTGCGGAAATGTGTCAGTCAAAATTGGTAAGGATAATTTAGTTGTTGTAACCTTACTCGCAGTTATCCGGGCCATCGGTTGTTCCGAGTGTTCCATTTTGTTAGAAACGTCGCAATAGGGACCATACTATGTCACAACACGGGTACCATCAAAATGCGCGTTCTACAACGTGGATTACGTCAGAATATATATATGACATCCACATCACATCGCGGGTAACATAGCTGAGTACTGAATTGTTTAGTCCTCGTCACATTTCGGAGAATGTCAGCACAAGTACCTCATTATTCCGTTCACGTCATAATGCGGGCTTACGTCAGTATGAGTACTTAATTGTTCAGTCCATGTCACAATGTGGGTTACATCAGTACGAGTACTCCACTCGTACGTCCACACTGAGAGTAATGTCAGCGCGAGTACAGCATTATTTAGTCCACGTCACTTCAGAACATGACTTTTAGAGCATGACTCTGTTATATTTCCAATGTATACTGTATCACACAAGTTGATATATATGGAGAACTCTGTCACTGATTTCAGACTAAAATGGAAGTGCCACTCGTGTGTCAGATGCTGTTTTCAAAGCACACATGTGTGCATTGGTTCACATACTTGGTGCAGTAGTGCTTAAACAATATGTCCTGTATAAAACATTAGGTTAGAGGTTTAATATCAGGGAAACATCAATCCGTCATTTTTATTGGACATCTGGTATGCCAAGGTTTGGAAAAAAATAACATATGTATGCGGTCATTTACAGACACTCAAATAGTATATTTTAATTTAAAATGATAACCATTGACTTTAAAAGCATTATACAATAGCACAGTAAATGTCAATTGAAGGAATAAAAGTTGAATATATGCAATAATGTGTATGATTAATTCTAATATAGATAAAAGCATAATGCCCATCGTTTCACACGAACAAGTAAATACATACACTGATACACATACATATTTACATACGTATTCACATACATGAATCAATTACAATGCTAGAAAAATACATAACACAACTATGAGTAAACATTTTATAATTCTTAAAAATTGTAACTAAATTAACTAATTGTCGGTGATTGTAACACATAATGTTTGTATTTGCTTTTAAACGCACTTACAGTTTTAACTAAGCGGATGTCAATAGGAATATCATTCCAGATATGTGCATTATAGTATCAGAACGAATCTTTGTAATACTTTGTCTTATACTGCGAAATAACCATGTTATTGTGAAGATGATCTGAGTATGTAATTTGTGTTTTGAGCAAATATTAATGACACAGATAGATAATATGGGGCTAGATTAATGCAGAAATTTGAACACTAAAACTGCAGTATATTTATCTATCTTCGAAAGGCATCCATTTCAATTCCATAAATACATATTGACGTTCTTGGCGGTTTATTTAGTATTATTCTGGCAGCACGCTTCTGGAACTTTGTTATTTTACTTATTGTAGATTTAGTACTTATACCCCATATTGTACAACAGTATACACTATTCTTTTCAGAAGGCGCAATTTCATATTTAGCTTTGCACAAATCTTATTCACTTGTTTATTCCAATTCAACGTGTTGTCAACATATACACCAAGGAGTTGTTGCACAGTTACATTTTCTACTTGCATACCATTTTTATTAAGTGCATTCTTCAATTTATGTTTGCTCCCTAAGAGCATACATTTTGTTTTATCAGGATGAAGAGACATATTATTTATATGACACAAATACAAAATAATGTTGAGTCACTTTTGTAGATTTGTAGATTTGTTTATCATACTCAGATGTATTATACGTTATTAACATATAATGGTAGATCATTTATGTATAATAGAAATAACAATGGACCTATGATTGAGCCTTGGGGAACACCAGGCGTAATAGGTAACATTACAGATGTAGTATTTCCAAATTTAACAAATTGGTTCCTGTATGATAAATAAGACGTAAATAGTTTGATAGTATTATCCGAAAACTGATAGAGTTCAAATTTATGTAATAATAGCGTGTGATCTACCAAGTCAAAGGCCCTTTTAAGGTCTAAATACACAGCCCCGACAAACTTAACACTATCAATGTCTTTTATCCCAAGAATCAACTAAACACGTAAGAGCTGTTTGACAGGAATGGTGTTCTCTAAATCCGGATTGAGTTTCTGTAATATATTGGTCCTATGGACATATTGTTGAAGTTAGATAGCTATATGCCTTTCAAATATTTTTGATAAAGTGGGTAAAATGGAAATCGGGCGATAGTTAGTAGGGTCATCTTTGTCCCCATTTTTGAAAATTGGCAATACACACGCTATCTTTAATGAGTCAGTGAAAACCCCATTACTAATCATGTTATTAATATTAGCAGCTATAGGTCTCCGCATTATCAAATTATTTTAGGACCAATGTTATCCACTCCTGTCGATTTGGTTGCATCAAGTATTTTAATTATTGTTTTCACATCACAAGAAGTAATATGTTTTATCTCAAATACTGCTGTTTTTAATTTTGCATGTAATGCTGATTTCAACTTTGAAAACCTTTCTGTCTCGAATTTGTCTTTTTGATGACATTACGAAATGGATATGTTGTCTGGTATATATATAGCTTACATTTATATCGCCTTCAATGCAAATTTCATGTTTGGAAGCATCTGCTTTGTCAAGCTCCGTCTCATATATGTCAATCGACGATTGTGAAGAGTCATGGGTATATCCTTTCGCCGACTGTATGATATTTTATTAGCTACATAAACCAAAATACCACCACCTTTTCGACCAATTCTATCTTTACGCTCTTATACTATACGACTTGAAGGAAATAACATTATTATCAATATCTTTGCAAAAATGTTTCACATAAGCCTAATATATATGAAGAATTTTTCTGGCAGATGGGATTTGATTTCTTCAAATTTCGGTAAAAGGTGATGTATATTAAGGTTAGCAATATGCAAACCCTTATTATTATATTTTAAAAAAACAAGTTCTCGAAGTATTTAATATGAACGTAATATGACCACTTTATATACTAAACAAAATAAGAAACTTCTGCTAAGTTTGCTTGAACATAGCTGGATGAAAACAAATCGGGGAATCATTCTTATATATGTGTTTAAAGAGTCTTCCATGATGCATCGTTTGGTGCAAAAATGATCGCCAAAGGTTAACAGAAAATGGGGGAAATTTAACCAAGTGAGGTAGGTTAAAACAAAAACAACACTTAATAACGGGTATGACCACCTCTTTACAAATGAGTTTAATAGTCTAGAAATAATCTTAAATATATTTACAAATAGATTCGTTACATAAACACAATCATATTGCACTAATGGAAATGAAAAAATCTCCGATGATGGAATTGATAAAGTACACGTAGCAAAGCATAATCTATTGGCGGTTTAATTGCAAAAAAATCTTAAATACGTACATATATTTACGTAACTTACGAACTGGGGAAAAAAGTATACAGTCGCACACAACATGCCTTTTCTGTGTGATTTTCGCCTAGTGGACAAACGAAAAACTGAATGGAAGTTGAATGTAACGCAACTCGTCTACGACTGAACCTGCGTAAACACTTGTAGAAAACAATTATATATGCATTTTAAATAATATATTAATCGAAACACTTACGTAATTAATTACTCTTAACCCCAAATCAGATTAAAACAACAAAAAGGGGGTTACAACCACGAAGGAAACGTTGCTGCATGACAGAAATATAGCTTTGTAAGAATGTTAACTGTATTGTTAGTGAAATTAATACAATTTGATTATGAAAAAAAGTCGAGGAATTTATATCCAGAAATGTCGGGCTTAATCCAGTTCAGTTTGATGCCATCTCTCGTTTGGCATTAACAGACAAAAAATCACCGTCATTTATCACAAATAATCGATTACCGACCATTGATTATCGATCTAAGATTTATAAATCAATTACAGATTATCAATAATTGATCACCTATCATTGATCAACGATCACCGATTATCGATCAATGGTCACCGATAATCGATACATGATCGTCGATTATCAACAGAAAAATATGCTAAAATAAAATAGTTTGGTATAGTGTTGCTTGATTTAAACCCGAGCAGTAAAAAGCACTAAATGTGCTCTGTAGAACGCACTTTGGTTTCAACCCAACTATGGCATTGAACACCAAGCATCATTATCAGTATCATTATTATCGCAATTCTTATTATTATTATCATCATTTCAACAGATAACACCAATGTGGGTTAGCAATTAATCAAACAAATGTGTGTAAAAATGTGTATAAACTTATTATTTCTGTCAGGTTTCGTCAAAATCTACAAAATGTACAATGCAAAAGACGAAGCGCTGACAAACATCTATAAGCCTACTATAACGTATTTGTACATAAATGGGACATAACTCATGGAAAAATTATTCGACCGACAGCGGTTAAGGAACATTGGTTATGATGCATAAGTCAGTTTATGTCCTTTTCTATTTTTGATATTGTTATCTTATTCAAAAATTCGTGTCAGTAAAACATTTTAAAGAGAAGTGAGCTTAATGCGGCACATGTCCGCCGCATTAAGCGTGCGTTCACTATATGCGGGGAAGTGCACCGCATTAAGGTCGTACGCGCCCTAAATGCGGCACGGCACTTGTGTGGCACTACACATGTATAAAATAATTCAATGAAACATTCACACAGTATCAATATTTGGGTTAAAGACATTTTCAAGATTTTTATATTTCTTATCCTTGAAAAAAGGCTTTAAGTTGAGATATTGACATTGTGAGTAAATTTCATTGAATTATCAGTTGTGCCTTTCTACCTATATCTTTTTTCTTTTTTTTTAATCGTTTATTTCAATATGAAATATGATCTTGTAAGAAGATAGGTGAGATGCTTCATGTAATAACATCGAATATGTTTATCTAGTACGAAACGAAAGTAACAGATTACAAGATGTATTATATAGTCGTCTATGAGGAAAATTGAGAAAGTAGTTGGAAAAAATAGAAAAGTGTACAATTAAAGGTTTTCTATTCGCGAAATCGATTGCACTAATTTTTGTTCAGTGTAGATACACGAAGATAAATGTTCAATGTCATGATAAAACTCATTAACAATTGACTTGAGCATTGCCCGGGAATAATAAAGACAACATGACAAGTTACATCTGCTACAAGATAAATGTACATAAAGTGGGACTTGTTTACCTTGATCAATATACAACACCTTTCCATTACAATGTTTGATTTGATAATATTGGAACACAATGGTTGTTTTATCTATAGACATTTAAAATAATATACAGTACACGTTTAATAATTAGACCACCATAGGGACCCTTGAAAACTGGTCTTCTGACTGCGGTGGTCTTAATATTGAGGTTAAATAAAGTGTAACACAGTGAAGACAACGGACTTGAAAATTGCATTATTAATTTTGAGGTGGTCTTTAAGTGAGGTTTTATTGTAATCGACATTCATGCAGCCGTGATTTGCAGTTTTAACATTCTTAGAAATTACAAAACATACCATTACTCTAGGCTTAGCTTTGCATGTTGTTTGTTGAAGTAAACAACCGAATTTAAAGCATGAGTTAACGCATTGTAACAGAATTATCCATAGTCGAAATAAGGGTAATTCAGCGAGGCTTTAGTGGTATATGGCAGGAAGTTTGTGGACACTGAGGCATATAATGTTACAATCCTTTCTCTATCAATATGGATTAGCAATTCGAGCCTAAGCCATATGTACAATACCGACAAACCAACGACCATTTTACGACAATCATTAAATCACATAATGTTAAAAGAATCTCTGTTTTATGGCAAGACATATGCATGTGTATAACATTTGTATGAACTATGCCCGGTCGTTTTGGTTTTTATTGGGCCTTGTATCAGAATTGACCAGACAAAAAAATGCTATTTACATATATTATACAGAGTATAACGGTAATTGTGCCAATTTACTGTCCAGCTGATTATTGTCCAATACGTATTCGTCCGGTAGAAGAATGAACATGGCGTATCATAATTGTGGATAACAAAATTGTTTTGTGTAAATTTAATAACTCGAAAACTGAAATTATCTTGTATGGAACTAAATGTCAGTAAGCAAAACTAAACATCTCAAGCGTAATTGTTGGTGGATGTGTAGTAAAGTGTGTACATATGGAAAGTACTCTAAATTTTGATATGTATACTAAAAAGAAATTTCAGATTGCGATGCCCAGCTTAGAAATCTGAAAGATCTTTCACAAAAATCAACAGAGATAATGGTACACTGTCTTATTTACTCTCACATTGACTTTTGCAATGGACTATTTACGGATATCCCTGCCTATCTGATTAACAGACTTCAGAAAGTTCAAAACCAAGCAGCAAGAGTGGTTACCAATGCTTCATATGGTCATCCTACTACTGAAATTCGTAAATCTCTTCACTGGCTGTCTGTGAGGGCAAGAATGAGGTATAAAAATCTTGTTATTGTATTTCAACTTGTGCAGGGAATAGCACCATCTTATTTTGGGTTTTATTGAACCGTGTTCAAAGAAAATACAGACTAAGATCTTCTGACGACATTCAATTTATTATTCCAAAGACCAGGACCAGAATCGCTGACGGATCAATAACTGTGGTTGGGCCAAAATGGTGGAATGCTCTTCCTAGAGACCTAAACATTATCAGAAATGAAATTACTTTCAGAAAGGAACTGAAAACATATGTGTTTAAATGTTTAACGATTGAAGAGTATGCCTGTTTCCGTGTTTGTATATATATAGGATTTTCTAATTACCTCATGGATTGTGTGAAGCGCAATAGAATATTGTACAATATTTTTTGCGCTATACAAATGTATTTGTATTTGTATTTATGATTGCATAAATCTTTAAATATTTTACTTAATCGATATAACATCAATATTTTATAAAAACTTCTATATATTCTCTATAGTGAACATTTAAATTGTAGCCATGGTAAATGATTTACATGTATCGTTGCGTGTTTGTACCTTTGATCACATACAGTCGGACCTTGTTTATTCGACAACCTTTTATTCGATATTTGGTATCATCCGAAATATTCGATACTTGGTATCATACCTACAATAACTGTCTGGTATTTTGGAATAACCGTCAGTTGAGTTGAAAGTTCTTTTTGTAATACTTTCAAGATCGACATACAATCAAAATTCACACAATTTTAGGCAATACTCCTATATCCAGTGAAAGGCCAGAAGAACGTTTCTAGAGAAATGCACCGTCTTTTCCACTTCAATGGTAATCTAAATTGAATATTGACACCCTACAAACAGGAAAGAGTATAGTGCTGCAAGAATGACCGCGAACAGGAAAGAGTATAGTGCTGCAAGAATGACCGCCAACAGGTGATTGAACTTTCAGGACCGATCCATGTCAATGTCGGTAAGGAAATTATCCCAGGCTGTAATATGACTGCTGGTCGGTATAATTATTATTCTATCAAAACACAACTGCGGCTTTTCTCCGCTAAGCTTACGGATAAACACGATTATTTCAATACACTGGCAGACACATGTAAATAAGAGTTTATTATTAATGTTGAATATTACAGGCGTTATTAATTCAACCAAAAGTATCGTCGTGTACGTTGTTGTGCTGGACAGACATCCCCTTTTCAAACTCTTTAAATTTACAATTTGAAGTAATAGTAATTGCATCTTGTAAAATCGAGTATCAGATGTCATGCACACTGAACGATCTTTTACGAGACGTTTAAACACAGCTATTTCTACTGAACACAGTCACACTAAAATCATAATGAGCAGATGTAATCAGACACATTTAAAATTAACGCATCGATTTCCTTTTTACGAAGTTGCTGTTCTTATAACGAGCATTTCTACCGAATTTCTTATAACATTCACCCAAGGCATATGAGACTTTAAATACATCCGAAGTTGTAATAATATATTGATTGACATTTTAAATTGCCTTCTATAATTTCCGTAGGCGTATAACGTCAGAATTCCGTAGAATGTCATATATTGTGTACATTGTTTAGAAATTTGCCGACGGTGCTTAAATTTTGACAAAGAAACTGGAATATAATGGTTGCAAGTATATGAACATATAGTTAGACAATCAATGTCGACTTTGAAATAAGTTGATCGTGCTTGATCTACATCGGAAGATAACAGCTTGATTGTTTCTAGAATAAAGCTTATGTAAACAATACAGTTGCAGAAAAGTAAACCATGGAGACCAAACGCACCCAGATCCCTGAGAAAAGAAACAACGTTACAATGACCGGGAGTACAGAATAAAGCTATGCATTAGGGTTATACGGACCGAGAAATGACTGCAAACCAATTAAAAAAGAAGACACATATTCGAACACACATACCAAATTAATTGCAACTAAACAACATGGAACATATCTTACTGCAATTCGTAATTAAGTATTATACCCCATATACTTCGAATTTGGGGTCACGTTCATCCGTCCGTCCGTTGGTTGTCCGCGTTATTGCTCGGTCGTCCTTTGTCGAATTTTAATGCAACTGCACACGATTCAATAGTACCGAACAAGTAAGTGAACAACATGTGTAACCTTGACGCAGATTGGTTAACCTTTCCCAAGGGGTACGTTTCCTTACCGAAATCCACTGAATTTCGGTAAATTTACAAAATCCATTTTCCATTGCCGAAATCCATTTCTTATACAACATCTGCACTATATATTGCTAATTTCTTATGCTTATAATTTTCCTATGCTTTAAATGTGTCAATACGATCATTTACTGTGCCAATACGATCATTTACTGTGTCAATATGATCATTTACTGTGTCAATACGATCATTTACTGTGTCAATACGATCATTTACTGTGTCAATACGATCATTTACTGTGCCAATACGATCATTTACTGTGCCAATATGATCATTTACTGTGCCAATACGATCATTTACTGTGCCTATATGATCATTTACTGTGCCAATACGATCATTTACTGTGCCAATACGATCATTTACTGTGTCAATACGATCATTTACTGTGCCAATATGATCATTTACTGTGCCAATACGATCATTTACTGTGCCAATACGATCATTTACTGTGTCAATATGATCATTTACTGTGTCAATACGATCATTTACTGTGCCAATACGATCATTTACTGTGTCAATATGATCATTTACTGTGCCAATACGATCATTTACTGTGCCAATATGATCATTTACTCATTTACTGTGCCAATACGATCATTTACTGTGTC
Source organism: Mactromeris polynyma (assembly GCA_032209605.1). Taxonomy (NCBI): domain Eukaryota; kingdom Metazoa; phylum Mollusca; class Bivalvia; order Venerida; family Mactridae; genus Mactromeris; species Mactromeris polynyma. The sequence continues at coordinate 1,627,741 of JASFXZ010000043.1, read as the reverse complement.
AATATGATCATTTACTGTGTCAATACGATCATTTACTGTGTCAATACGATCATTTACTGTGCCAGTACGATCATTTACTGTGCCAATATGATCATTTACTGTGCCAATACGATCATTTACTGTGTCAATATGATCATTTACTGTGTCACTACGATCATTTACTGTGCCAATACGATCATTTACTGTGCCAATATGATCATTTACTGTGCCAATATGATCATTTACTGTGCCAATACGATCATTTACTGTGTCAATATGATCATTTACTGTGCTAATATGATCATTTACTGTGCCAATATGATCATTTACAGTGCCAATATGATCATTTACTGTGCCAATATGATCATTTACTGTGCCAATATGATCATTTACTGTGCCAATATGATCATTTACTGTGCCAATATGATCATTTACTGTGCCAGTATGATCATTTACTGTGTCAATATGATCATTTACTGTGCCAATACGATCATTTATTGTGTCAATACGATCATTTACTGTGCCAATACGATCATTTACTGTGCCAATACGATCATTTACTGTGCCAATACGATCATTTACTGTGCCAATACGATCATTTACTGTGCCAATACGATCATTTACTGTTTGAAGGTTGTTCAGGACCTCTTCGCATTTCTTATGTAATCTGGAATGTCATTCCATTACCTTCATATTGTAAAAATAAAATGAATCTTAAAAATAATTAGTTCGCGGTGTTTTCTTTAAACATTAGTCATGTTTTGAAGCCGATCGAAGTGAATAGTGTTCATTATTTGCAAAAACAAGTAACTCTGTCAGGTAATTAGGGACCATACCATTACGCGTTTCATATACAAAAGAGCGCCACAGTGGTATTTACATCTGTCTGTAAAAGTTAACCACTGAAGTTCTCGTAACAATCCATTGGATGGCGATCGCTTGGGTTTTTAAGAACTATTTTTGCAACTCTTCGTTGCAAGGTATTTACTTTATTTAAGTGACGATTGCCCCAGATATGACAACAATAGTCAAATATTGGAAGAATATACGCATTGTAAAGCATACGTTTCATCTCCTCTGTGAGGTAAAATATGATATTCTTTAGAAGCGAAACTTTAGAGTTGATTTTTTTGCAAACAAACTTTATTTGTGTATGCCATTTTAAGTTATTATCTATATAGATTCCAAGCAGTTTATTAACAGTTACATTTTCTAATGCATTCCATTGATGATTAAGTTTAGATTGGCAGCTTGCGTTGTCTCATTTGGCGTGCCGATAACATACATTTTATATATTGTACAACACATGGTTTGAAATTCATTACATTTAAAGCATAAAGCAAAGATACCTCCTATACGCTGTAAGAACACCCGCACAGTACGAATTCCTAAGACTAGGTGAATTTCTGGACTGTAAATTTTTTACTCAAAATAACGTATTATAAATCATTTTAAAGTGATTTATGTTGCAATTGTAATGGTATTGTCGACTGATAGCCATGTTTAATTGTGGGTTAGAAAAAATAATTTCCCTTCGAAGGATAAACATGTATTACTATACGGAGACAATTTGCGTGAACATCGGTACTTAAAATACAACAGTGACGACCACTTCTACTTGTCTACAGACTTTATGGATATTTGCGGTGTTATTCACGAATGTGCTGTATGAGGAAATCATATGTCTTGGTTCCAATAGTCATAGCCCTTCTAGACCATATATCTTGATATCTTTCATTATTTTAGAACACGAGATGATTTTGATGAAGGGCTTTGTCCGAAACGTTAATTAAAGAGCAGATAACGGAATAATCATAAGGGTTTATTATCCCTACTTGGATAAATGTAATCATAGTACTTTGTTTTGTATTTGCAAATTTATATTCAATTTTCATCTATTTCCGAATTAAGAACCGTACATTCACATTACATCCCGCTTAAATGTTCGAAAGATTAACTTGAACGCGTCTACAAATATATAGCTCTATTTCCAGTATTTTGGAACACAAGTATTATGTCTTTTGTGGTTATTTCACGCTCAATGTATTTTAAAATGAATATCTAAATGAAAGATAAAACTCAATATTCAAATCACAATGTGTATTTAGATATTTCGATAAGATGTATGTAAAAATAATGTCATTTCACGAAGTATTATTGTGAAAGGTTATATCTGGTGGGTGTAAATATAGATTCTGAAAAATATCCCATTCGGTTTCCATCTGAAATTCGAGATTTCGTTGTGTAAATGAATGCCCAAACAAACCCAATAAAAGAATGTAGTTAATCTTATCACGTCATCCACGATAGACAACGTACTTTGTATGAAAGAAAAGATTAAGTTTGAACTGGGAGTGCCACATTCACAAGGCAATGCCTGGTGATAAAATATGCAACATGTGTATAAGCTATTAGTCAAAAGTATCCTGTTGGTAGGCCTTCTTCGTTTTCTTGACATGTTCAAATGTATATAAAAATATTTCTGACTAAACGTATCCTTAAACATATTCATTACATGTATTTGTAATTCCCTAATATTCCGCCTGCTGGTCCTAAGACTGGGTAATTATACACATTATCTTATTCTTTACACTCATACTCGCCATAAAGTAAGTCAACACTAATATACCCACTATTTTATCATTATGTACTGCAATAACATGTAGGAGAGACATGCTAATGTATTGTACAGTACAACCTCAAAAATAAGACCATCCTAGTGACCCATGAAAATTGATATTTTTAGTGAAGTGGTCTTAAATATTGAGTTTGAATAAAGAACAAAACAGTGAAAATGTATTTGAAAACTGTGTTCTTTCTTTTAAGGTGGTCGTTATGTGAGGTTTTACTGTATTCTGTTATTTTGAACCATTGTCTAAAGGACTAAATAATGCTATCGACATAATTGTATTTTCCTTACGACATAAAAGATGATATTGCTATAAAAAACTAATCAAAACAAACATCGGCAAAACCTCCACTACCGAACCGTTAAGACACTGTAAGTTTAACTTGAACTACCGCAGCAATACCGAACCGTTAAGACACTGTAAGTTTAACTTGAACTACCGCAGCAATACCGAACCGTTAAGACACTGTAAGTTTAACTTGAACTACCGCAGCAATACCGAACCGTTAAGACACTGTAAGTTTAACTTGAACTACCGCAGCAATACCGAACCGTTAAGACACTGTAAGTTTAACTTGAACTACCGCAGCAATACCGAACCGTTAAGACACTGTAAGTTTAACTTGAACTACCGCAGCAATACCGAACCGTTAAGACACTGTAAGTTTAACTTGAACTACCGCAGCAATACCGAACCGTTAAGACACTGTAAGTTTAACTTGAACTACCGCAGCAATACCGAACCGTTAAGACACTGTAAGTTTAACTTGAACTACCGCAGCAATACCGAACCGTTAAGACACTGTAAGTTTAACTTGAACTACCGCAGCAATACCGAACCGTTAAGACACTGTAAGTTTAACTTGAACTACCGCAGCAATACCGAACCGTTAAGACACTGTAAGTTTAACTTGAACTACCGCAGCAATACCGAACCGTTAAGACACTGTAAGTTTAACTTGAACTACCGCAGCAATACCGAACCGTTAAGACACTGTAAGTTTAACTTGAACTACCGCAGCAATACCGAACCGTTAAGACACTGTAAGTTTAACTTGAACTACCGCAGCAAAACGAAAATATGGAAATAAACAAATTAAGTAAGGAAAAAGTACTGATTGAGAACGGCAGTTTCATTCGGACCCCGAATTTAGCGCACAGCAAGTCTAGACCTCACAAGCCATGCTACCCACAACTTCTAGCGGAACATTTTCTTCCGCAACTTGATGAAATACAACAACAAAAGAAATTCTACGAACGTCAGAGGAGATAACGCGATATAATGGAAACAAATATGAGATTTAAAATAGAAACAATAAATGCGCACAATTTAGTTACCATGTTAAAGACAAATATTCATCAAACTCTAAGATTTCACTTATTTTAAGTGTTGATTAAAACAATGCTCTATTTTGTAGAAATACTTGTAAGCTTTTTATAAATCATTACTTCTTCTAATGAATGACATAGAGATGCGTAAAATATTTCAAATCTCACTTAAATGTTAGCCAGACAAGCCCTATGTGCACCGAAATATTCGACATAAGGAGGCCGAAAGCTCTTTAAATACGGTGGCTATACTATGTTACTTTTTCATTTTGAGCAAAGTCGTCTTTTTATAATAGCATTCTAAATGTGTTTGAACTACGGTGTTCCGAAAGGGCCATCGTGGCATCGCCCCTTCGCGCACTGGGCGATGGTTCGATGACACGATGCGATGGCACGATGGCATTGTGCCATCGCGTCCTCGTCTCATCGTGTCATCGTGCCATCGCGTCCTCGTCTCATCGTGTCATCGTGCCATCGCATCGTGCCATCGCATCGTGCCATCGCATCATGTCATCGTGCCATCACATCGTGTCATCGTGCCATCGCATCGTGCCATCGCATCGTGTCATTGTGCCATCACATCGTGCCATCGTGCCATCGTCTCATTGTGCCATCGCATCGTGTCATCGTGCAGTCGCATCGTGCCATCGCATCGTGTCATTGTGCCATCGCATCGTGTCATCGTGCAGTCGCAGCGTGTCATCGTGCCATCGCATCGTGCCATCGCATCGTATCATCGTGCTATCGCATCGGATCATCGTACCATCGCATCGTGTCATCGTACCATCGCATCGTGTCATCGTGCCATCGCATCGTGTCATCGTGCCATCGCCCAGTGCGCGAAGGGGCGATGCCACGATGGCCTTAACGGAACACCGTATTGAGCGACTAAATAAATTATTGGCGTTAGAATACATGTTGTTTAGTTTGTAAGGTGACAACAAACTAATTATTTTCCAACACCTATCGTTTCCAAAAGATTTATTTATAGATCGCGATCGACACATGTTATGCTATCATCCATTGATTTTCTTATTGTAAAGTTTTATTCTATCTTAATTCTAGTACTAGTAAGTTTGTAGATTGGCAGACAAGTTAGTTGATATTAACAGGAGAAAAGGTCAAAGAAAAGGGTCAAAGTCGAAACAAATTGCGTCAAAGGTGTAGAACAAATAGCAAATAAAACGGTTCTCACGTCAACTAGAATAACACAACATATCTACATAATTATCACACCATGGAGGCATGCCATACAGTTGTGTCAGTTTTTACTAAAAATTATGTTCATTTTTCAGTCTTGGAAACGTTTTCTAATCCTGGAGCAAAATAAACAGTAATTGGAAGGTGCCGCCGAAGGTTTTGTACTAGATGTCTCACCGTTGTCAGATATGCATGAAACAAGTTCAAACAACACGTGGTTAATATAACGACAGTTCTGCAATAGAAATATCCGCACTGAGACCATCGGGTAGTTACAGTTGACATTATCCTTCAAATATCCCATTTACCCATACATATAACATTTTAATTCAACGTTGCGTGTTAAAGAACTGTTCAAAATCATTATTCAATACGGACGAACTGACTTGAGCAGTGGAGTGAATAACAAATAATGCCTTATTGTCTACCCTTTAACAAGAAACAACTTGCACCATGGACATCAAGTGATAAACTATGTTATGGCGAGTCGTGTCTTCTTGAAATACCTGGAGGTTTTTAAATTTAAATGTCTGACATTCATGGCATTTACTTGACGTAGCTTTTTCATAGTTTTGGAAGCATAGATATTGCTTATGATATAATAACGAGCTTCAGGTAGAGCATATGTCTGGTTCTTCTATAATCGTACAAAAGCGTCTCAGTACTTCAACAGTCAAGTGGCTTTACGCTAAACCCCCAAGGCCTAAGCTTCTTGCATAAATCAGTCTTGGATTAAAATAGAAAGGAGTTTCTTGCAGACTGGCAGATTTTTTACACACGGATTTCCTAGAATGACAAATAATGCTGATATATACACACATATATATTATATATGGATACAGATTTATCAAGATAATAAAATTGTCCTTAAGATATCTAGGTGATATTATTTTAATTACGCCCACATTTTCCGATAGAGTGTTTTCCACCAAGAGCCGCTTGGGTGACGTTTGCTGCAAATAAATGTCTTTTAAGTCACTTATTAATTATTGTTTTCAATTAGCTCTAGTACGTCTTTGAAAATAATTATATCAAGCAGTATTAATGCTCGCATTATATGAATTTCAGAACATGCTTGTGGCAATTTAGAATTGATATCTATGACGTTTCTGAGTGCCATTTTATTGTATTTTCTCTTTCTGTTTTACAGTTAGCATTGATTGTTCAGTTTGCTTCAATATTTGTGTCCTTTAAGTGTTCATCTGTGTGATGTTCTTGTTCTACTGATTTAGTGTGTGCTGTATTTAAAATAGTTTGGTATTCACAAAGTTACATTGTATGATTGCTGTCAGTCATTGAGTTGTTAATGTTAAGAATGTCTTTGATTGCTCTTGTTATGCCATGCTTTATTGGTGTTAGTCATGTTAGTCTTTATTGGAATCTTTATATAATGTTTTAAGTATATCTTTAATTCACAACGTGTTCCATGTTCAAAAGTTTTATTCTGTTCAATCGATTCCAATCTGTGTTGACGAAACTTATACTTATATTTGATTATTCACTCTATGTATGAAATGTTTCATATTAATTAGAGAATTAGAGCAAGAGAAAAATCAATCATCATATATGCGAGGAGGTTTGCAATAAGTCTACAAGGTTTTCCGTCATCAAAAAGTCTTGTAGCGTTTATTTGTTACCATAATTAAAACATATCACTAACATTTGGGGCCGTACTTGATTTAAAACTTAATGTAACGATATACACTAGAACTTCGAAACCTCGAACTGTGGTTGGACCTAACAATCAGTTCGAACCATCTATTGCTCGAGTTATGTATGGTATACACTAACTGTCCCTCGTACAAAAGTGTACTATGTATCATGAAAATGGTTAAGACAATAAATTTCGGGTCTAATTTATACTTCGACACGTCGACGTGTTCAGATGTTCGACCTATCTCTGTTAGAGTGATCTACTGTTGGATAATATGAAATAAGAAGGTTTCGCCGGAATTAAGCACCTGTTCGATGTATCTATTGTGTTCGGGCCAAAACTTTCGATGTTTCGAAGTTCTACTGTATTTCGTTTGGAACAAAACTCAATATCAATTATAACACGGTATTCTACGTTAGCAAACAATATAATCTAAAGTTTACCGTTTGTTCTGTATAGATTCTGCAAAAGTCAATATGCCATTGGCACATAATGCAACGTCATGAACATTTCTGTAGAGAAGGACCAAGTCGGGTGAATATATTTCAAGTTTCAGAGCAGCCAACGACCATTTTACGACAAATATAATAACGCGGACTGGCAAATGTTGCACTATTTTATAACTAGACATATGCATGTGTATATCATTTGTATGAATTATTTCAGCATCTTTTTACCCTTTATTGGTCATCGACCAGACAGGGGAATGGCATTTGCATATATTATACAAACAGTCACGATCAGTTTGGGGTTATCTGGCCCTCTGCTCATGTCAAACTATTTGTAATCAGCGTATAGCATGTGCGTGATATGTCACATTTGAATGATTTCAATAATTACATACTCTGAATAGACTTAGATAAGCCTGACATTTTCAGTGGCTCTACGCACATGCGCGATCTGCATTTCGTGAGATTATTCAACATTAAAATTGTCGGAACTACTTTTTGTTACGTCAGCTTTCTACTCACAGAGAACACATGTTATAAGAGAACACTTGTTATAAGAGAGCACATGTTATAAGAGAGCACATGTTATAAGCTTTCTGCTCACAGAGAACACATGTTATAAGCTTTCTGCTCACAGAGAACACATGTTATAAGCTTTCTGCTCACAGAGAACACATGTTATAAGCTTTCTGCTCACAGAGAACACATGTTATAAGCTTTCTGCTCACAGAGAACACATGTTATAAGCTTTCTGCTCACAGAAAACACATGTTATAAGAGAACACATGTTATAAGAGAGCACATGTTATAAGCCTTCTGCTCACAGAGAACACATGTTATAAGCTTTCTGCTCACAGAGAACACATGTTATAAGAGAACACATGTTATAAGAGAGCACATGTTATAAGCTTTCTGCTCACAGAGAACACATGTTATAAGCTTTCTACTCACAGAGAACACTTGTTATAAGAGAACACTTGTTATAAGAGAGCACATGTTATAAGAGAGCACATGTTATAAGCTTTCTGCTCACAGAGAACACATGTTATAAGCTTTCTGCTCACAGAGAACACATGTTATAAGAGAGCACATGGTATAAGCTTTCTGCTCACAGAGAACACATGTTATAAGCTTTCTGCTCACAGAGAACACATGTTATAAGAGAACACATGTTATAAGAGAGCACATGTTATAAGATTTCTGCTCACAGAGAACACATGTTATAAGCTTTCTGCTCACAGAGAACACATGTTATAAGAGAACACATGTTATAAGAGAGCACATGTTATAAGCTTGCTTTCTGCTCACAGAGAACACATGTTATAAGCTTTCTGCTCACAGAGAACACATGTTATAAGCTTTCTGCTCACAGAGAACACATGTTATAAGAGAACACATGTTATAAGAGAGCACATGCTATAAGCTTTCTGCTCACAGAGAACACATGTTATAAGCTTTCTGCTCACAGAGAACACATGTTATAAGAGAACACATGTTATAAGAGAGCACATGTTATAAGCTTTCGGCTCACAGAGAACACATGTTATAAGAGAACACATGTTATAAGAAAACATATGTTATAAGAGAACACATGTTATAAGAGAGCACATGTTATAAGAGAACACATGTTATAAGAGAGCACATGTTATAAGCTTGCTGCTCACAGAGAACACATGTTATAAGCTTTCTGCTCACAGAGAACACATGTTATAAGAGAACACATGTTATAAGAGAACACATGTTATAAGAGAGCACATGTTATAAGAGAACAGCACATGTTATAAGAGAACACATGTTATAAGAGAGCACATGTTATAAGCTTGCTGCTCACAGAGAACACATGTTATAAGCTTTCTGCTCACAGAGAACACATGTTATAAGAGAACACATGTTATAAGAGAACACATGTTATAAGAGAGCACATGTTATAAGAGAACAGCACATGTTATAAGAGAACACATGTTATAAGAGAGCACATGTTATAAGAGAACACATGTTATAAGAGAACAGCACATGTTATAAGAGAACAGCACATGTTATAAGAGAACAGCACATGTTATAAGAGAACAGCACATGTTATAAGAGAACACATGTTATAAGAAAACACATGTTATAAGCTTTCTGCTCACAGAGAACACACGTTATAAGTCGATTTCCCTGATAAATAACTTTGGTTTTAAGAAGATGCAGTCTTTGCAAATTTTAACATACTGTAGGTTACCGAAGAGATTTCAGATAATGAAATTATAGTACATCATTATTTCAGACAATTCCTTGCCAACTTTGCGATGCTAAAAGCATATATCTTTCTCTATATGTAGAATTTCTGCAATCTTCGAGACAGACGCATACAGACACATTAAGAATTAATCAAATTTCAATTTTGTCGTTTGATCTCAGTAAGAAAGCAATACGCGCTGCTATATCTCTAGATTGGCCTTGTCTTGAGCAACAACCTCTCTTCAACAACATTATATTCCCGAAGTACAATTACTACCAGTTAAAGCTTTCTAGAACGTCAGCCCTCAGCCTAAACTGGTATCTCCCGAATGGTGATGTGCTGAGGAGAATACGTCGTACAGTTAGAACAGCAATATGTATTTTAAATGAAATCTCTGAATGTATTTGACATGCCTAAGGTATTTTGTGTTACTTGTACAATTGTATTGCATATTCGTTGGTAAGGAAATACTTTACAAAACGGAAGTACAGAGCTGGTTGATTCATTAATTGTATACTCGAACTCGATCTCTAACGGTGGGCATCAACTTAAATTCACAAAGTTCGAACTAATGGTGAAAATTAATGTCATCGCCTAGCGACAACCATATAGTTTACGAATATATAATTACCATATGAGTGATAACGTGCGTCACATCGTGAAAGCTTGCGTGAGGATTGGTATTTCGAGTATAACAGACTCGAAGTTTCTCCTTAATTACAACTTTTATTGATATTTTACGTAATCATTAACAGACATATACACAACGCGACCATTATAAACTATAAACACAAGTTTTCAAGGCACCAGCTTGTTCAATGTCAATCAACGGAAAGCAAAAATCGCATGAACTTACTAACAATGTAAACTATTCTATCTTATTCACTATGAGCCGATTGTAAACTCTGAACTGAAAGCCTGTTTGCCGTATTTGTCGTTACCATCGAAACTCGTTTATTCGACAACCTTTTTTCCGAATACTCGGTATCATCCGAAATAATTATCAGGTCCCGATGTATATTCTAATGCACGTCGAATTGAAATGGGCTATACGAAACCATGTATTATTCGAAATAAAAGTTTGGACCCGATGAATTCGAATGAATGAGGTGCGACTCTATTTATAATGAAGATTACATTAAATTGCAAAAAGTATAGGGCTAAAGCTGTTTTTATATAGGACATAAATGTATACCATTGGCTAGGTTGACACCTTGAAATCGCAACAAAGTGCAAATCGGATTTCATGTATTAAAATTTTACTTTTGTACTAATTTACTGTTTGTAATTAAACTATCATTTTGTCAGTGCGAGTTCGGCTCGAAGGTAATGATTTCTATTGTATTATAGTTTTTTTAAAGAAATATGAAGTTTCCGCTTTCACCTTTTAGATTTTTTTTACGTCGTGCATAATGTTTGTGTTCATTTCCCCTCTTTGTGCCTGCCTTTGCTTGTCATGTAATGGATTCTCTCAAACTTTGTCCCTTCCTACACTCCTTAAAGACGTATTTGGGAGTTGCCATTGCGCAACTTTACTGCGCATGTTCTATTCGATTATTGTAGTGTTTGCATTGGGTTAAAGACGTATAAGGGAGTAGTTTACTATTTTCTTTTACGATGCAAATATTTTTCTGAATTTTATAGTCACCAAGCATAATACAAATACTGATATCATTTTGTTTAGTTGAAGGATTTCATTATAGTTTTGCAGTTTTCCTTCTACTTTCTTTTTCTATATACTTCATTATTAAAAACAGAAAAGTCATTGATATTTAAAATTCTACATTTGAAATTATAAAATGATCTTCAATAAATATTTAAAACTAACACCTTTTTATGAAAATGTAAAACGATAATGGGTTACCAAGTGTATTAAGGGTAATTTTTTTCAACTTTCACTTTCCATATATATTACATTTGAAACACAATAAAACAATCTTTATCTTCAAATCAAGCAAGGTGACCTATTATTTTTATTTCATATTTTCATTCAGACAGTGACTCTCATATAGTATACCAAGTTGTAAGAAAATCTCTGCGCTAGAAAAAATTTAGTAAACTTGTATCGATTTTGCTCTATATTCGTATGAAATATTCACGTTTTAAATCTTCATTATCATAAAATCGAGCAAGGTGACCTATCATTTTTATTTCATATTTTGGTTAGATACATTACACTGATCAAATATGAAAAGTTTAAAGGAAATCTCTGAGTTAGAAAAAAACGGCCTTATTGTATGATACGTCTTTAATTGTGTTTGGTAATCAGCCCCACAATTCCCTATCGCCACATCCCCAACGGTGTTTGCCCTTACACTCTCTATATGCCTAGTATGTTGTGTGCTGGTGTTTCTCTGGAATCTAGATGGGGAAGCATTGTTTTGTGAATGTGGTTTTCCCTCTACCAACTTTATAATTCCTTGTATTTATTGCAAACCCTGAGTTGCAAGTACCGACCAGTAGGATGATGTATCCGTTAACCCTGAGTTGCAAGTACCGACCAGTAGGACGATGTATCCATTAACCATGAGTTGCAAGTACCGACCAGTAGGATGATGTATCCATTAACACTGAGTTGCAAGTACCGACCAGTAGGATGATGTATCCATTAACACTGCGTTGCAAGTACCGACCAGTAGGATGATGTATCCATTAACCCTGAGTTGCAAGTACCGACCAGTAGGATGATGTATCCATTAACCCTGAGTTGCAAGTACCGACCAGTAGGATGATGTATCCCTTTAACCATGAGTTGCAAGTACCGACCAGTAGGATGATGTATCCATTAACCATGAGTTGCAAGTACCGACCCGTAGGATGATGTATCCCTTTAACCATGAGTTGCAAGTACCGACCAGTAGGATGATGTATCCATTAACCATGAGTTGCAAGTACCGACCAGTAGGATGATGTATGCATTAAAACTGAGTTGCAAGTACCGACCAGTAGGATGATGTATCCCTTTAACCCTGAGTTGCAAGTACCGATCCGTAGGATGATGTATCCATTAACGATGAGTTGCAAGTACCGACCCGTAGGATGATGTATCCGTTAACCCTGAGTTGCAAGTACCGACCAGTAGGATGATGTATCCATTAACACTGAGTTGCAAGTACCGACCAGTAGGATGATGTATCCATTAACACTGAGTTGCAAGTACCGACCCGTAGGATGATGTATCCATTAACACTGAGTTGCAAGTACCGACCAGTAGGATGATGTATCCATTAAAACTGAGTTGCAAGTACCGACCAGTAGGATGATGTATCCATTAACACTGAGTTGCAAGTACCGACCCGTAGGATGATGTATCCATTAACACTGAGTTGCAAGTACCGACCAGTAGGATGATGAATCCATTTACCCTGAGTTGCAAGTACCGACCAGTAGGATGATGTATCCATTAACCCTGAGTTGCAAGTACCGACCAGTAGGATGATGTATCCATTAACCATGAGTTGCAAGTACCGACCAGTAGGATGATGTATCCCTTTAACCATGAGTTGCAAGTACCGACCAGTAGGATGATGTATCCATTAACCCTGAGTTGCAAGTACCGACCCGTAGGATGATGTATCCATTAACCCTGAGTTGCAAGTACCGACCAGTAGGATGATGTATCCATTAACCATGAGTTGCAAGTACCGACCAGTAGGATGATGTATCCCTTTAACCCTGAGTTGCAAGTACCGACCAGTAGGATGATGTATCCCTTTAACCCTGAGTTGCAAGTACCGACCAGTACGATGATGTATCCATTAACCATGAGTTGCAAGTACCGACCAGTAGGATGATGTATCCATTAACCATGAGTTGCAAGTACCGACCAGTAGGATGATGTATCCATTAACCATGAGTTGCAAGTACCGACCCGTAGGATGATGTATCCATTAACACTGAGTTGAAAGTACCGACCCGTAGGACGATGTATCCATTAACACTGAGTTGCAAGTACCGACCCGTAGGATGATGTATCCATTAACCCTGAGTTGCAAGTACCGACCCGTAGGATGATGTATCCATTAACCATGAGTTGCAAGTACCGACCCGTAGGATGATGTATCCATTAACCCTGAGTTGCAAGTACCGACCAGTAGGATGATGTATCCATTAACCATGAGATGCAAGTACCGACCAGTAGGACGATGTATCCATTAACACTGAGTTGCAAGTACCGACCCGTAGGATGATGTATCCATTAACCATGAGTTGCAAGTACCGACCCGTAGGATGTAGTATCCATTAACCATGAGTTGCAAGTACCGACCCGTAGGATGATGTATCCATTAACACTGAGTTGCAAGTACCGACCAGTAGGACGATGTATCCATTAACACTGAGTTGCAAGTACCGACCCGTAGGATGATGTATCCATTAACCATGAGTTGCAAGTACCGACCAGTAGGATGATGTATCCATTAACCCTGAGTTGCAAGTACCGACCAGTAGGATGATGTATCCATTAACACTGAGTTGCAAGTACCGACCCGTAGGATGATGTATCCATTAACCCTGAGTTGCAAGTACCGACCAGTAGGACGATGTATTCATTAACACTGAGTTGCAAGTACCGACCCGTAGGATGATGTATCCATTAACCCTGAGTTGCAAGTACCGACCAGTAGGATGATGTATCCATTAACCATGAGTTGCAAGTACCGACCAGTAGGATGATGTATCCATTAACCATGAGTTGCAAGTACCGACCAGTAGGATGATGTATCCATTAACACTGAGTTGCAAGTACCGACCCGTAGGATGATGTATCCATTAACCATGAGTTGCAAGTACCGACCCGTAGGACGATGTATCCATTAACCATGACTGTATTATTGTTACGCCGACTGTTTACCCCAGGTAGCATGTTTCTCATTGTGCTTGGTAATACTGTCAATTGATTTAGTTGTTTGAAGCCCAAGACCACAGGAGATTGTCACGAGTTCCTTCCCTTTATCCTATCTACGTAGTATAATATACATATTGTAAAGAAGGGGTAAATGGAGTGAGCTCTTGGTGGGATAATGGGAAAGGACAATAACAATCTCATGTGCATAAAACCCTCATACAGGTACTTGCGATCAATGAAACTAAAGATCCGTTGGTATATATTGCCTCAATTATAGTGCTATTTTATTAACCGCAAAAACACAATGTATTATCTGGTTCATAACATTGCGAAATGTTCGTGCTTTTCGTAGTTACGTATTATCCCTGTTTTGCCAGAGGAAAAGACGCGACCGTAACAGAAGAGTAATCAAAACAACTATATAGTGTTATGCACGAGTACATTGACTTATCTAAATTAACATGGATTGGTCATTAAAGTCCATACACCTGTTCACGGTCAATCTAATAGCACTATACCGCCGTCGGGAGAGATTTTAAAACTCAATAAACAGAGCTTTTAGTTAGAAGTTTCTGCTCTAAATTGTAGAAATAAATCAGCAGGACGTGTATAAAAAAAAAGTATACCACGATAAGTTGAGAGTGACGTCATGTAATGTTTACATGGTTTGACCACCTTTATTGATCAAAATAGGTAAATCAAATGACAAGCAAAACTATTTATTGTGATATCGATTTCACTAAACTAACAGCCATGATAGCTCAGATGGTAGCGAGTCCGCGCATAACAATGCTAATTAAGCTTTTTAGTTTTGAGTCCGAGTTCGAGACCATCGGGAGGTACTTTTTTTTCATTAAAATATTATATATTTCGTTGGTCATCTACAATTGTACTTACACGACTTATACTAATTAATGTCCGCTCGAATATCATTAACTAAAACATTGTATAGCATGTGTATTTATAAGCTATTAACTAATAACGATATTATTTCATGATTTTTAAAGTGCACGATATCATCGTGCAGTAGATGTACATGTACATTTATCGCTACACACTCATATGGAATAAAGTTGATATGGCTACTCCGAAAAACATAAGGGGTTCAAATGAACATTTTAGCGACGACGCTATAGCCATCATTAAACACGTTTGGTTTAACAACAAAGCAATTAGACGATAACAAATAAACGAAAGTAAACAGACAGAAACGACAAGTAATTGACAAGCAGTGAGTAAGGTATTAAATTCATATTGTCCATAAAAAAGGGGAGACAGGAATGTGTCTCGAACTCACACCCTATCTACTGGTCGAAGTTACTAGTCAGAAGCGCTACCAATTGAGCTATAGCTACTGTCTACTTGAGCGATATTTCATCAACATTTAATACTAATCCTGAAAATAATAGGCATGTTAATGACCGTAAGCTGCTTTGCATGTATTGGAAAGTGGGTATGGTCGTGTTTACTATCGAATTATCCTAACTAAGTTATACGGACTTACTTATATTTCTGAGTTTTGTAAACACAATGGCCCAATGAGCTAAATGTTTAAATGGAACATGGAAATAGTGTATTGCCTTAGATACCTGGTTATTATGGTCAGTCTTTTTATTATGTTAATGCTGGACATGTAGACAGCTTAATGATTCTTGAAATATCATAAGTCTAAAATTTAATCTTGATTACATCTCCTTGCCATATTGTAACGAAATACATAGATTACCTGACCTTGGCATATTTGTATCGAATTACATTGATTACCTGCCCTTGACATATTATAAATTGATTACATTGATTACCTACCCTTGACATATAATAAATTGATTACATTGATTACCTGCCATTGACATATAATAAATTGATTACATTGATTACCTGCCCTTGACATATAATAAATTGATTACATTGATTACCTGCCCTTGACATATAATAAATTGATTACATTGATTACCTGCCCTTGACATATAATAAATTGATTACATTGATTACCTGCCATTGACATATTATAACGAATTACACTGATTACCTGCCATTGACATATTATAACGAATTACACTGATTACCTGCCATTGACATATTATAACGAATTACACTGATTACCTGCCATTGACATATTATAACGAATTACACTGATTACATGTCCTTGACATATTGCAAATAGTTTAAATAGTACGACGAGTACCAGATATATCAATATAATTGGACCGCTATCATAACATTACATATGGTGATCATTTTAATTCAGTTACAAATAAACCTATTTTAGCCAGTATTTCGACACGGCCGTATTGAGCACGATTTTGCTTTATGAGTCACAGCGGTGGGTAAAGCCACCATTTCACCAAGGATTGTTTTGGTCCCGATAGTACCCGATCCTTTTTTTGGTCGATCGGCCGCATTTTTGCGAAAATAGTCGGGAACCTGCGAGCACTGTCGAGCACTACCCTATACCTTCGGGGGAAGATCTGGCGCGATCGCCTCAGTCCTCCGAGGGTCGGGTACCGAAAAAGTGATCGGCTACTGTTTTTAAACATGTTGAAAAACAGTAGCCGATCAAAAACCGTCGGCCCGTGGTCGTCTTGGTCGTCCGAGGGTCCCCTGAAGGTCCCCTTGTCTCGCCCGCCCTCTTGAGCTTTGCCGTGTACTTGCGCGTACTTTCGCATACTTGCGCCCCCGAAACGTGTCGATCGCGCAAGGAACGTCCGTGATTCGTCTCCCTGCCATGGTCCATTGGTCGGGACTCAATCGGGTAAAAAAAGGGGACGATTGGAGGCGATTCATGACGACAATCGGGCCGATCAAAAAAATTGATTCATCGGGGACAATCTGGTCCAGATCGGGCCGATTGGAAAAAACAATCCTTGGTGAAATGCAGCCTTAAACCAATCAAATCTAAAGTTAAACGTCGAAGCAAATATTAAACAGCCTAACTTCGTTCGTAAACCAGACGCTGATTTGTTTAAACCCGCACGTTGCTGACTGGGAATGAATAAATTCGTATTTCCTCAATTGTGGTTTGAATGTAGACATACGCATCTATGACTGTGCTACACATACTTACGGACTAGACCTTTTATAACAGACGAAATAGTCTCGCAGTTTTTTAAAACTTTTCTCGTATGCATCAAAATGAAACAATGTTGTTTATCAATGTTTGGGTGTATTTTTTATTTTATTAGCATGTGCTCATGCAATAACTCAAAATATCAACCAATACAATATCAAGGGCTTTGTTTATTTCAAATTGCGCCGATCATGTTGAAATATATTTCTTGTTTACTTATACCATGATACTGGCGCTAAGGTTCTTTAGTATTCTATACGACAACAAACTAATTAAATCTCACACTTCTCGTACCTAATTGATTAATTCATTGATCACCAATCATCCATTTAGTGTTATCATTCATTTGGTCTTCTTTCTGCAAAGGTTTGTCACGGAACCCTACCGTTAAATATTTGGAGATTTTGGTGATAAGCCGACCAGTTCGTTTGTACTGAGATATAATACAGTGCAGGAAATACATAGTAACATCGCATAGGGTCAAAGTGTTCGCAACAATATGAAGTTTTGAATCTCAAAATGAAGCGAAACACGTGCACGTTGTTTTTCCGTCGCCAAAACCCGTAAGTCCGTGCGGACAAGGGCGAATGAAAGAAGAATTTTGGACCCGTATGACCCGTGGAATGCACGGTGCCCGCACGCGCATTATTGAACCCTTGCACGTTTCAAATTAAAATCATTTACCCAGTATTTGCTTTTCAATTATTATATGATTTCAATACAGCTTGATATCTGTCAATTTCCATCTAGATCTGATTGAAAACAGTTAATATTTGATGAAAATGCGTAATGAAACAAACTTGTTTTGCCTGCATAATCTTTGTAAGGCAAATTGGGTGACTTTAAAGTGTAGACATCAAACGCACATTTTATTTATCTCTAATCATCTTCATACATATTAGTTTATGCCTTAACTCGATTGTCTGGTAAATGTTCTGAATTGTCTCGCTATTGTAGGCATATTGTTCTGGTAAGTGTACCGTTACAAAGCTGCGGATCGTTATAGAAAATTGAACGTTGCTTTAACTGATAATGTGTAAATTGACTTGACGTAAATTACAAAACACTCTCTGTAGTCATGCTTTGAAGAAACAATTAGCTCGAGCAAGTCATCGCATGTCCGTATACTGCCCCTCTGTATAAAGCTCTCCCGGAACTATCTACGTTTACCAAGCATACTGTAAACCAATATTATTTCGCGGATTCAATATTTCGCGTTTCACTGACACCAGGTAGTTTCACGTATTATCGCATCAGTATAGATATTTATATGCAACTATAAAATTAATGTATTTATAAAATTATATGTATAAGATTTAATATGATTTTGAACGCTGTCTTACTATTAAATTCTTACATTAAAACAAGTTGTAATACCTATTTTATGCAGCGCGATCAAAATATTCGAATCCATGAATAGCGTATAAATTAATTACATTACCCCTGTTCGCATGAATACCAAAGTTAAACCATACAGAACAACTACGGAGAATTTAGGGGAACGACAAGGGAGGAAAAAAGTTAATGAATGGAATACATCACGGAACAAGTCAAGAAGTCAATAATAATATGCCTAAAGGGGAGAACAGAACATGAATAGTAAATCAAGTGAAATAACTGAACATATGGAAAGGAGAACTTAACATACTTTCAAAACATAAATAGAAATAATAATCATGCAGCGATTTACAGCCTTGGAACCGTCAGTATAAAAACTGGTAGTTTAAATCGATTAAACAGCTAGCTAACCGCACACTTAACCGCTATATATGGTCATTGATTTCTAACATATACACATACATTAACTAAGAAGGCAGTAATGCCTCAGTCACACCGGATCGTGCGTTTTCTGGATCGTGCGATTGGTGACAATTTGGCCGAGGTAAGACCAATCGGCAATTTTGCTACGATTTCCATTTGCGATCGCATACTGCGATTGCTCATAAGACTAGTGGTAGGTCATCGTACGATCGGTGGTGCGCGTGGTCGTGCGATCACCAACGATTGGAGAAGGTCGATCGCAAGATCAATCTTAGGTAATCGTGCGACTAGAGGTGGCGATCAGCGACCGATCGTACGATCGATCGCAACCAGAGATAGCATCTTCTCCAATCGTTGGTGATCGCACGACCACGCGCACCGCCGATCGTACGATGACCTACCACCAATCTTAAGAGCATTCGATAGGTGGCACCACCAATCGTCAGGTGGCTGGACCGGTTGCACGATCAATTGGCGACTACTTGACCCACGATAATGCACGACTGGTGGTGCGTCCATGCGCGACTGGTGGTACGACCATATAGACCTGTCTGCGACCTCTTACGATTTGAAATCGAAGGTCAGAAGTTTTGAACATGATCATCGACCTTGCTGCGACTTATTTGCTCTGGCGATCACCCACGACCTCTGCGACCAGTCGTGCGCTCTATCTACGATTTGCCCACGATTTCAATTTGTTTCTATCGCAACTAGGTCGTAACCTGGACGCATGCCCGGTGAGACTGAGCCCTTACTAATCATTAAAAGCCTAAAAACAACGCTGGCAAAAATACGAACATTTTGTCTGTCACAGACATTCGAAACATGGACATATCTATCCATGGTCACATGATAATATCAAAGCACTGAAAGTGCTCCCAGAAAGGGGCTCACTGCAGATCACAGACGTCACTTTGACATAGATTTATCTATCACAATTAGACTTTCAAGAACACTTTGTTATGTCAGTATATTAAATAATATAGGAGTTATGCCCCAGTCATAGTGTCACGTTTTGGTCGCACCGTTGTGCCCCGTTTCTTACACCCACGATTTTGGAACTTTCACCCGGGTGCCACGATGTGCCACGTTGTCTCCCACGTGCTATCCACGCTGTCGCCTCGTTGTAGTCCAGCTGTGCCACGATTGACGGGTGACACCGAAGATAAACGGATTATGCCTCGCTGCCGCCACGCTTTGGCCTCACTGTCGCCACGTTGTTCCACGTTTTGCCTCGTTATGCCTTGCTGCCGCACGATGCAATCACGTTCAGTTAAAAGTTGTCACGCACTGGCTCACTGACCTAAAATTAGACATTACTGAATTGATTTCGAGCGAGGTACATCTCCATTCTTAACATGCAAAGAATAAAACAGATTGCCGCCGAATTCCAGGCGGCTCAGGAACAACATGAAGAAGAGGGTGTACAGCCATAGCAGCCCCCGCAAAAGGTAGAGGCCGTGACAGGGTCCGTGAAGCATTGAGAGAGGTAGCGTGGACCCCAGGGAAATGAGACCAGCCAATGGAGGATCCACGAGCACCCCAAGATCCCACCAGGGAAGGGTCTGTCGCCATAGTACTGTCTGAGGCATGTGGGAACTGCCACCTGGTGTTGAAGAGTTCTGCTGCACCTCGCCACTCGTCAGGGCAGTGGGCATGTTGAGGACTTCTTCAGATTACTCTGCTACGATGGCCTCGCAGACTCTTTGATCATGTAGGAGATAGTGTTGTGGGCTACTCTGAATGAGTACATTAGCGAGTAATAGCTGCCTCCAGTGGCGAGGTGACGGAGAGTGACCGCAACTTTCAGACCAGGTGGCAGCGCCTTCTGGAACTAGCTGTCCTTCTTCTTTATTCTTGGATCAAGCCTGTCCACCAGCTCCTGGAATAGGAGGGGGTCAACTCTGAGGAAGTTCTTGAAGGCGGCCACATTCGCCCTCCTCAGCTCCTTCATGAGTTGGTGGTACTGGCCGAAATCTTTGCGTCGCACGAGCGAGTCCCTGCAGAACACGATGTGCGGGGCCCGCTCTCCCCCTTTTCTTCTATCCTCATCCCTCTGGAGCAGCAGCCTGTTTTGCAGCATGTCTTGCCCAGGGCTAGGACAGCATTCGCCATTTGGAGATCCATGGTAGAGGTTCAACACTTGGGCTTATAGCCTCCTCACACATAGGCGAATCCATTAAACGCAGCCTGGCGAATTGGGTACATTTGTCAA
Source organism: Mactromeris polynyma (assembly GCA_032209605.1). Classification (NCBI taxonomy): domain Eukaryota; kingdom Metazoa; phylum Mollusca; class Bivalvia; order Venerida; family Mactridae; genus Mactromeris; species Mactromeris polynyma. The sequence goes on along the minus strand of JASFXZ010000043.1, from coordinate 1,606,391 downwards.
TTCTGGCGAATTTTGACCGAAACTGTCTGAAAATGTGTTACATAATTTGAAATATAACGAAAGGTAAACGTAGGGGAACTATTAGTTGCGAATGATTTACCAAGTGTGACGAACGGTTACTGTTATTCGCTAAAATGCGTTGTGTCGCGCAAACAATCTTTGTTCTTTCCGTTAGCGAATAGGAACGAAAACATGCGAACCGAAGCGCAACTTTGCGCATGCTTCCGAAGCCATCCGAAGCTTTCCGGAAGGGTATTTCATCATCCGGCCGTTACCGGACGCTATACAAGACTGGCGAAAACCAGGCGGAGACAATTTGCCTTCTAACTTTCTCCGACTCGACACCACATCGTATTGCTGTTTGACTGCTGTTTGATTTTCAACTGTTTTCAAGCTTTGTAAGTGCAAAGGTATGCCAAATGTAAGAGGAAAAAACATCTAGAGCGAGAGCGAGAAAGGCTGCTGCTGTAGAGCCAGAGAAACCCGAGGAACCAGAGGTGCAGTCTGATGAGCAGCCTGGTCATCCTGAGGAGAAAATACCCAATAGTCCTCCCGGGTAAGTTTCAAATTTTTCCAAATCTTGTATTGTATGTCAGGGTCATATGTCTTGAGGTGTAAGTTCTAGTCTTGTGTGGTCTTTATTTGTCATGGTTATATGTCAGAATTGAAGTGTAGGTTCTAGTATTGTGTAGCCCAGTAATGGCACCTATTTTTGTCACGTTATAAAACTCCTGTTTTCACAACCTACTAGGTCATGTTTAAGGAAAAGGATTTACAGTAAATGTTTGTCACTGTCTTGGTGTATACACAGTAAAATTGTTCCCAACAGTTATTGATATTTGTTTTTACATTTCTATGTTCAGTGCCGGTGATATACAGTCTGAGGTCCCAATGTCCCCAAGGTCCCCAGCCCAAGCTTCTGAGAAGTGTGAGGGCCTCGAACCTGACAGTGAACATGGGGAAAATGACTCTGACAGTGATGAAGACCCAGTACCTCCGTCCCAGGCCCATGCGATATCTTCCGATTCACAGTCTTATTATCCACTTCTTGAGGAAACCATCAGCCAGTTGTTTCCATTCTTCAGGTGTGGAGGGGGCTGTCATAACCCCATCAACATATTCCTCACTTATAGCATGACATACTTCTCTGACCACTACAGAGAGGGTATTCTCAGCGACCCGCCAGGAGTACTGCATGTCTGAGTACTTGGCACCAGAAACCAGGTGGCGTAGAGTGGCAGCTAACTTGAGGCCTGGATCCAAGGGCTCCCTGTACCAGGTGTGTTGTTTCCAGAGGCGATGACGGACCCTCTCGAATATTTCATCATACATTTATTTAAATTACAACAGTTTCCGTAAATCGTAGATATTCAACGGAACGATGACGGAAAATTGCATTTCCCATGATTTTAATATACGTATAATCAATTGTTCTTTGGATATATAATATGTGTCACCGTTTTCTTGTATACGTATCTCTGCCTACTGCTATCGTCCGCTGAGTTATCTGTCTACTGCTCACTTTCTTGAACTATCGTAGTATTCCTGCATTTCATAAGCACTTCACGCGTGATACACGCCTGATACGTGAATGATCAAGTCATGTGATGAATTCATGCGACTGCGGTGTATTGATATCACGGACATATATAGACATTATCACAGTCCGTATTGTTATATACAATTTTTATTCTGTAAATGCAATATTAAAATAACAATTGGGCTCTTTCTAATGCGTCGGTAATGTCAGTTCAAATATGTTCCCAGCTGATATCGCAAATGCTTACCGCTATTTCTTTGTTAGACAAGGACTACTTTCTTCAGGAGTATGTAGCCTTTGGTGGTTCAGAATGTAAGACTTGGGATGACTCATCCAATGAGTGTCCGCGGATTTCGCCTACTATAGCATTTGGCTCTGACGAGCCCCTTGCTAAAATCAATCTAGCACTGGCTTTTCTGATGATTATGTTTTCGAAGAACGTAACCTTAAAATAGACAGCAGACGTTAAGGGCATTTTAATATTGTAACCCAAATTATACCAGACTCCTTCTCCTCGTATTCGATTAGTTTTATAAATCGTTTATAACCCAAGAATATCTCTGAACGACAATATAAGGTCGTCTTCCAGTGAGAAACTCATTTCCTCAGTCTGCCCCAGACTATATTTATTTAATAACGCCTTGGCCTTTCGTGCTTGAGCGCCGATGCTTTGATCGAAGATGTCCCTAGATACAATTTAAATGTGCGCGTCATGTTACCATTGCAAGCTTAAAATTTGTCGTCTTTATTATCAGAAAAAATGAAATGGGCGGGGGCGAAAAGGGGATGGGATGATGATCAATATACAAAGGTTTGAACATTAGGTCCATGTGATGAGCGTATAACCAAGCAGTACGTGAAATTTGTTGTTGGCATGATTTATATTGCACGACAACAAGCAAACATTACGTAATTTAACTAGCATTTAATCTAATCTTAGTCATCTGATTTCGCGACCATTTCTTTCGGTTTCTCAAAACGTGTTATCAACAGCATATAGTATTCTCTTAGAAGCACGTATTCAATGTTTATACGAAATTCGGTATGTTTACCAGTTTATCTATCCTAGTTTCTGCTTGATAGCTTCCTTCATCGACGTTTTAACGTGATAATTTCATCCGACGCGCGCTCACCCGACATGTTTATCTAGCGCGACCTTGAACTGCATTACTTGCCTACTGTTTACACGGAATAAATGATTGACTAGGAACAATGACTGTTACGCAGAAATATGATTACATTTTAAGTCAATATCAAATATGGCTCCTGTTATGGTTTGAAAATTATTTTCAAGTGTTGTTTTGGCTATTTAACTCGGTACTATTGTTTGTGTATTTATCCGCGCATTCAGTTGACGCTGCATGAGGTCACGATGTGTATTGACGAAATAAACATCATTGGGGGTCCTGTCAAAAAAACTATTTGGAATTATAAGGATTAAAAGACCATTGTTTGGCGCATGCATGTGTAAACGTCGATCAGAACGCACACATTTAACATACAGCCCTTCCACATGAACGCCAAATAATGGTCGTTTAATCCTATAATGTTTCGGTGTAAGATCAAAATTAATTTCAAGAGCAGTGGATGCAATATATTCATGAGTGGCGTAACCACGAGTGAACATATAAGACAGATACTCACGTCGTTTATGTGACGTCATTTGACATCGCGCGTCTGTTATGTATTCACCCGCCGTCGTTGACAAGAAAACTTCCATTAAAATCACAACAACATATTAATTACTAGTAATAAACGTGAGCAACGAAATCAATTGTGTTTAGAATGGATTATCTCACACTCTGGTTCACGGTGTAGTAGTATGTATCGTTAAATCCAATCTCATTAAAATCAGCTCCAGTCGCACGCTCCTATACTACACGATAACTGGATCTTCAATCTCATTAAAATCAGCTCCAGTTGCACGCTCCTATACTACACGATAACTAGATCTGCAATCTCATTAAAATCAGCTCCAGTTGCACGCTCCTATACTACACGATAACTGGATCTTCAATCTCATTAAAATCAGCTCCAGTTGCACGCTCCTATACTACACGATAACTAGATCTGCAATCTCATTAAAATCAGCTCCAGTTGCACGCTCCTATACTACACGATAACTGGATCTTCAATCTCATTAAAATCAGCTCCAGTTGCACGCTCCTATACTACACGATAACTGGATCTTCAATCTCATTAAAATCAGCTGCAGTTGCACGCTCCTATACTACACGATAACTAGATCTGCAATCTCATTAAAATCAGCTGCAGTTGCACGCTCCTATACTACACGATAACTGGATCGACAATCTCATTAAAATCAGCTCCAGTCGCATGCTCCTGTACTATACGCTAACTGGATCCAGTGGCGGATCTACCGGGGGGGGCACGGAGGGCACGTGCCCCCGCCCCAGCTGGCCGGCAAGTAATGTTTTTTGGGGCAAACTTTATTGATTTAACTGTACAAATAAGTTGTTAACATCGATGAGGTTGTCACAGACTTTGCAAGGATGCAGCCAAGACGGTTGAAGCTGCCAAACATCCTTGACAGCGACGACAAATGTTAATTCCATGTCATTATATGATTAAAATAATGCATTCAAAAAATGTTTTATATGTTTATAATTAGTTGTGCCCCCCCATTTAGAAAGTCCTGGATCCGCCACTGGGATCTGATGACTGCACACTACAGGTCACGTTCTTGTGACCTTTGAGTAGCCAATCAAATCGTCGGCTGCAAAATGCTTTGGTATAGAGTTATGAATATTCGTCGATCTCTGACGAGCTCAGTAAATTCTATTTGAGCGTAGATCACCAAGACGTTCCGATTAATATTTTCGTCAATTTCAATAATGCTGCGCCCTTGGACACAACCGCAACTCCTACACGGCACGTTCCTTTGTTGATCGGTGTTGTTTGTGTGGTGTTTCGTTATTGGAAATAATTATAACCGGAAGCGACAGGAAGGACGTTAAAAACAGTATAAGCAGAAACTCCAAATAAACGATAAAGCCATTTTGGGAAAGACGACAAACACGGTTTTGTAACGAGAAATTTCATTGGACCACAAACGAGCACCTGGTTACGCATATCTTTTTTAGAGAGGTTATATGAACGTGACATCGGAGTGTGGTCAGATCCTAACAGCGGAAAGTAATGGAGCTAAAGTTAGGGGCTGATTTCAATGAGATTGCGTTAAATCCAATGCCTGTATATCCATTTCAATTTTGACAAATGAAGCAGACGTCACAAAAGTAAACAAAAAGGAAGACAACTTTTACTTTATTTTTAATGTAAACAAAGAGAAAACTGTATTCCATGAGATTTCTTTCTGGAAAAAAGTAGCTCGTTTCAGTGCAATTACTTTAATTTAACCGTGAGTTTATCTGATAATAATTCGCCGTTACTCCGCGGTAAACCATAGAAGCATGAACTATAATAGTTTACTCACGCCAGTTAAGGGGTTCATATTAATTAAAGCCCGCCCGGTTAGTTCAGTCGGTTGAGTGCTCGACTGTTGAACTAGAGCTCGTGGGTTCGAAACCCGGACGAGGCGTATGTTCTTCCGTGCCAATTTGACTGAAGATCATGCATCGGTGATTATTTGTCCTTCACTTCTGAGATCTAATTGTCAGTTGCTTGCGGATGAGCAGGTTAGTAATGGTTGGTAATCCAGGAACACTGGGTGGTAACCCAGGAACACTGGTTGGTAACCCAGGAACACAGGTTGGTAATCCAGGAACACTGGTTGGTAACCCAGGAACACTGGTTGGTAACCCAGGAACACCGGTTGGTAACCCAGGAACACCGGTTGGTAACCCAGGAACACTGGTTGGTAACCCAGGAACACTGGTTGGTAACCCAGGAACACTGGTTGGTAACCCAGTAACACTGGTTGGTAACCCAGGAACACTGGTTGGTAACCCAGGAACACTGGTTGGTAACCCAGGAACACTGGTTGGTAACCCAGGAACTCTGGTTGGTAAACCAGGAACACTGGTTGGTAACCCAGGAACACTGGTTGGTAACCCAGGAACTCTGGTTGGTAACCCAGGAACACTGGTTGGTAACCCAGGAACTCTGGTTGGTAACCCAGGAACACTGGTTGGTAACCCAGGAGCACTGGTTAGGTCAACTGATCACCGTGTATAACTGAAATACTGTTGAGAAACAGCGTAAAACTCAAAACAAACAAGCAAATCATACTATTAAATTCCTCTCCCATTACTTTTTCAGAGCAGAAAATGACCTACAATGTAGTATTTAAACATTAATGTAATGGTAAAAAGAAAAATAAATACATGTGTTGTATGTCGGAATCTTTGTCGTACACGTAAGGATGTTACACATGTATATATATACATTTTTTTCGCTTCACATTTTATTGATTTTGAATCATGGTACTTCAAAAGCAGATTTCGGTGGATAATTGGCAGTCTCAGACTTTTTTCCACTCTATAATGACACAATAAATTGTTAAGCAAAAACGCAATTTTGTAATGTTAAAACATGGTATTTTACCATTGTGAGAATTCACGCATCGGCGTCTTCATTTCATTTACAGATTTTAGCTTACAGAGGAAACCGACGTAGCTTATCTTGATAAGACGGAAACATTTGGTCACCACGGACGAAATGAGAAAGCACATTCGCAAAGCAACCTGACGATGCATAAAAAGATATCCTCACATCGGTTGGGCGCCCAGACCTGTGGGAAAATCAACTTCAAATAACCCAGAAAAATATCCATAAAGGAATAAAACGTACTCTAGTTGTTCAATTTAAACAGGAATGGCATGATAAGCTTCAGCAGTCAAATAAAGGCCTCATTTATTCTAGCTTCAAAGACACTCACCAGCTCGAAACTTATTTTCTTAATCTTGAAGAACGCGACTATCTTAATTTATTCAAATTCAGAACCGCGAACCACTTATTACCCATAGAAACCGGTCGATATGATGGAACTCCTGTTCAAGACAGGAATTGTAGCCTATGTAATAGTGGCCAAGTCAGCTCAGAGAAACATTATTTATTAGAGTGCGAATATTTCCAACCTGAGAGAGAATCATTCCTTGGCCAAACGTCAACACACACACGTTTTAATAATGTATCGCTCGAATCACTGCTCTCATCGAAAAGTGATGCAACATTGAGAAACGTCTGTAAGTTTGCCACATTTGTTATGCAAAATTCAGCCGTCTGAATACCAATGCCTCCATCTCCTGTGACCCATATATGCGGCGGTCAAATAGGCCCGCACGTGCGGATATCAATGCCCTCTGATTTATGTTTCAATATGTGTATAATAACGCCCCAGTCTCAAAACATCTGCGTATTTATTTGACTTATAACTAGTACTTACCTTTCCTCACTCATATCCGAAGGCGTATACGTTTTTGAACATTGAATATGCTCCTTAACGTCTTTTGCTGCGATATAAACCGTTACAATTCAGGTGTGTAGCTGTGCGGTACGCTAGCATGTTTGAGCCACAAAATTGTTCACCTTTATTATTATTCTTATTATTAATGTTATTAATATTTGACCATGTTGTAAAATGCTCATATCTATTATTATCTCATTTTGTGTGTGTGTAAATTATATTCTTTATACTTTATACTGTCCCCCTCTCATCAATCCATCCCTTAATTGTTTTGTTACCTACTTTAAAAATGCAAACTCACTATAACAAAATATAGCTATTTAATGTTAACTTGACCAGAACTAACCAAATTCTAATTATACAATAACAACAATAAATGTCATAACCCCATGTTGTAACATGTGTACCTGGATGTAATAAAGATATGTTCTGTTATGTTCTGTTCTGCTTAGACTTACTGACTCTATACACTATTATTAGTGGTTTGGTTGTATTTGTTATCAAATGTTTATCTTCCTTAATGAATATTAATAACTTAATAACCAGGCATTTACTAAATAGGATTTAGATTAGTTGAGAATGTAAACAAAAGCGGTACATCTCTGCCTGTAGTCCTTTAAGTCAATGCGATGCAACAAATGCCGATGACATTGACCTTTGTTTGTGCTCTCGTAATTTATATTCATCTTCTACCAAATGAACCGGACATTTATATAAGGATATAATTGTGTTGCTCGAAAACTGATGTTTGTTTACGAATTGATTTTTAATCGGAGAGCTTAAGCGAACTGTTAATTTTTACTTTTAACTCTGATGTTTGAGGCGCGTTAGCGTCTCATTGCTGTCATCGCCAATCGGATGGTCTGCTTGAAGTAGCGCCATATTCATCGTCTCAAGAAAATAGTACATATAAAGTATTCTGATTTTATTAATTAATGAGAATACTATCTGATTGTCAGGGATATATCAATTCTGGAATGGCAAGAGTCTTGATATAAACGGCTTTTCTGGATTATTAGTGTCATTTTTGGCGAATGAATTTACCCTAATAGTCGCGTATTAATTTCTAATACGACAATATGAAACGTCAGGCTTGCCTTGGAAGTGCCGCCTAGGACCTTCACTCCTTTGATTTTAAATTTACGACGTAAGCTGGGAATGATTTCATCGTGTAACGTTGGTTTTTCTCACGGTTGTATTGTAATATTTATAAATTATCTTCTGGTCCGTAGAGATTAATAACGACGCAAGCTTGTCGTAATTTACACAGAAGTCACGGCATTATTGTATTTTACTTATTTTATGGCGCACATATAGTATCATGGTTGTATAAAAATGTAGCCGCTAAATTGTTCTTGATGGAGAGACATAGTGGAAGAACGGTAAAGCGCCTGATATAGGACCTTGATTTGACGAAAATACTGGAGTATAAAGTCAGTAACTGTCTTAAATATATTTACATATTGTTTCAACATGTGCAAATCGAAAGGTTTGGAAGTTTTGACTACGATCGCACGAGAAAAAATAGGTATTTGTTCTGAGAACTTGAGAATCACCTGTATCTACAGGCAAACGAGCTATAGAGCAAACATAGTTTATTTATTTCAAATACAAGTTCAATAAGCCACATGGCCCGTGAGACAAACAAGATACACAAATAAACATTACAAATGACATAGCAAGTGGAGCATGTTTAGGCAATTCATATAGGTGCATTTCATTATTTGAAGTAAAAAAACATTCACTCTTAAGAACATACTACAAAGAAAGAAAGATGAACTGTCGCGTCATAGACGGAGAAGGTGATATTTACTGTAATGTCCTCATCTCCGCTGTATATACATACACGTTTACCATGCAGTATATCAATATAACAACATAACAGTTAAACAATGTAGCTCTCAATCAGTCAGCCACGGGGGCACATGACCATATAGCTGTCGATTGAGAGTCACATGGTCAAAGAACAGGCAATGTGGATTTTGACAGTAATTAAATGAATGAAATTATATCTAAATCGATAAAATCTGTATTATACACTTAATATCTCTTTAGGGTTAAATTGGATAGTCACACATTATACAATTTCAAAAAACTACAACAACAAAATACGACACATACATATTACAGAACAGAACATATAATTATGTGTAATATTACATAACTATGAATGAAAATTTCATCAGTATGTAAATTGTAAAGACAACAGAACATATATATATATATACACACATGTATATTTTAAACTTCTTTACAAATGAATATGACATAATCATTGTAAAGTGGATCTTAATTGAAAAGCTTTAAATAAATATGTACTTAATTTTCTGAGTATAAACACATTAGTGCATTCGAAAAGTTGTTTAAGTTTATACATACTAGGATTACACCTGTAATATTTAGAAATATATGTTTTACGGAGGTCAGAATATAAATGACACTCTATAACAAAATGGTATTCGTCTTCAATTTTATTACATGTAATGCACTTCCTGTCTTCACGTGGGATACAGTTTGGTCGATGCCATCTACCAGTTTCAATGAAAAGATTATGAGATGAAAGTAGTAACCTTGACATTGCAGCAGTTAAATTATAAGTGAAATTACATTTTAAATAAAACTGAAAGTCAAAGGAAACAATGGTTTTAAAGAAGGTGCTGCGCGTCGAATTCCCAATTCGTGCATTCCAGTTCTGTACATTTGTATCACACAAACGTTGTTTAAAAAGACTAACAAACGCATTTACGTTACCAACACCCTGAGCTAACCAAACTTCATAAAAACCTAATGATGATAATAAATGTTGAAGCAAAGAAACCCACGACACTTTGTGTGGATACAAGTCCGCATCGGTTCTTAAAACTTCATATATAATTTTGCAATACTTTAAATCGTCACTAGTTATAATTTTTAACCAATACTTTACAATTCGTATATGTCTATTATGGGATAAAGGAAATCTACCGAGTATTCCGTAAACAAAATCATTTTGTGTACAACGTTTTACTTGTAGAATACGTTTGCAATACTGTGTATGAATACGTTCCACACTATTTGCCTTGTGGAAACCCCACACTTCACTTGAGTAATTCAAAATGGGTAAAATCAACTTGTCGAAAAGATCAAGTCTATGTTTCACGCTGACATTAGGAAAATTATATAAATATTTATTGAGTTTAAAAATAGCTTTTTGCGCTTTATCGGCGAGAGTTGTCTCTGTAATATTAAAGGAACCACCAGAAGAAAAGACAACACCTAGATAAGAAAGGGACTTAACTATTTCAAGACGGTCCCCGTTGAATGTAAACTGTAAGTTCTTAGACAAAATGCCACCTTTTCTGAAAACAATAATTTTACTTTTCTGGACATTTATTTTGAGTTTCCACCTACGGCAATAATTATTTAAACTATCTAAACCATTTTGCAAGCCCTCCGCTGAATCAGAAAAGACAACAATGTCATCAGCATAGAGTAAAATAAACAGTTTTGTCATGTACACATCAATACCTTTAAAACCATTTAATTCTAGATGTTCTTCAATGTCATTGATAAACATTGAAAACAAGAAAGGAGACAAAGATTCACCCTGACGAACGCCTAAAAAGCAAGAAAACTCGTCACTTAATTTGTTATTAAACCTAACACGTGATTTAACACTTAAGTACATACTTTTAAGAATTGTCATCATTTTACCGCGAATACCGAGTTTTATTAGTTTAGACCAAAGACTATTGCGCTCAATGTAATCAAAAGCTTTACTGAAATCTATGAAACTACAATATAATTTTTTACCTTGGTTTATCATATGCGTAACTATACCATGTAATACGAAGATATTATCAGTAGTGCTCATTCCACTGCGAAAGCCTGCCTGGGCCTCGATGTATACGTTGTATCTTTCAGCCCATGATGTCAAGCGGTTATTTAAAATGCGTGTAAAAAGTTTACCCATTACACTCAGTAAAGTTATACCTCTATAATTTTCGGGGTTATGAATAGACCCTTTCTTATGGAGTGGTACTATATATCCTTCGGACCAAAATTCTGGAAAATAACCAGTTTTGAAAATAACATTAAACAATGATTGTAAATAAGGGATTAATACAGCATTTCCATATATGAAATATTCATTTAAGTAGTTATCTGGACCAGCTCTTTTACTGAGTTTTAATTGTTTAATACCTTTATGAATCTCTGCTATATTGACATCAGCATCCAATTCATGAAACATAACTTGAAATTCGTCGCGTACAAAGCGTTCATTAAAATACATGATATCCTCATCAGCTTGAAAGAATAGATCATCAGGATTGTTTACTGCTTTAAAATACACCTCAAAAGATGACAATGGTATATCTGGAGATTTTATATGAGCTGACTGTTTCAACATTTTCCAGTATAGTTTGGCATTATTTAGTCTATACTGCTCCAGCGTTTTTGTTCTATCATCAAGGTATCTCCTTTTACATGATTTTATTGTACATTTATATTCAGATCGAGCTTTTACTAGTAACGATCTATTTTCATTTGAAGGACAACTACGATATTTGTTTAAAAAGGATAAGAACATATCTCTCTTCTGGCAACATTCATCGGTAAACCAAGGATTATTACCAGACTGTGTTTTGTTATTTATATTATTTTTATTATGAATACTAATTTTGAAAAGGTCATCAGTAACATTATTCATAAGTTGGGAAAATTGGGTTAAACTGGCATCTACATCAACATCCGTGGAACAGTTATTGGTTAAAATGGTCAATGTACTCAGTTCATCAACAAATGCATCTGTATTTATTGCATTGACGAATGAATTAGATAGATCAGTACTCCACTTATATTTATAATTTATCTCCTCGTAATTCACATTTTCCACTGCCCCATCACGTGATAGAAATGCTACGTCAAGAGAAACTCTGTTTTCAAATGTAAACTCAATTAAACAGTGATCAGATAAAGAATGAGGATCATGTACTTTAAATGAAGTAATAAGATCGAATATGGATTCAGACACTAAAACATAATCAACCAAACTGCATCCTCTCGACCCTACAAAAGTAAATTTACCAACACCTGCATCGTCTCCACAACGGCCATTCAAAATACGTAAACTCGTTTGTTTACAAAAATCTATCATAGCAGTGCCGTTACTATTTGTATGACCTTTGTCCTGAGAAAATCGTGGACGTGATAGGTCATCTGTATAATCATCAGGTAATAAAAACAAATCATTTTCTGAGTCAAAATCAATACAGTCAGAATTATCCGACGTACGGCTATTAAAATCACCTGACAATAAAATGTTACACTGACCACCCGTATAGTTATGAATAAATGCTACCGATTTTAACAATCTATCAAAAACATTTTGTACCTGTAAATTAAATCTACCGCTACTCTCCGGTACAACATAACATAATCCGATAAATAAGTCATTATCTAGAAATAATATATTACCATCCAGTCGTATCCATAAAATATCATCTTCGCTTTGGAAAAACAAACTTTTGTCATTCACATACTTATCTTTTATATAAATTATTATTCCACCGGAATCACGTTTAGAGTTTTTACTTCTTTTTCTGTGTAAACAAAATTGCTGAAAATTAGGTACATTTAAATCGATAGATTCATATACTTGAGCAAATTATAGAGATATTTATAAATAAATGATTAGAAAAGGAAAAATATTGTCAAATTGAGCATTTTCGATAAATTCATACTATAACTTTCTTTTATCAAAACATACGTTTAAGAATATATCATTTGATATCCAATTAAACTTATTTAGACTTTTTTGCTTATCCATGTTTTGGCATTATGTTGGAAACTAAAGTCCACAAAACTGGATAAACTGAACATATAGATGTGTCATTACAGCAAACCATATATAGCTCCCTTATTGTCCACCGACGTCATTTATTCCCCCTTCCAGAGTCTTCCAACGTCATCGTCTATAGTTTTACTTCGATACCCCTCCAGTATATCTGTTTAGAATTCTTTAGTTGCAAAATACATCGTAATAAGTAGGCTATAGTTGAATTAAATTTTAAAAAAGGATTGTCTAATGTTTGTTCGCAGTGACGTGACCGACTCATGAAAAATGCCGCGATTCAATTTATTTTTTCAGGTTCATCAATGAAATGTTTTTTCGGTCTTTTAGCCATAACAGTACTAAACTACAAAAAACCCTACCTACCTACCCACTGTTAAAATTCCGGGTCGCGTAACGGCAAACAAACACTTTTTTAAGGATCGCCTTGTATTGATTATTTCAATATCTCTTAGAATATTTCAGGCTGAAAACATATATTTCTATATCTCATTTAACATGATCATATATTTTCACACTCAGTTTGAATCACTATCAGACTTATAAGAGTAAATGTTATGATTTCAATGCTGAGTGTAAGAATGGAATATAATCTTGGAGCCAGATATTATCACGACATATTGAGAGCTGTTGATATAAATGACGCTGTTCAGGGAACGCTAAATCTCGTCGATTAATTTATTGTTCTTGCAGAAAGTACCATTTTCGCTTCAACTGAACATAATTTCCCTGACAAATCTTTGAAAGGAAGATCATTCTTCCAACGGAAAATTAGCAAAAGAAAACCCAACAGTGTTCGAGTAATGGTTTCCAATCCTAAGTAGTAGCTTTGATTGAGGATCAAAAGGATCACCAAATACATGCACCTTCTGATAATATACATAAAAGTACCATTTTAATGTGTAACATCTTTCGAAACCATATCAAGGTCATTTGAACAACCCTTTTTGGGGGGTTGCCTCGGTGGCGCACTGGGTATGGTTACAGTTACTTCAGTGCTCGGCGCTGACGTCGTTGGGGTCGCAGGTTCGAACCCCTCTGGGTTCACTTATAAATTTCCATAATGAATTTTCAAAATTTGCTTGAAAGCTGCTGTCCCAGGTATTTATAAAAGCCAAGCGGCATGTCTGTCTGTAAGACATTTAAGTAGCTATAGATTATCATAAGACGATTGTTTAAATCCATGCACGATAATGCAAATATATCCACTTACAAAGATTATTATACGAAATGAAAAACAGCAAACATACGAGGTGACCAGTTAGAAAAGTGGATCGTGTTGTAGCAATTCCTGCCCTTTGTGCTGATTTTAACAGTGCACCAAAGTATTGACGTTAAGATACTTGAAATACCGGTATTCGCAAGACCACTTTGCATTCTCAATTAATTGAAACGAATTTGGATATAGGCGAAAACCGATATGCATAATAATGTATAGTGTATTCCATCTATTCAACCATTTTCTCCCTTGTTGTCCCCCTAAATTATCTATGGTTGTTTTTGATTGTCGGCTAGACCAATCCTTGCTCCCCCATTTCCATACATGTTAACTATTGCGCCTCCTCAGTCCCTTATGTGTTGTAAACTGTTGTTTTCCTGGGGATCTGTGGGGGAGGCGTTGTCTTATGTATGTAGCGTTCTCTGTATCAACTTAATTTCTTGTATCGAAATTTTACGCCGAATTTTGACAGTATATGAGTTAAATACGACAGACATTTGATCTTAGATCCAGAGTTCCAGGTATCTAACCAGTACTAGCAGAATTATTAGTTTCCTATCAGCTGACAACTTCCACCACCCACATGAAGTGTAGGTGAAGGGCAAAGTGGTTCGAATCTACAGTTTCCAGAACGTTCCCACTGAGCAAACCAGTCTGGCTTATATCCCAGTAAGAAGGTCAAACAAATGAATAATGCGTAGAATTATGCTAAATACGAAATCTGTTTCACTACATCAGATCGCATTCAGACCTAATTGCCTGTATAATATATACACATGTACGAAATGTTCGCACTTATACCAAATGCTATTGAACAATCTAATCCACACGCTCGTCGATACACGCGGACAGAATGTAATTATAGACATGATACGTGTTGTTGACCATTGTCACACATTGTCATATGTGAGTACGTTTCTGACATATCTTCGTCATATGTCTCAGAAGGCGTACCATTCCAAGTTTAATAAAAAATGTACATACCATACCAAGTGCACTAGATAGTACGAAAGACCGGTGATGACTTCATTCGTCATTTTATATTCCTAACTGATAGAACTTATAGATTAGATTAGACACGTCATGATTTAATTTTTGTGGATGATTATAGCTCACAAATTCGGGCTTTGGATAATATCGTGAACATTGTGAACGGTAAAATCGTTCACGGCTTCATAATTCAAGAATTCCCATATTTGGTTGGAATCGTGAAATCTTTAACTTTGATTATGTGAAGTTAATGTTTTTATTATTTTACAATTTAGGGATATGTAATGATGCATAAATGATGTGACTATACGTCTACCGTAGGTTTGCTTATTTACTGATGCAGCAGGCTTAGTGACCATTTAGGGAGTAATTAGGGTCGTACTGAGATAATTATATGATAATAGCTCTCTCCTACCAGCAAACAATTCACAGTTTAAGATATTGTTGTCTTTATGATATGTGGGTGTTTTTATTAGCAGTTTGTCTGCAGTTTCTTATCGTCTGCTCCCATCAAATTGATTCACAGACTGTGCCTTCACATTTTATTGTATTTCTGGCCGTTTACTTAATACATCTTTTCGTGTTAGTTCACAATAAGTTATGTTTTTACTTATGTAAATTAATGATTTCTAGGATATATTTGTACACCACCGTATTACACATTGACAAACACGGGAAATCAGCAGATACAGTAAAGCTATCCCTCAGCTTATAAATAATCAAAGGATTGAAGGTCCTGGGAGGCGCTTCCAAGGCAAGTCTGCACGTTTTCCATATTATCATATTAGAAAGTAATACGCGACTATTCGGGTAAATTCATTCGCCAAAAGTGACACAAATAATCCGCAAAAGCCGTTTATATCAAGACTTGCGACATTCCACAAATGATATCGAAAGGTTTACCAATCCGCGTCTAGGTTACAAACGTTGTTCGGGTAAAGAGAAGTTGGTTTAGTGGTTAACGTAAGATTGGATTGGTTTACACAACACTGATATGCAAATGGCAAAGCCATGTTAGTACGGCTGCGCCGAAAAAAACCACGAGTTATTGTCCTTTTATGAATAGAACTTCTGTATAATTCATGTACGTTTCAGTGTCTTCTACAGCGAGGTTTTATACCCAGTAGCATCTGGCGATAATCTCCATACATACTTTCTCATTTCAATCAATTACTTAACATTTGAAGTTTGGATTTATGTTGCCTTCGGGATTATATTATTGCTGGCACGGAATATGCCGAAGATGAGACACGTTCGTGGTAATAAAACGATAGTAAATAAATCACCTTACTGTGACTAATTGATGAGGAGAATTACATGGTTAACTTGGCTAATCGAAATTTGTTGTTACTTGGGGAACAACTGAAGTATTTTGACATTTTGTTTTTGTTTTGTTTTGCCGCATTTAAGATAGAGACATGTTTTACAGAGGAAGTTAAGCCTCCGTTGTATGCATCCGTTGTATGCATCATAAGCCTCCGTTGTATGCATCATAAGCCTCCGTTGTATGCATCATAAGCCTCCGTGTATATGACAGTTTGATGTGGGGATAATATATCGGGGGACACAAATGCATATTCTTGTTGAATGTGTATATGACAGTTTGATGTGGGGATAATATATCAGGGGACACAAATGCATATTCTTGTTGAATGTGTATATGACAGTTTGATGTGGGGATAATATATCAGGGGGCACAACTGCATATTCTTGTTGAATGTGTATATGACAGTTTGATGTGGGGATAATATATCAGGGGACACAAATGCATATTCTTGTTGAATGTGTATGTGACAGTTTGATGTGGGGATAATATATCAGGGGACACAAATGCATATTCTTGTTGAATGTGTATGTGACAGTTTGATGTGGGGATAATATATCAGGGGGCACAACTGCATATTCTTGTTGAATGTGTATATGACAGTTTGATGTGGGGATAATATATCAGGGGACACAAAGCATATTCTTGTTGAATGTGTATATGACAGTTTGATGTGGGGATAATATATCAGGGGACACAAAGGCATATTCTTGTTGAATGTGTATATGACAGTTTGATGTGGGGATAATATATCAGGGGACACAAATGCATATTCTTGTTGAATGTGTATGTGACAGTTTGATGTGGGGATAATATATCAGGGGACACAAAGGCATATTCGTGTTGAATGTGTATATGACAGTTTGATGTGGGGATAATATATCGGGGGACACAAATGCATATTCTTGTTGAATGTGTATATAACAGTTTGATGTGGGGATAATATATCAGGGGACACAAAGGCATATTCGTGTTGAATGTGTATATGACAGTTTGATGTGGGGATAATATATCAGGGGACACAAAGGCATATTCTTGTTGAATGTGTATATGACAGTTTGATGTGGGGATAATATATCAGGGGACACAAAGGCATATTCTTGTTGAATGTGTATGTGACAGTTTGATGTGGGGATAATATATCGGGGGACACAAATGCATATTCTTGTTGAATGTGTATATGACAGTTTGATGTGGGGATAATATATCGGGGGACACAAATGCATATTCTTGTTGAATGTGTATATGACAGTTTGATGTGGGGATAATATATCAGGGGACACAAAGGCATATTCGTGTTGAATGTGTATATGACAGTTTGATGTGGGGATAATATATCAGGGGATACAAATGCATATTCTTGTTGAATGTGTATATGACAGTTTGATGTTGGGATAATATATCAGGGGACACAAATGCATATTCTTGTTGAATGTGTATATGACAGTTTGATGTGGGGATAATATATCAGGGGACACGACGGCATATTCTTGTTGAATGTGTATATGACAGTTTGATGTGGGGATAATATATCAGGGGACACAAATGCATATTCTTGTTGAATGTGTATATGACAGTTTGATGTGGGGATAATATATCGGGGGACACAACTGCATATTCTTGTTGAATGTGTATATGACAGTTTGATGTGGGGATAATATATCAGGGGACACAACTGCATATTCTTGTTGAATGTGTATATGACAGTTTGATGTGGGGATAATATATATATAAATGCACTAGCCCGACGCCCCGGACAAGTCTGATTGCTTATACGGGCTACCAAAAGTTGAGATGAGGTTAGTCCTTAAAAGTCTGGACTAAATGCCCCAAAAAGGTGAAATAAACAAATATGATTAGTGAATAGTTGTTCACTGTAGTGTAATTAACACAGAAAACCAGTTAGGCGAACTATATGCGGCGAAAAGGCATGATCATGTCGCATATAGCAATTTATGTATTTTCCTATTTAAAGTAAACTTCATCTTCTGTTGTAATTAAAAGAAAAATTGTGTTACCTCAAACTGCCATATACATATTCAAAAAGAATAAAACTTTGTGTCACCTGACATATAGTCCCCACATCAAACAGTTGAGAATATAACTTTGTGTCACCTGACATATAGTCCCCACATCAAACAGTTGAGAATATAACTTTGTGTTACCTGACATATAGTCCCCACATCAAACAGTTGAGAATATAACTTTGTGTCACCTGACATATAGTCCCCACATCAAACAGTTGAGAATATAACTTTGTGTCACCTGACATATAGTCCCCACATCAAACAGTTGAGAATATAACTTTGTGTCACCTGACATATAGTCCCCACATCAAACAGTTGAGAATATAACTTTGTGTCACCTGACATATAGTCCCCACATCAAACAGTTGAGAATATAACTTTGTGTCACCTGACATATAGTCCCCACATCAAACAGTTGAGAATATAACTTTGTGTCACCTGACATATAGTCCCCACATCAAACAGTTGAGAATATAACTTTGTGTCACCTGACATAAAGTCCCCACATCAAACAGTTGAGAATATAACTTTGTGTCACCTGACATATAGTCCCCACATCAAACAGTTGAGAATATAACTTTGTGTCACCTGACATATAGTCCCCACATCAAACAGTTGAGAATATAACTTTGTGTCACCTGACATATAGTCCCCACATCAAACAGTTGAGAATATAACTTTGTGTCACCTGACATATAGTCCCCACATCAAACAGTTGAGAATATAACTTTGTGTCACCTGACATATAGTCCCCACATCAAACAGTTGAGAATATAACTTTGTGTTACCTGACATATAGTCCCCACATCAAACAGTTGAGAATATAACTTTGTGTCACCTGACATATAGTCCCCACATCAAACAGTTGAGAATATAACTTTGTGTCACCTGACATATAGTCCCCACATCAAACAGTTGAGAATATAACTTTGTGTCACCTGACATATAGTCCCCACATCAAACAGTTGAGAATATAACTTTGTGTTACCTGACATATAGTCCCCACATCAAACAGTTGAGAATATAACTTTGTGTCACCTGACATAGAGTCCCCACATCAAACAGTTGAGAATATAACTTTGTGTCACCTGACATATAGTCCCCACATCAAACAGTTGAGAATATAACTTTGTGTCACCTGACATATAGTCCCCACATCAAACAGTTGAGAATATAACTTTGTGTCACCTGACATATAGTCCCCACATCAAACAGTTGAGAATATAACTTTGTGTCACCTGACATATAGTCCCCACATCAAACAGTTGAGAATATAACTTTGTGTCACCTGACATATAGTCAACACAGTTGAAATAAAGAATCTTCAGGACCTGTTCGGGTTATGTTGAAATAAAATAACAGAAAAAAACTTAAACTAAAATAAATAGTTAGGTTTTGTGTTGCTTGATTAAAACCCTATCAACAACTTCGAGCAGTTAAAAGCGAGTAACCATTAACATATTATTTTGTAGCGGATCCGTAGTCCAGTGGTAACGCGCTGGACTTGTAATCCAGGGATCGCAGGTTCGATTCCCCGCTCCATCACTGACCGTACTAACAGTCTTTCGGACGATCCTTTAAAAACCGAGGTCCCGTGTATGATGCTTTACACCGAGCACGGCACGTAAAAGAACCAGGGGTGCTTCTGGAACTGGGGCATCCCTGTATCATGCACTATCCTCCAAAAATCTAATATGACTAACTTTCTTCCGAAGGCGTCGTCCATATGGGAAACCGGTGGCGACGACAAATAAACGCAAAGACAATAATATTATATTATTTGATCACATCGCCACAGCCGTAGACGGTCGGACCCGGGATCAAACTCGCGACCTTCGGACTGGAATTTTAGTGCGATTCCGGCTGCGCTAGACGGGGATTCGTGACTAATTAACATTTTTATTATCATCTTAACAGTTTATATGTAGTTTATACATGCTTTGGTCGCAATTAATACAAATGTTTAACAATGTGTTTAAACTTATCATTTCTGTGAGGTTTCTTTAAAATCCACAATTTGGTCACACATGTACAAGGCGAAGCGCTGACAAACAATTATACTTTATATAGTGTAACAATATAAAGTTGTTTATATTTACAGCTATTTTTCAATATTGATTATTATTTTAGTATATGGACCTGGAGGACCCTTTGTAACCGTTCCGGTACTTGTCACCTTTGGGTTAAATTCACCTTTTGGTTAATTAATTATCTTTGCACTCATTTACATCTGTTCTGGATCAACAACGCGGAGCTTGTGATTGTTCCAGAGAAGTTTATTATTGCCATTTATCACCACTTTCCTCCCCACCACCCTCCTTGTAATATATTTCAGGATCTTTGTATTATATTTTATTTATGTTTGATATGTGGACTTTTGTAGTCCAACTTTATGTCCTATGCTACCAAAAGTACACATTACTAGTCATTGTTTTAGTTTGATTTAGTTCCTTTTGTTTTAAAATAAATGTCTGGCATGATTTCATGCCACGCCTTTTTCAACTTACACTGTGTTGGTTGTCCTTTTGTTGCATGACATAAATGGAAGTGCAGAGGCGGACAGGCGCAAATATAAATATCTATATGCCCACTATAATGCATTTGTACATAAAAGATTCATAACTCCTTCGACCGGAACATTGATACATAAGTCAGTCTATCACCTTTTCAAAAAATATTTTGGGATATTGTTATCTTATTTAAATACTTATTTAAAAAAAACATCTTTAAACGAAGTGAGCTTAATGAGGCATCGAGGCACATGTCCTATGCATAAAGCTAACGTGAACTAAATGCGGCGCTCTTCGCCGCATACAGTTTACGCGTGAACTAGTTCGAGCGGACTATATGCGACACGGACTATACATGAACTATACACTACAATACATGAAGATGTTAAGTTATTCAATAGGTTATTATTTGATCACTTACCAAATTAATAATTTAATGAGTTCATACAAACCAGTGCAGATTTGTATTATGTGTGTAAATCACGGTTCTCTTTCACCGTTTTTTGTCATAGAATATTGGCATTGCTTTATGGACATTACAATGGTGGTATTTTGTTTTAAATTCATTACCATGCAACGTTATTGCGCGAATATTTGCACAGCTCTGGAGTGCCTTAGTGAAAGGATACATTCTGGGGGGTTATCGATAAATTGGGCGAAATGACAGTGCAAATGGGTATTGGTTTTATAAACATTTGAAGATGATAATAACTATCATCAAACTGTGGGAATATAATAATTACGAACCTATCAAATCTGCAACGATTTATTGTTTCTGTTTCAGGACACTATTAATTCGACAGAAAAAAACAACAAAATAAACATAGCTTAAATTCTTTGATAACGTTGTTAACAAGCCGAATTTGTTTAAAAAAATATTTTTAAAACACTAATACTGATTACGTCGCAATAAAAACTGTTCATTCTCATACAATACAGTCGGACCTCGGTTCATTCGACATCCTTTTACCGAATAATTGGTAAGTATAAGGTCCCGATGTATCTTTTTCTGCATATCGATTTCGAACGGGCTTTTCGAAACCTTGGACCTCGTCCATTCGAATTCATCGAACTCAAACGGACCCGATGAATTCGAATGAACGAGGTCCGATTGTGTTCAAAACTTCCAAGTAGAAAAAATGAATGTTGTCAGGCAATAGATAAAATTTTCGAAAAAATTGTAGGCCTAACACGGCCTTTAGGAATCTACGCCGCTGATAATGACACATTTGTGAGAAGTTCATAACTAGTTAACTATGTGAACATTTCATATTATAGATAGATAAATATTTTATTTGCATATTGGACACTTAATATGTTTTAACAAAGCAGTTATAATCATTTTTACCATAATGAGCAGCGTGACTAAATGGCGAGAAAGTAGGTAATGTGCATAGGAAATTTAACATATTTTCTGTGTGTATCGAAATATAATGCGCGTTTTTATAAAGCAAATCTCCAGTATTTTTACAGACAGTTCAAAGGCCGTAAATCGCTGTATGGTTATTATTTTTATTTGTTTGATGACTTTTTGTTTTCCCGGAGGTCTATGCGGAGAGGCACTGTCTTATGTATGTGGCGTACCCTGTAGCAACTAATTCTCTCTCTTTATATATTATATACATCTTGATCATAGGAACTACATTGCAGAATATCTGCTATTAATCAAAACAGGAAGAGATGAAAGGTTTACTCATTTTTGAAGTATACACATTTAATATTAGACCAACAAGCATGAATATGGTAAAGGTACATAGAGTTGTAAAAATAAATCGTCCGAGCTTTTCGACATTTTCCATAATGTTCCAAGGATCTGCGTATTAGAAACGATACGTGTCCGTGTTTGTGTTCAATATAAATGCTTCGGGAAGGATACAAGTTTCCTACTTTGACTGATTTTAAGGACATACCCAGCAGGTTGTATTCCTTTCATTTAAATATCGAGTACTGTTCTGGACATACTAGTGTCATAATACCTTTACGTACGTGTAAATGTAACTTAAACTTTCTGCATCATTCAGTTTCTAGTACATTGAAACAACTCATTCCCCACCTACTTGTTTCAAACGTTTGGTCCATTTTCAATAACAATAACATTTGCATAGCAAACATCAAATTTAAAACAATAGTTGACGGATTTCTTTCATTATACACTAAAACTTCAATCTTAACACAAAACTTTGGGCGTGCCTGTGTCTCTTTTTAAAAACTCGATACAAAGTTTACATTTGTAACATATGTCTCATGTTTTTTACAAAACAGAGTATACTATATGAAAGCCTTTTCTTTGTTATGACTGAGATTTAAATTGGTAGGTAATGCTTATAAATTGTGTTTAAAAAACTTAAGCATATTAATTTAGGTTACAAAATGTGCTTAACATTTGGTTATATTACCAAACTCAACTTTTTTAGAAAGAGGTTAATTTTGTCACTAGAAAAACAAAACAGACGAAAAGATATATAAATACAAAAATAACAATAGCATTTCAATAGACGGTATCCGGAATTCGCTAAAAATGGGGTTGTACCTGAGGTACAAACAAAATGTAAATGTAGATCAATTGAAGTTCAGTCAGACGTTTAATTCTGTCTTTCTTATAATTGCCGTTCAAGCACGATGTTAACGGTATATTGTTGTTTGTTCTGCAGGATTAGAGGGAAAATCCCACATTCATACCAATCCGGAGTATATTTATTACACTTCGATATACTTTGATAAACAATGGTTACACAATGACGGCCATGATGCCTCGCCCAATGCTTCGACGCTCCAACCAAATTACGTAATTTGGACTTTTATCAAATATATAAAGCCAAAGACAAAAGCAGTAATTTGTGAAAAAATCTCATAGATGTTTCAATTGTTGAATAAAGTACTAAACGTATTCTCCAATCTGTCGTTACCCTGTCTCGTATAGCCAAAGTCCATTATCCAATCATTTAATATCATTTATAGTTAGGTTTGATGGCACTCCAAGGATAAGCGTAAGCTATGAGTAGTCTAGATAGATGTCACAGTCTATCCAAGTAGATCTAATTGACGATAGAACAAACTATATTGAAGTCTTGAGTGTGAATGGAGTTCTATCAATAAGTTAATTGAGTCTATCCAGGCAATTCTCTTCAACGTGATGTTAGGAATTGTGGTTTCAAAATCACTGGTAAATGCGCTGAACTATGTAGTCATTAATTCATTAAATTAGCAATAAGCACACAATTATTTTAAGACATTGATTATACCCAACTGTGAGTTAAATGAGTCTGAATATTATTAAAGATGTAGAAATCAGTCTACGTTTTTAAAATAGCCCATGCTTTCAGCTGAATATGACTAGGTTTGTTTGGTAATTAGAAAATACTATTAACTTTTAGTCTAAACGTGTAGTTTAAGTAATGGTTTTTACCTGGCTCTGATAGGGCACTTTCGTGGATTACTTAACGTATCTTCTAATGCAAAACTTGTTACTTTCAACTGTTTAAAAAAATTCCTGAGCACTTTCTGAAAATAAGCATACTCTTAGACAAATACGTACATCGTGATTTCTTGTGATTTTTGAAAATAGTTCGAAATCGTAAAATGAATATAACCGTATAATGACATAGTTTGGTTGCGTTGAGATAATATATCCTGATATGCTATAATATATCCTGATATGCTATAATATATCTGATATGCTATAATATATCCTGATATGCTATAATATATCCTGATATGCTATAATATATCCTGATATGCTATAATATATCTGATATGCTATAATATATCCTGATATGCTATAATTTATCCTGATATGCTATAATATATCCTGATGTGCTATAATATATCCTGATATGCTATAATATATCCTGATATGCTATAATATATCCTGATATGCTATAATATATCCTGATATGCTATAATATATCCTGATATGCTATAATATATCCTGATATGCTATAATATATCCTGATATGCTATAATATATCCTGATATGCTATAATATATCCTGATATGCTATTCATTTTTCTAAAATTTTAAGAAGTAAATTCGGCGGCTTTAAAGACATTGACAAAAACAAGCGTAGTATTAGATGTGTTCAGTGTGTATCGCTCAACGACGTATAAATACAAACATAAGATAGACACACATCAAAAACCAGTAAGGTGGCCTCCGAATGTATGCAAGACCACGAATGTTTTAGGAAAAGTAAACATATAAGCCGGGCAGGAAATGTCTCAAACAAAGCTCTTAGCTACGAAAGCCTGGTAGTGACAGTTCACCTTCAATAATTCTCAAATTCATCTTCACGAATTCACGAGTTCGACTTCATGAATTGACGATTTCATCTTCACGAATTGACAGTTTCATCTTCGTGAAGTTGAAATCGTGAAATCGTGAATTCGTTAAATGGAATTCGTTAAGTTGAAATCATGACTTCATGAATTCCTTAAATTGAATTCGTGAATTCGTTTAGTTATCGTGAATTCATGAAGATGAAATCGTGCATACATGCAGTTGATATCGTGAATTCATGAAGTTGAAATCGCGAATTCTTGAAGCTGAAATCTCACCACCAGGCGTCCTTACTTAGCCATAACAGAATCACAAAGCGATATGCTAATGTTATATTACACCAGATACAAAGCGAAATGTCTAATTTCTCTTAATATCAAATCGGTTATAAATTATAAGTTCAATATCCTCACATGAAAGTGTTATATTTTTATATTTTATCTTTCTATAAGAATTTCAATCGCTTCCATCCATCTTTCAATCTCGGATATAAAAAAAACAACGTTGATTTTGAAATAAAAATGAACACATTATGACTAAGACATGGAAACTTAATCCAATTATTCTACAACATTTTCAGGAACACCACTCATCGATATTACTTAAATGATAACGGATAACAGTCAACTAAATTGCCGATTATTTTTGTTCAATACGTCCATTTCTAGCAATCATCAAATATTAGCATGTTTATGACTGCTCTGCATTATTTAACAGTCTGATTTTGACCAAAAAACCTGGGATGATTTACTTCTAGTACTCAGCAGTATTTCATCGAAAGTTAAAACTGCAATTAAGGATTCGTTCTAGTGACTGCTAAATTGAAAATCAATATTACTTAAAATGAAACACTGCTACTGCATGGTTAGCGTGATATTTAGGGCGTACACTCCTTAAAACAAAACACGCGTGGAAACATGATTTATGGGAAGGTAATAGTCATATAGCCAGACGTGCGGAATTTTAAAATCAAGTACAGTTAAACCTCACATAAAGACCACCTCAATAATAAGACCACATTTTCAAGTTCTTTTTGACTGTTTGCTCTATATTCAACCTATTTATTAAGACCACCTCAATAAGAAGACGAAATTGAAAGGGTACCAAGGATGGTCTTATTATCGAGGTTTAACTTTAATTGTACTATTCAATCAACAGTATAATGATATTAATGCATTTGACTGACCATTCATGGCAAGGACATAAGCCAAACACATTCAGTCCAAACAAAGTGATTAATTGCTCTGGTCTGCTTCATCAATTGTATTTATTATTAGGTCAGGCATAACCTGTATATAGCATTCGAAGAGTTTTTTCGTGACAGTTTTTCTAAAAAAATTACATCCACATCCATGTGTTCTTCACCTGTGATGGTCTGGGAAGCTGTCAGTTTCTTGCGAAAGGACAAGTAGTCCTACATGTACTATCACGTTATAAACGCTCAATAGAATATTTTATCACGTTGGAAACCTTCAATATAATCAAATATCACGTTAGAAACATTCAATAGCATCTACTATCACGTAAAAACATTAAATACAATCAACTATCACGTTAAACATTCAATAGATTCTACTATCACGTAAAACAATTCTATAGATTCTAATATCACACAAGAAACCTTCAATAGAATCTACTATCACGTAAAAAACATTCAATTTATTCTACTATCACACAAGAAACCTTCAATATTATATATTATCACGTAAAAACATTCAATAGAATCAACTATCACGTAAAAACATTCAATAAATTCTACTATCACACAAGAAACCTTCAATATTATATATTATCACGTAAAAACATTCAATAGAATCAACTATCACGTAAAAACATTCAATAAATTCTACTTTCACACAAGAAACCTTCAATAGTATCTGCTTTCACGTAAAAAACATCAATATTTTCTACTTTCACACAAGAAACCTTCAATAGAACCTACTATCACGTAAAACATTCAATATATTCTACTATCTCACAAGAAACCTTCAATGTAAGCTATCATCACGTAATAACATTCAATAGAATCAACTATCACGTAAAACATTCAATAGATTCTACTATCACGTAAAACATTCAATTTATTCTACTATCACACAAGAAACCTTCAATAAAATCAATAGAATCAACTATCACGTAAATCATTCTAAATATTCTACCATTACGTAAAACATTCAATAGATTATTTTATCACCCAAGAAACCTTCAATAGAATCTACTTTCACGTAAAAAACATTCAATAGAATCAACTATCACATAAAACATTCACTAGAATCAACTATCACGTAAAAACATCAATATATTCTAATATCACAAAATAAACCTTCAATAGAATCTACTGTCACGTAAAAACCTTCAATATAAACTATTATCACGTAAAAACATTCAATAGATTCTGCTATAACACAAGAAACATTGAATAGAATAACATACAAGTAACCTTCAATACAGTTAATAGTTTCATGCATTTGGTCCCCAATATTTAAGTACGTGCTTCTATCATACAGGACAATCCGAAAACTGTATTACAGCTGAATTATATTTTTCAAACCAAATGGAACTCGAATAATTACACAACATTACCAATGAGATTCTAATCTGTTTAATAGAGTGTACCGATTTATTAACATAAGTGTTTGTGATTAAATTCAATAGATTTGCCGAATTCGGTGTTAGTCGTTCCTAACATACATGGACGTAAGAAATATCAATTACCACTAATGACATGGAATTGGATGAAGTAGATAGGAAGATTAGCGTGGAATTACCACGTAATGAATTTTTAACCCAGACATTGATTTTCTTAGCGCACGCCTCGCTGTGAGCATTCAGCTTCAGTATCAGACAAAAAACTGTAAGCCTTAAATACGCCGCTTGTTTGAACTTTTATTTCTAGAATAATTATATGGTTGTAGATATTCCTGGGGCTGATTTTGTTGACAATATGTCAATATCTATTCTGGTTTGATGTATATTTTGTTCGGGGAGCAGTTGAGGCTTTTGATATTAGATAACGCTTTTAAGGATTGTCGCCCTCGGCTAAGTCTGTATAATATAAGACAGTCATTGTTTCACGACGTTATTTCCCGACGTAATGGGGTAAATATTTGTCCATATTTGTTAGGCAATTATCAATCCATTTGTTTAAAATGTCACCGCTCTTACTGTAATAGTTCTTAATGTCATATTGGTTTACAAGGGCATAAGAAATTACGGTCTGCAGGTTCGTATAAATATGCTTGTTGTCCATCATTGCAATTTTTGTGTGTATAATGGAACCATTTATGAAAGTAGTATAATGCAAATTACCTGATCATCACATTATAAACCTTCAATAGAATCTGCTTTAACGTTAGACACCTTCAAGAGAATCTGCTTTCACAGTAGAAACATTCAATAGAATCTACTTTCACAGTAGATACCTTCGATAGAATCTTCTAGAATCAGTCTAATATCACATTAGAAACCTTCAACACAGTCTACTATTACATTAGAAAACATTCAACACAGTCTACTATCACATTAGAAACCTTCAATACAGTCTACTTATCAGATTAGAAACCTCCAACACAGTCTACCATCACATTAGAAACATTCAACACAGTCTACTGTCACATTAGAAACCTTCAACACAGTTTACTATCACATTAGAAACATTCAACACAGTCTACTATCACATTGGAAACCTTCAACACAGTCTACTATCACATTAGAAACCTTCAACACAGTCTACTTATCAGATTAGAAACCTCCAACATAGTCTACCATCACATTAGAAACCTTCAACACAGTCTACCATCACATTAGAAACATTCAACACAGTCTACTATTACATTAGAAACCTTCAACACAGTTTACTATCACATTAGAAACATTCAACACAGTCTACTGTCACATAAGAAGCCTTCAACACAGTCTACTATTACATTAGAAACCTTCAACACAGTCTACTATTACATTAGAAACCTTCAACACAGTCTACTATCACATTAGAAACCTTCAACACAGCCTACTATCACATTAGAAACCTTCAACATAATCTACCATCACATTAAAATGTTCAATGGAATCTGCTTTCACATTAGAAACCATCAACATAGTCTACTATCACATTAGAAACCTTCAACACAGTCTACTATCACATTGGAAACCTTCAACATAGTCTACTATCACATTAGAAACCTTCGACATAGTCTACTATCACATTAGAAACCTTCAACATAGTCTACTATCACATTGGAAACCTTCAACATAGTCTACTATCACATTAGAAACCTTCGACATAGTCTACTATCACATTAGAAACCTTCAACATAGTCTACTATCACATTGGAAACCTTCAACATAGTCTACGATCACATAAGAAACCTTCAACACAGCCTACTATCACATTAGAAACCTTCAACATAATCTACCATCACATTAAAATGTTCAATGGAATCTGCTTTCACATTAGAAACCTTCAACATAGTCTACTATCACATTAGAAACCTTCAACACAGTCTACTATCACATTGGAAACCTTCAACATAGTCTACTATCACATTGGAAACATTCGACATAGTCTACTACATGTATCATATTAGAAACCTTCAACACAGTCTACTATCACATTAGAAACTTTCAACATAGTCTACTATCACATAAGAAACCTTCAACACAGCCTACTATCACATTAGAAACCTTAAATGTAATCTACTATCACATTAGAAACCTTCAACATAATCTATCATCACATTAAGATGTTCAATAGAATCTGCTTTCACATTAGAAACCTTCAACACCGTCTACTATCGCATTGGAAACATTCAACACAGTCTACTGTCACATTGGAAACATTCAACACAGTCTACTCTTACATAAGAAGCCTTCAACATAGTCTACTATCACATTGGAAACCTTCAACATAGTCTACTATCACATTAGAAACCTTCGACATAGTCTACTACATTTATCACATTAGAAACTTTCAACATAGTCTACGATCACATAAGAAACCGTCAACACAGCCTACTATCACATTAGAAACCTTCAACATAATCTACCATCACATTAAAATGTTCAATGGAATCTGCTTTCACATTAGAAACCTTCAACATAGTCTACTATCACATTAGAAACCTTCAACACAGTCTACTATCACATTGGAAACCTTCAACATAGTCTACTATCACATTGGAAACATTCGACATAGTCTACTACATGTATCATATTAGAAACCTTCAACACAGTCTACTATCACATTAGAAACTTTCAACATAGTCTACTATCACATAAGAAACCTTCAACACAGCCTACTATCACATTAGAAACCTTAAATGTAATCTACTATCACATTAGAAACCTTCAACATAATCTATCATCACATTAAGATGTTCAATATAATCTGCTTTCACATTAGAAACCTTCAACATAGTCTACTATCACATTGGAAACCTTCAACACAGTCTACTATCGCATTGGAAACATTCAACACAGTCTACTGTCACATTGGAAACATTCAACACAGTCTACTCTTACATAAGAAGCCTTCAACATAGTCTACTATCACATTGGAAACCTTCAACACTGTCTACTATCACATTAGAAACCTTCAACACTGTGCACTATCACATTAAAAACCTTATACACAGTGTACTATCACATTAGAAACCTTCAACATAGTATACTATCACATTAGAAACCTTCAACATAGTATACTATCACATTAGAAACCTTCAACATAGTCTACTATCACATTAGAAACCTTATACACAGTGTACAATAACATTAGAAACCTTCGATAGAATTACTATCACATTAGAAACCTTCGATAGAATCTACCATCACATTAGAAACCTTCGATAGAATCTACTATCACATTAGAAACCTTCGATAGAATCTTCTTTCACAGTAGAAACCTTCAATAGAGTTAACTATCACATTAGAAACCTTCAACATAGTCTACACACATAAGAAACCTTCGATAGAATCTACTATCACATAAGAAACCTTCGATATAATCTACCATCACATTAGAAACCTTCGATAGAATCTACTATCACATTAGAAACCTTCCGCACAATCTACTATCACATAAGAAACCTCCGATAGAATCTACTATCACATTAGAAACCTTGAACACAATCTACCATCACATTAGAAACCTTCGATATAATCTACTTTCACATTAGAAACCTTAAACACAATCTACTATCACATTAGAAACCTTCGATATAATATACTATCACATTAGAAACCTTTAACATAGTCTACCATCACATAATAAACCTTCGATAGAATCTACTATCACATTAGAAACCTTTAATATAGTCTACCATCACATTAGAAAACTTCAATAGAATCTTCTTTCACAGAAGAAACCTTCAATATAGTTAACTTTCACATAAGAAACCTTCAACATAGTCTACTAACACATAATAAACCTTCGATAGAATCTACTATCACAATAGAAACTGTCAATGAAATATAATTTCGCATTATAAATTTTCAGTAGATTATCCTTTTACATAATAAACCTTCAATAGAATCAACTAACATATGAGAAACCTTTAACAGAATCTTCTAACATATGAGAAACCTTTAACAGAATCTTCTATCACATTACAAACCTTCCCTTCAGTAGAACCTACTATTACCATTGAACCCTTTAACATATTCTACTGGCACCCAAAAAACAACTGTCACATTAGAAACATGCAATAGAATCTTCTTCCATATTAGAAACTTTCAATAGAATCTACTGTCACATTAGAAACATACAATAGAATCTTCTACCATATTAGAAACCTTCAATAGAATCTACTGTCACATTAGAAACATACAATAGAATCTTCTACCATATTAGAAACCTTCAATAGAATCTACTGTCACATTAGAAACTTCCAATATAATCTACTATCAGCAGATAAGAAACATTCAATAGAATATACTAGCACGTACGAAATCTTTAATCAACCTCCATGTTATACTAGAAAAGCTACAAAATAAAGTATAAACAAGTACATGTTGTTACAAAAATGGCCTTAAATTAGAGCGATTAAATAATGTCTAATACTGTCTACACAGTCGTAATCTTGTTAAGTGTATGTTCGTATCTTACACATAACCTTTGTTTGTTTACACCCTATACCCCTCCCCAAGTACCGTGTTTCCTTTTATCAATATGTTGTTTATGTGCTTGATGTAACAATTCATCAGACTTGGGATGTGATGGAGTACTAATTCAGTACTGATTTATCCCCCCATCGATTTAAGCAATTCGATCTGACACCAAGTATTAATCACATCCCAAGATTGCTTTGAGAAGAAATTACACATGTTTACGTCCAGACAAGGAGACTTTATAAGTTTGTACGCATGCTATGTAGTGCTGCATATAGTCCGTGCCGCATTAAGTTCACTTCACTTAAAGATGTTTTTGAAATGTGTATTTGAATAAGATAACAATATCAAAACACTCAGTTAAATTTGAAAAGGAGATGCATTATAGTGGGCATATAAATGTTTTTCAGTGCTTCGCCTTCTACATGTATGACCAAATTGTGGATTTTAAAGAAACCTCACAGAAATAATAAGTTTTGTATTAATTGCGACAAAGGCACGTAAACTGCTATCGCACACTGGTAAGATAATCATAATGATAATAATAATGATAATAATAATGATTTATCACGAATCCCCGTCTAGCGCTGCCGGTGTCGCA
Organism: Mactromeris polynyma; assembly: GCA_032209605.1. Lineage (NCBI taxonomy): Eukaryota > Metazoa > Mollusca > Bivalvia > Venerida > Mactridae > Mactromeris > Mactromeris polynyma. The sequence goes on along the minus strand of JASFXZ010000043.1, from coordinate 1,573,582 downwards.
CTAAAATTCAAGTCCGAAGGTCGCGGGTTTGATCTCAGGTCCGAGCGTCTGCGGCTGTGGCGATGTGATCAATAGTACGTTATTGGTTACTCGCTTTTAACTGCCCGAAGTTGTTAGTAGAATTTAAATCAAGCAACACTAAACCAAACTACTGAATTCATTTTAGCATAATTATGTTTTTCTGTTATTTTATTAAACATACCCCGAACTGGTCCAAAAGATTTGTCCAATGTCAGACATGGGGCATGTCAGATGACATAAAGTTATATTCTTTTTTAATGTGTATATGGCAGTTTGAGGAAACATGTATTCTTTAAATTAGAACAGATGATGAGGATGGTGACTTTCATTAGGACGAGACATAAACTAGCCGCATATGCCTAAAGTTCGCCTCGCCACGGACTATATGCGGCACGGCCTATATGTGACACTATGTATATACACAATGGTAATTGTGTGAGCCAGTTACGTGACCTTACCCTTGCCATTCTTGGAATTGTCGCCAATAATTAGGAACGATGAGATCATATATTACAAGGATGATGCATATTTGATTCATAATGTAACAGCATATTTCATTTGTTAAGTGAGATTTAAAAACGTGATCAAAATCTCGATGGAAATGATTCAAATTTGATCGGCATATTGCAATGAAGTAATGACATAACCCCCACTATGTATTATCACAAACTACATGTAATTACAAACACAGGAAGATAGGTGTATTTAAAAATGGTCATTTAATTAGTAACAAGTCTGTCTTTTAAATACCCGCCGCTTTACACATAAATGGAAGTGCAGATATGTAAAGTCGGTGTTCTTTTGCAGACACAAAATGACAGTCTAAGGTATTTATTTAATTTATGTACTTATTTACTAAATCAGAAATTGGTACAGTTACAAGTATTCGTTTTGAATTCTGAACAATAATAGAGTTTGACTGAGCAACATGACGTGTACACTGTATATAAGACAAAGAGTGGACGGTTCTTCCGGTGTCTTTGATTATTCATATTAAATGAACAACATAAATGTCTTTATTTGATTAACAAATAAATAACGGAACGTACGAAGACTTGTTAGATATATTCAACTTATTCTGTACACTGAAACTTAAAATAACGTCGAGTGGGCACAATTAGAATGGTAAACAAATAGTCAGTTCAAAGGCGCGGCAAATTAAAAACCTTTCGAGCATCAGTTAGCTTAATCAAATTTCCTTCCAGTAAATAGGGGCTTAATCACACGTAGCATTTTCTGAAAGATTGTTTGCTTATGTTTTGACTAAATAACACACCTGACATATTAGCTTGCAAGCAATATTGGACTTATGAAGTCTTTGGGGAATTGTACTAATGTTTAAGATGACAGATTGTACATATTGTTCCGCTTAATTAATTATCTAAAGTTCAAAGAGAGTTGAAAGAGAAAGCACCCGATTGTGTATTCTGAGTACGACGCATGTAATATGATATTTGAGCGCCGCTGTACGGTTTCAAACCTCTTCTTTGACGTCATTTACAGAAAACGTCACATGTGCAACTGACAGTAAGCAATATTTGGCCCTTATGGCAATATGAAAACGAAGTGACCATATGGAGTACATATTCTTTCCTTCATGCAAATAGTGACATCACGTGTTGCTTTTTCTTGAAAAGACGTCACTTACAGAAGAGGTTGTAAATCCCACAGCAGCGCTCATTTAGTAATTACAAGACACAATTACGAACAGGCTGTCATTAAGTGACAAAGAATAAAACAAAATTGCATACGATTTCGTGGCAGTATATAAATGAGAACCAATACTCGTGAAAACATAAAATGCATAAATATTATTATTAATGCAAGAACTAAATGATTGTCTGGTGTCAAAGGTGCTGTTTGAATGCATTGGGAGTAAATTATTGTCTGGTGTCAAAGGTGTTGTTTGAATGCATTGGGAGTAAATTATTGTCTGGTGTCAAAGGTGCTGTTTGAATGCATTTGGAGTAAATTATTGTCTGGTGTCAAAGGTGCTGTTTGAATGCATTTGGAGTAAATTATTGTCTGGTGTCAAAGGTGCTGTTTGAATGCATTTGGAGTAAATTATTGTCTGGTGTCAAAGGTGCTGTTTGAATGCATTTGGAGTAAATTATTGTGTGGTGTCAAAGGTGCTGTTTGAATGCATTTGGAGTAAATTATTGTCTGGTGTCAAAGGTGTTGTTTGAATGCATTGGGAGTAAATTATTGTCTGGTGTCAAAGGTGCTGTTTGAATGCATTTGGAGTAAATTATTGTGTGGTGTCAAAGGTGCTGTTTGAATGCATTTGGAGTAAATTATTGTGTGGTGTCAAAGGTGCTGTTTGAATGCATTTGGAGTAAATTATTGTGTGGTGTCAAAGGTGCTGTTTGAATGCATTTGGAGTAAATTATTGTGTGGTGTCAAAGGTGCTGTTTGAATGCATTTGGAGTAAATAATTGTGTGGTGTCAAAGGTGCTGTTTGAATGCATTTGGAGTAAATTATTGTGTGGTGTCAAAGGTGCTGTTTGAATGCATTGGGAGTAAATTATTGTCTGGTGTCAAAGGTGCTGTTTGAATGCATTGGGAGTAAATTAAAGGTACATAGTCTTATCTTTTTTTAACAAAATATACTTAGTGATAAATATAAAAAAAATGGTGGTAATTTACTTCATACAGATGTACTCTACAACACTGCATTGTCACTTTTCTAACATGTTTACCCAAATCACACATTCAAACGTTCGATTCCGGTATTTTCTATCCTGACCTACGCGCCGAGTTAGCGCCAGCATAGGATAAACCTGTATCAGACCTACATGCCGAGTTAGCGCCAGCATAGGACATACCTGTATCAGACCTACATGCCGAGTTAGCGCCAGCATATGACATACCTGTATCAGACCTACATGCCGAGTTAGCGCCAGCATAGGACATACCTGTATCAGACCTACATGCCGAGTTAGCGCCAGCATAGGACATACCTGTATCAGACCTACATGCCGAGTTAGCGCCAGCATAGGACATACCTGTATCAGACCTACATGCCGAGTTAGCGCCAGCATAGGACATACCTGTATCAGACCTACATGCCGAGTTAGCGCCAGCATAGGACATACCTGTATCAGACCTACATGCCGAGTTAGCGCCAGCATAGGACATACCTGTATCAGACTCCTAAAAAGTTACGATGCAAAAAATGTTTTAGAGTATGTCTGTATGAAGGCATTAACATGGCATTTTCTCACAAATTATTACGTTGCATATTTTGATAGGACATCTTCCTTTAATTTCGTACCAAAAGCTTCGGATCTATGGCGTTATTGTTTCGGAACCAGCTCCATTTTCACTTTGCTCATGTTAATAATAGCAACTAAATATTAGATAACGACTAAACATCGACAACTGAATCCGTCAGATTATATAAAATCCATTTGCGAAAACCTCCGAGAATAATGGTGTTGTTGAATGCTGAGACACTGATACTCGAGCAACATAATGAGCTTTGTAAACTCTAGTTTTGTTTACATAGTGATGACTAGAATAATCGGGTAATCTTTCAATGTAATTAGCTAGTGAGTTAGTTCGCTGATTTGTTTTAAACATTTCTCTCTTCAAAAATTAACAATTATGTAAGTTTTACTTGAAAAATATCTTATGGCATCGCATACAAATGAAATCTAGTTTGACAGGCTTTGTGTGTAATCATTCATTTGCTGCCGCTAGTCAGATTGTTCGTGCCTAGTTTTGACGGTATCATGCAACTAGTCAGATTGTTCGTGCCTAGTTTTGACGTGCCTAGTTTTGACGGTATCATGCAACTAGTCAGATTGTTCGTGCCTAGTTTTGACGTGCCTAGTTTTGACGGTATCATGCAACTTACTTAACATTTGTCGCGACGCCGAAAGTCTGAACTTGATTTTAATTTCACGATGACTTCCGGGCCGTTACATTAAATATATTAATGCATCATGAAATGGAGAGAGATGCTTTCTGAGATTTCCACGATAATAATGTTAATTCGCAGCCTAAGAGACTTACTGATGGGAATAGATATCTGCAATTTATCTATTTCTTTGCGAAAATAGCCGTAAAAGTTAGAGGGACGTTTTCAATACAAAACGGATTTGAAATTGCCAAGCGTCATAGACAGAACAGCGACGTTGTTGAGAATGTATGCCTAGACAAGGTTTAAACCAATGACCGCCGCTTCCTCTGTATGCTAATCAAAATGATTGCTGTACGAATGAAATCTACAACAAATTATGAGATAACTACTTTCTCTAAAACATTTTTATGCGTACTGTACCAATTGCATCAATATATGAGGTCGTTATAAATTGGCCCTTGTAATCGAATGGCATTCGAAATTAACGCGTTGTGTTGATAGGCATGAGAAGACTCTACAACACGCAGTATTTTATTCACACGAATTGCATATTATAAATATCTTGAAAAAAGATGGTCGGCGCAATTGGCAGGTTAAGATTTATTGTGCAGCATAAAAAATGCCGGGATGTTACGATTGCTGGTCACCAACATTCAGTGGATTTCGATATGGTAACGTACCTTTCATCGAAAGGTTCACCAATCCGCGTCAAGGCTATAAACGTTGTTCGGTTGAAGAGAAATTGCCTTGGTGGTTAACGTAAAATTTGATTGGTTTACGACCTTCTTGAGTAACAAATCAGTATCACAATATGAAGCTACAACTGTTATGTTTGCCAAATCAACTGAAGACAACTATAACATATTGACAATTATTTTACAAAGTGAATCCTTTATTATCTTTATCACTTACTGACTTTGAGTATTTATTTCAATCAGATTCATTCAAACCATTATCTCATCTCATATACAAATACATTGGTCGACGGTAATGCTTGAAGAACCCTCTCGAAATCTCTTAGAGCATTTCTGGTGAACAAGTAGCATTTACTTCACGGCTACTTCAATATAGTACAATCGTGTTACAATCAAATGCTAAGCAAAGAAATACTACAATGAAAAATATCTCATCAATACATAATTTCTATTTGAATAGCACATTTCGTTGTTTGCAGTAACCATTTCGTATTTTATAATTACTTACTGCGCAATGCCGTACCGAAAGTTGAAGTTTAATGGCATGCTTCATATGATGATTATACGGAAATGATGTTTGAAAGAATATGATCAATACGTTGCCGGTGATTGATCGCGGGACGAAATTCTAATCAATGGACATGCACTGCAATGATCGGAAAGATAAGTTAATCAAACTAATTTCACACTTTTATCGGGATCCATTAAAGTTATCTCAATATGTATGCGAATTTCTGAGCGCGAAAGCAAATGTTAGCACTTCGTCTTTATCGGGGCGGACATAGGCTGAATGCTATGAAAGTCTTACTCATATAATGAATACCTGTATAATCTTCAAAATAAACACTTTTCAGTGAAAATACTTTTACCATGATATACCACGTGTATCTAGCATTTGTGTCTAATTTGTTATTACATTCGAATTTACTAATTAAAACGTAAATTATTTCCGCATACCGTCAAAGCAACCGTTTGTCCGTTTTATCGTTTATAACTTGTTTGTGTAAATATTTATGGAAAGTGTTCGATACTATAAATACCATACAGAACTTTGTCATACGGTAAACTATTCAAAATGATGAATATTAGTTTGTGGGAAATATAATCTATGTATTACACTAACCTTAAACAGTCTCAGAATATTAGCAACCATGATAGACACTGTGCTGGCCGCGGCTCCGATCACACCGGTCACTGGTTTAAGCCGCATGTAGTTCGGTGCCATACCGTCTCGGCATTTATAATCCGCAAGATCTATTGTTGTCATCTGGGCTTTTATAAAGTCCATGCATTGCTCTAGGGCGTATGTATCAAAACTACACGTGTCTAAGATATGAACTCCAATTTTCAATCCGGGTAATATGTCCGGGTCTCTATTTATTTTATCAACCGCAAACAACATTGCTTCTAGTCTCTGTATCCCTTTTTCCCGTTTAATATCGCCACAATTCTCTCCATTTTTGCCCTTTTCATGCATTGGAAATAGACCTCCAAACGTGATATTTCCATCGAATCTTAGTTTTACATCGTCCTTAGTATTTACCAGGCAAACTAACGTTAAGGACAATAATAATTGCACAATAAAGATTTGATTTAACTCCATTTTTCTAGCGTTACTAAACAATATTGTCACTTGATCCAGTAATCCAAGTTTTGTGTTAAATTAATTAATTAATACTTAAAGCACATATTTGAGTCTTACACTTAAACATAACTATAACCTTCTTACACCAAGTCTTTAAACTCCAACCATTTCCACTACGTATAGATATGAGTAGATTTAATTCACATTTACATTAAAAGCTTTCATCCTTACTTGCTCATAAGCAAGTACATGAGTTTCCGCACTGATTTCCCGATATAGGAACATCACGATTAATATCTAACACTCGGTTTTTATCAACCAGGGCGATGTATTTTTTCCTTGTACCATTGTGTTGATGGCTTCACCTAAATTGCATTCTATAACAGAAATACTAAGGAAACGAACACAGCAAGCATCCACTCACAAACAACCGTGTCCGTGTGTCTCTTTGATTTCCCGTTATCATTTTAATACCGGCTTCGCCGCTCCGTTCATTTTACCGAGTCTGCGAATTTCCAATAACCATCCGCTACAATGCTAGTAATTATTTTAGAATGTTCCCCTTTTTCTGACAGTGAATGTTTTAAACACGAACTGCCCTTTTATCTGGCAACGCGCATTTAAATATATTTTAGTTTATAGCGATCATAAACAAATAATGCCAAAGAGTAGACGACTATCATATAGTGTTGATGGCTTATCTCTGCGCAGAATTATCACACTGATACGATTAATTTTGTATTATAATCCACAATACATCGATGTATTCGTCTGAAAAAATCTTATTACATTTACATTATTTACTCTACCAACCCAGACAATTTTGCATCAATACAATTGACATTGGAGCAATGCTTTAGTGCTAACAATCCTTTTTCAGATTGTGATTCTAAAATTACAGAATATTTTTACTACATAATTTGTTTCAGAAAAAACGGGCATCAAATGTCTCGATTTTTGGAACATAAAATATGTACAGTCGGACCTCCTTCATTCGAACTCATCGCGTCCGAATTTTTATTTCGAATAGCCCATTCAATTCTACGTGCATAATATGTTACACTCTCTAGTGATCTTTCTTGTTAGCAACTATGTCTATGGTAGCAATATTCACCACCGACTCCTATCCTAAATGTTGTCAAACAATGGCACTGGACAGTTGGAAATGAACGTAACACTCAAAATACTCTGGTACTATTTATATTAATGTTGCCATTGACCATCCATGATAAATGTTCAATTACTGTAAATATTACTAAATAATTATGCTCAGATGCTATAAAGTCTAATGCATTGAGAAATAAACTACAGTCAGACCTCATTTATTCGTCAACCTTTCATCCAAATACTCAGTATCATCAGAAATCAGGTCCCGATAAATGTCGTGTATTCCTTAGGTAGGCGGCGCTATAATTCTATGTCACAGGAGAAACCGTTTCCAAAATCAATCGATTATCTTGAAATATTAACACAAAATGCCCTTCAAACTGCATTTTGATACGTTTGAAATGACCCCCACGAAAACATGTTAGTACTTTTGTACATACACACCGGTACCTGCTCGTAAATAAGAGGCAACACAGACTTGAAAACGAAGAACGTCACATCGAAACTGGCTTTTGACCGTAAAATAATGATTATTTCAGACGAGAATGTATAATGTTTATGTCAGTCTTGCTTTGATAATTCAGAATAATGGCCCATATTATTAGTACCACGAACACTGGATAGACCATGATACGTATTTTGAGTGTTACGTTCATTTCCAACTGTCCAGTGTCATTGTTTGACAACATTTAGGATAGGAGTCGATGGTGAAAATTGCTACCATAGACATAGTTGCTAACAAGAAAGATCACCAGAGAGTGTAATACAATCAATAATGTGACTGGTTAATAAGCTTCCATCAGCTAAAATTCCACTTGGATTCTTTCCCTGGAAAATCATTTCCTGGCTCGAATTCGGGGACTTAATGAGGAATCGGCGTTCTTTGAAAATAAAGTAAACAGCTTTCATGACAAGAAACGACTATGGCTAAATTTGGTCCCATTCGATGACTTCCCAAATATAGCAGAAAATGAGATGTTTTGCAACTTAGCCCTATCTGAGATAATTTATTATGACATTTTTACACCAAATGCTTAAGAGTTGTACGGGCATGTTTTAAATGTTTATTGGTTTCGAATCGGTAAGTTTAATTATGTAATTAAAAGCATAACGTGTTTTAATTTTTTAAGGTACATTAGTGTTCTAATCCACTGGTAAAATGCTGATCGGGGTATTGTATTGAGTAAAGAATAAACTCGCCACTATCCCATGTCAATGAACAGTTTACATCCAATACGGGATAAATATGTGTGAAAATAGAAAAAAACAACAATTTAGTTAGTTTTCCGATATGTTTAAAGAAATCCGACACTTTAAATACTTTCATTTTGGTAAAGTGCAAAAGATGTATTCCTTAACTTGTAGATGTATTCAAGTTCTTTTACATTGGTCCACATAGATTTTCAATTATAACATACTTATAGCAAAAGTCGTAGGAAAATAGTGAACGTGTCACAATGAGTGTATAATGTAGTAATATATAGATTATACACACTTTGTGGTAAAATATATTGAAATATTGAGATTAGTACTGGATAAAAATACGGGAACTATTTATTGCCTATTCTCGCGACTGGAAACAAATGTTTCAATAAGTACGAAAGACCGGTATTGACACTTCACACTTCATTAATTCACGATTTCAACCTAACGATTTACCGATTTCAACTTCCCGAATTCACAATTTCAATTTTACGAATTCAATAGGAGAGAAATAATAAGTGTGAATGTTACTCCGAGTCTTTCGTAAATACCAGCTGCCATTCATTGTTGAAAATAATCATTTTGCAGAAGAACATTTGGTTAATCGCATCTTTGTAAGTGTCTATCTAGTCAGTAAATACTTGAACGCTTCAGTGATGCGGGAATGTGCGGGAACTTTTATGGTATACAAGAACTTGTCTGTTACATGCGAGAGAAAGGTGAACGGAATACGCGGAAAGACACCTTTTCGACAGTCAAATACGAACATGCCAATGCGTAATCATTTCTGGCTCATCTGATTTAATAAAACCATAAGGCCTAGACGTTTGATATTAGGTGTATATCATTAATTGTTGTAGTGGGTCTTCTTACCAGTTGTATAACTTATTAAGTTCCTTCAAAAACATGAGCGCCAAGGGGCGGGGTTTCGTTCCTTGTATGCATATGATGCAATCTATAAACCATAGTTGCTCCTACACTACATAGTGCATTCTATCTGAACAAAGATTTACATGTATATTAGTTATTGGCACATTAGTTTTATTCAGCCAAAATGACAGTGTACTGAGGTGAACGATATAAGGCCACCATGGCCCTCTCGTCTTAAATTTTGGCGTCCATTGTGATTCAACTGTGTTGCTCTTAAAATAAAAAAAGCAAAACAAATCACTTTGATACTACGTTCAGTGAGCCACCAGGACAAGCCGGACTATTTAACTACGTTCAGTGAGCCACAAGGACAAGCCGGACTATTTAACTACGTTCAGTGAGCCACAAGGACAAGCCGGACTATTTAACAACGTTCAGTGAGCCACAAGTACAAGCCGAACTATTTAACTACGTTCAGTGAGCCACAGGTACAAGCCGGACTATTTAACTACGTTCAGTGAGCCACAAGGACAAGCCGGGCTATTTAACTACGTTCAGTGAGCCTCAAGGACAAGCCGGACTATTTAACTACGTTCAGTGAGCCACAAGTACAAGCCGGACTATTTAACTACGTTCAGTGAGCCACAAGTACAAGCCGGACTATTTAACTACGTTCAGTGAGCCACAAGTACAAGCCGGACTATTTAACTACGTTCAGTGAGCCACAAGTACAAGCCGGACTATTTAACTACGTTCAGTGAGCCTCAAGGACAAGCCGGACTATATAACTACGTTCAGTGAGCCTCAAGGACAAGCCGGACTATATAACTACGTACAGTGCTCCACAGGTACAAGCCGGACTATTCAACTACGTTCAGTGAGCCTCAAGGACAAGTCGGACTATATAACTACGTTCAGTGAGCCACAAGGACAAGCCGGACTATTTAACTACGTTCAGTGAGCCACAAGGACAAGCCGGACTATTTAACAACGTTCAGTGAGCCACAAGTACAAGCCGAACTATTTAACTACGTTCAGTGAGCCACAGGTACAAGCCGGACTATTTAACTACGTTCAGTGAGCCACAAGGACAAGCCGGGCTATTTAACTACGTTCAGTGAGCCTCAAGGACAAGCCGGACTATTTAACTACGTTCAGTGAGCCACAAGTACAAGCCGGACTATTTAACTACGTTCAGTGAGCCACAAGTACAAGCCGGACTATTTAACTACGTTCAGTGAGCCACAAGTACAAGCCGGACTATTTAACTACGTTCAGTGAGCCACAAGTACAAGCCGGACTATTTAACTACGTTCAGTGAGCCTCAAGGACAAGCCGGACTATATAACTACGTTCAGTGAGCCTCAAGGACAAGCCGGACTATATAACTACGTACAGTGCTCCACAGGTACAAGCCGGACTATTCAACTACGTTCAGTGAGCCTCAAGGACAAGTCGGACTATATAACTACGTTCAGTGAGCCTCAAGGACAAGCCGGACTATTTAACTACGTTCAATGAGCCTCAAGGACAAGCCGGACTATTTAACTACGTTCAGTGAGCCACAGGGACAAGCCGGACTATTTAACTACGTTCAGTGAGCCACAAGTACAAGCCGGACTATATAACTACGTTCAGTGCTCCACAAGTACAAGCCGGACTATTTAACTACGTACAGTGAGCCACAAGTACAAGCCGGACTATTTAACTACGTTCAGTGAGCCACAAGTACAAGCCACAAGGACAAGCCGGACTATATAACTACGTTCAGTGCTCCACAAGTACAAGCCGGACTATTTAACTACGTACAGTGAGCCACAAGTACAAGCCGGACTATTTAACTACGTTCAGTGAGCCACAAGTACAAGCCGGACTATATAACTACGTTCAGTGCTCCACAAGTACAAGCCGGACTATTTAATTACGTACAGTGAGCCACAAGTACAAGCCGGACTATTTAACTACGTTCAGTGAGCCACAAGTACAAGCCGGACTATATAACTACGTTCAGTGCTCCACAAGTACAAGCCGGACTATTTAACTACGTTCAGTGAGCCACAGGGACAAGCCGGACTATATAACTACGTTCAGTGCTCCACAAGTACAAGCCGGACTATTCAACTACGTTCAGTGAGCCACAGGGACACGCCGGACTATCTAACTACGTTCAGTGAGCCACAGGTACAAGCCGGACTATGTAACTACGTTCAGTGCTCCACAAGTACAAGCCGGACTATTTAACTACGTTCAGTGAGCCACAGGGACAAGCCGGACTATTTAACTACGTTCAGTGAGCCACAAGGACAAGCCGGACAATATAACTACGTTCAGTGCTCCACAAGTACAAGCCGGACTATTTAACTACATTCAGTGCTCCACAATTACAAGCCGGACTATTCAACTACGTTCAGTGAGCCACAGGGACAAGCCGGACTATTTTACTACGTTCAGTGAGCCACATGTACAAGCCGGACTATTAAACTACGTTCAGTGCTGCACAAGTACAAGCCGGACTATTTAACTACGTTCAGTGAGCCACAGGGACAAGCCGGACTATTTAACTACGTTCAGTGAGCCACAAGGACAAGCCGGACTATATAACTACGTTCAGTGCTCCACAAGTACAAGCCGGACTATTTAACTACGTACAGTGAGCCACAAGTACAAGCCGGACTATTTAACTACGTTCAGTGCTCCACAAGTACAAGCCGGATTATTTAACTACGTTCAGTGAGCCACAAGGACAAGCCGGACTATTCAACTACGTCCAGTGAGTCACACGGACCAGTCGGACTATTTAACTACGTTCAGTGAGCCACAAGTACAAGCCGGACTATATAACTACGTTCAGTGCTCCACAAGTACAAGCCGGACTATTCAACTACGTTCAGTGAGTCACACGGACCAGTCGGACTATTTAACTACGTTCAGTGAGCCACAAGAACAAGCCGGACTATTCAACTTCTTTCAGTGAGTCACACGGACCAGTCGGACTATTTAACTACGTTCAGTGAGCCACAAGGACAAGCTGGACTATTTAACTACGTCCAGTGAGACACAAGGACAAGCTGTAATATTCGACTATGTTCAATATCAGTGGAATTCTATACAAAATTATTAATGTCTATACAGCGCACTGACAAGATAGATACGGCACAATTAGAGTCGATTGTCCCATAAAGCAATTTCAGCAGGCCCATTGACGATAATCGGTAAAATTGGAACTAGTGAAGATAAACAAATTTGATTATGACAATTTGATGATCTTGTCCCAAACATAAGAACAGGGGGAATTATTGTAGTGGAACGAGTTAAAAGCTTTCAGATTAAAGGAAATACGTGATGGAAATGGCTCAATTGCTTGCGATAATAGAAACAATTGGTGAAGATATGCCGATAAATTAGTAAGTATCTCGATAATTCGCAATGTCATAATATCATTTGCTGCGAAAAATGCGAAATCGAGGAGTGTTTATTTAAGACAAATATGTACTTATCAACTACTTTAAGTCCCACGTTTTAGGGTTCCAAATAATTGCTCTCCGAATGTAATTTATATCAGCTGGCTGAATTAATACTTTATGAATATGTATTCTGTTTCAACATGTAATTTCTTTGGTGTATGCAGACGTGTATTTTCTTATTAATAATCGACTGACATCTTAACAGGATCAGCACAATTATTTTAACCGTCATTTTAGTAAACATTGTTTGATTAAATACAATTTAAGAACAAATACTATGAAGAACTTATCTCCAAAAATGTACCGATCGATTATTATTGGAATAAAAACATTGTCGGTTCTTTGTTTACACAGGCATGAAATATTATTGTGTTTAAATTGCGGGCAATATCAATCGTTGGCGAGTTAATTTACGGGGACTTTTTGTGTACATATGCTGACACTTTTTCCATATATAATTCTCCCACTTGCCATGGCTTAAACATGTATATTTTCTATTTCAATGCTCTTCATGAAAATACAAGTATATCGTATGTAACATTAATGTTGTCTTTATGTATTTGCGACTATATCATTTGTTAAATTCTGAACCATAATATTATTTTAAATTCCACATTCTCAACACGGGTCATGTTAAGAGTTATTCCCGATTAAAAGGTTAACATCACGTAAATCTATCCGAAACTGATGTTTACACAATATGTTAACGGCTACATCCATTTCAGGGGCATTTCCAGGATTTGGGCTAAGGGGGTCGGTCCTAAGTATTGGTCATTGTTTTGGTTTTGCTCAAGCCTTATAAAACGGCTATGAATGTATTTTATTCTTTGTTTATAAACATCATCATTATAGAATAAAATGCTTCAATAAATCAGAATCGCTTATTTCAAAAGCTTATAATGAAATATCTATTTTTGTTTTTATACTCAGACGTACGTGCTATATGGGAGACTGGGGGAATTTTAGAGGTCGCGCGCCGGGTGTCCCCCCCCCCCCCCTTACCCTTCGTGCAGTCTACAGAAAATAACTCACTGAAAAATAAAAAGCGTTTAGTAGAGGACACAATTCAAAGTTCCTGTCTTAAGTTCATAAAATCTAAATGTTAAAATGACAGGATGTAACAAATTGTGAGGCGGCGTCGAGCGTGGGTTTTCACAATTGATCGCTTCCTTGTCTTTGAAAACTCGTTGAAATGAGCGATCACACAGTAGAAATGTTTTATTATCAAATTTTACAAGAATTCGATAATTGAACAAAAGGAATGAGTTCGGTTCTAATACAGTCCAAACCATTGCACAATGACGGATGGTAATTCAATATCTGTATTCAGTGTCTGTGGAAAATGGTTATTAAACAAGAATTAGACGACGAACATGATGAACCGCCACTACATCTAGATAACTACCTTAATATTTGTAAAAATATTCCGCGTAAAGTGATTTCAGCGGAGCAATTGACCAGTAATAAAAAGCAATAGAGATTGATAAGAGACGCTTAAATCTAATTATAATAATGTCGACTATATTAAGTACATTTAATGTGGTTTCGGTCATCATGGGATGGGTTAAAAGCTTTTCGATGACGGAAATTAGTACATTCCCTAACACAAATTGAATAATTTGAAATAATTTCTGAGATCCCCTCGTAAATAAATGTGAACAACGGGTTTACAACGATGCGTAACTGTATGATTTACACCATCAAATCTGAAATAATTAGTAAAATAGAATGTATTATGTACGTCTTCAATGTTTTCTCTTGTTAAACCATGAAAGTATCATCTCCGTATAGCAGTCGTTCGCTCGGTCGTTGCCCAAGTGATTGTAATGAAACACCTCATATTGGTGTTTCTTTCCATTATTTCCTTTGTACATAATCTAGTAATATGGATGTGAAGACGTTGGTGCCTAAAACATAACGTGTTTATTCAGATAAAGCGACGACATTCTCTTGAAAGTTTGCATAAATGTCTCTGATTGCATACAATAATGTCTTGCAATAAGTATTTTACCAGCACACCAGAGCTCCGGGTGGAACCACAGTACTGCTATCAACGAATACCACACATATAATCAAAGCACAAACGTGCTGTGGGACGGTACCACTCGTCTCTGTAGCCAAGCTGGCAACTCGTTGCATACAAGTTTCCGTTTTGTAACTAGACAGTTTTATAATATCAAAGTATGTGTAAATAGGTAAGATGGTTTGCATGGAATATGAAACAAAACTAAAACATAAAACAGAAATGCGAAACAAGAATAAAAAAATATTGAAAAATAGTAAACATTTTTTACAAAAGATCTTCAATCCGACTTGTTCTAGAAAATGCTAGATTTTCAAACCGAAATAAAGAAAAATGGTCATTTATAATGGTAGAACCTTAAGATTGTAAAACAAATGAAATGTTTGTCACGATTTTATATAAATCAAATACAAAGATATCAGACTCTTTATGTAACGTTTGTGGATATTTAATTATAAAATGACATATCAAATTATATCAGCACGGACTTAGAGTAAAATCAGTATGCCCAGGCATAAAGTTATGATATCACTAGCTGGCCATAGGTTATGAGTTATCTTGTTGTAGTGGGGTATTTTCCAATTTATTTACAAGCACAGAGTGAGGTGTACGTAGAAAGATGACACCGATAATTTTCGTAGTCGTGCGCAACGAGACCATATCTACGATAAATCCAAAACCGTAAACGGTGTCGGCTGTTGTGTATTGAAAATTTTGACAGATACTGTATACATTGAATGATAGCAGAAAAGTTACAAGGTCGTGGTGGTGTTTTCTTGGTGTGGATTTACTGTGCTAGTGTTGTATTTGAAGACTAGATATTGCAAAAAGCTGGGATCATATTGTGGAGTTCACACTTCCAGTGCAAATCCCGTAGTTTTACTATAGAATAAAGAGGGCGAAAAAGCACTGGGCCGACACGAAACAAACTCGTGTGTATTAATACATTTTTGACATATTACCGGCTTTCAGTCATTTTCGTGTTTTGTTGTATGCCTCTCAGATTGCGACTACTATAGACGGTATCTGAGCGGTACCGTCCAAAAACGACTGTTATGAATGTAAAACAATACAGGGCAAGGGATGCCACATTCACAAATCAGAACTTATACATACATGTTCAGGGAAAATAAAAGGAGTTATTGAGACACGTGCATGGGAAGGACTTCAAACAGTATCATACGGACATGGGTCCGTGAATATCACGAATACTTACACTCAGCACTCAAATCACAAAATTTACTCTTATTAGTCTGATGGTGACTCATATTTAGTTTGAAAATGTCAAATGAGTGCTGAATATTCTTTTTAGCCTATTTTCTTAGATATGTTATTGTAAATATGTGATAAGTGAGTAACCATTGGGTTTGAGTGCCAAACTCCACACTCAGACTTAATAGTTACTCCCAGATCTCACAGTACACTCAAATCTCTAAGAAAATGGGCCGCAAAGATTATTCAGCACTTATTTAACATTTTCAAACTAAATATTAGTCACCATCATACTAATAAGAGTAAATTTTGTGATTTGAGATTTGAGTGCTGAGTGTAAGTATCCGTTATAATCCCGGAGCCAGGAGGTACACACGCAGGGAAATCAGGAGGTACACACGCAGGGAAATCAGGAGGTACACACACAGTGAAATCAGGAGGTACACACGCGGGGAAATCAGGAGGTACACACGCAGGGAAATCAGGAGGTACACACGCGGGGAAATCAGGATGTACACACGCGGGGAAATCAGGATGTACACACGCAGGGCAATCAGGATGTACACACGCGGGGAAATCAGGAGGTACACACGCGGGGAAATCAGGAGGTACACACGCGGGGAAATCAGTAGGTACACACGCAGGGAAATCAGGAGGTACAAACGCAGGGAAATCAGGAGGTACACACGCGGGGAAATCAGGATGTACACACGCGGGGAAATCAGGATGTACACACGCAGGGCAATCAGGATGTACACACGCGGGGAAATCAGGAGGTACACACGCAGGGCAATCAGGATGTACACACGCGGGGAAATCAGGAGGTACACACGCAGTGAAATCAGTAGGTACACACGCAGGGAAATCAGGAGGTACACACGCGGGGAAATCAGGATGTACACACGCGGGGAAATCAGGATGTACACACGCAGGGCAATCAGGATGTACACACGCGGGGAAATCAGGAGGTACACACGCAGGGCAATCAGGATGTACACACGCGGGGAAATCAGGAGGTACACACGCAGTGAAATCAGTAGGTACACACGCAGGGCAATCAGGATGTACACACGCAGTGAAATCAGTAGGTACACACGCGGGGAAATCAGGAGGTACACACGCAGTGAAATCAGTAGGTACACACGCGGGGAAATCAGGAGGTACACACGCAGTGAAATCAGTAGGTACACACGCGGGGAAATCAGGAGGTACACACGCAGGGCAATCAGGATGTACACACGCGGGGAAATCAGTAGGTACACACGCAGTGAAATCAGGAGGTACACACGCAGGGCAATCAGGATGTACACACGCGGGGAAATCAGTAGGTACACACGCGGGGAAATCAGGAGGTACACACGCAGGGAAATCAGGAGGTACACACGCGGGGAAATCAGGAGGTACACACGCAGTGAAATCAGTAGGTACACACGCGGGGAAATCAGGAGGTACACACGCAGTGAAATCAGGAGGTACACACGCAGGGCAATCAGGATGTACACACGCGGGGAAATCAGTAGGTACACACGCAGTGAAATCAGTAGGTACACACGCAGTGAAATCAGTAGGTACACACGCAGTGAAATCAGTAGGTACACACGCGGGGAAATCAGGAGGTACACACGCGGGGAAATCAGTAGGTACACACGCAGGGCAATCAGGATGTACACACGCGGGGAAATCAGGAGGTACACACGCAGTGAAATCAGTAGGTACACACGCAGGGCAATCAGGATGTACACACGCAGTGAAATCAGTAGGTACACACGCGGGGAAATCAGGAGGTACACACGCAGGGAAATCAGGAGGTACACACGCGGGGAAATCAGGAGGTACACACGCAGTGAAATCAGTAGGTACACATGCGGGGAAATCAGGAGGTACACACGCAGTGAAATCAGGAGGTACACACGCAGGGCAATCAGGATGTACACACGCGGGGAAATCAGTAGGTACACACGCAGTGAAATCAGTAGGTACACACGCAGTGAAATCAGTAGGTACACACGCAGTGAAATCAGCAGGTACACACGCGGGGAAATCAGGAGTTACACACGCGGGGAAATCAGTAGGTACACACGCAGGGCAATCAGGATGTACACACGCGGGGAAATCAGGAGGTACACACGCAGTGAAATCAGTAGGTACACACGCTGGGCAATCAGGATGTACACACGCAGTGAAATCAGTAGGTACACACGCGGGGAAATCAGGAGGTACACACGCAGTGAAATCAGTAGGTACACACGCAGTGAAATCAGTAGGTACACACGCAGTGAAATCAGGAGGTACACACGCGGGAAAATCAGGAGGTACACACGCAGTGAAATCAGTAGGTACACACGCAGGGCAATCAGGATGTACACACGCGGGGAAATCAGGAGGTACACACGCAGGGCAATCAGGAGGTACACACGCAGTGCAATCAGGAGGTACACACGCAGGGCAATCAGTAGGTACACACGCAGGGAAATCAGTAGATACACACGCGGGGAAATCAGGAGGTACACACGCAGGGCAATCAGGAGGTACACACGCGGGGAAATCAGGAGGTACACACGCATGTAAATCAGGAGGTACACATGCGGGGAAATCAGTAGGTACACACGCGGGGAAATCAGGAGGTACACACGCGGGGAAATCAGTAGGTACACACGCGGGGAAATCAGGAGGTACACACGCAGGGAAATCAGGAGGTACACACGCAGGGAAATCAGGAGGTACACACGCAGGGAAATCAGGAGGTACACACGCAGGGAAATCAGTAGGTACACACGCAGGGAAATCAGGAGGTACACACGCAGTGAAATCTGGAGGTACACACGCAGTGAAATCAGTAGGTACACACGCGGGGAAATCAGGAGGTACACACGCAGGGAAATCAGGAGGTTTGTGTGTTTTGAGTGTGATACTAGATCACAGGTATGTGTGTTTTGAGGGTGATACACGATCAAAGGTATGTGTGTCGTGAGTTTGAAACTAGATCATAGAGATGTGTGTCGTGAGTGTGATACTCGATCATAGATATGTGTGTCGTGAGTTTGATACTCGTTCGCATGTATGTGTGTCGTGATTGGATACTCGTTCGCATGTATGTGTGTCGTGATTGGATACTCGTTCATAGATATGTGTGTCGTGAGTTTGATACTAGATCATAGATATGTGTGTCGTGAGTTTGATACTAGATCATAGATATGTGTGTCGTGATTGTGATACTCGATCATTGATATGTGTGTCGTGAGTGTGAGACACGATCATAGATATGTGTGTTTTGAGTGTGAGACTCGATCATTGGTATGTGTTTTTTGAGTGTGATATTAGATCATAGGTATGTGAGTTTTGAGTGTGATACTCGTTCACAGGTATGTGTGTTTTGAATGTGATTCTAGATCACAGGTATGTGTGTTTTGAGTGTGATACGCGTTCACAGGTATGTGTGTTTTGAGTGTGATACACGTTCACAGGTATGTGTGTTTTGAGTGTGATACTCGTTCGCAGGTATGTGTGTTTTGAGTGTGATACTCGTTCACAGATATGTGTGTTTTGAGTGTGATACTAAATCATAGGTATGTGTGTTTTGAGTGTGATTCTAGATCACAGGTATGCGTGTTTTGAGTGTGATATTAGATCATAGGTATGTGTGTTTTGAGTGTGATATTAGATCACAGGTATGTGTGTTTTGAGTGTGATACTCGATCATAGGTTTGTGTGTTTTGAGTGTGATACTAGATCACAGGTATGTGTGTTTTGAGTGTGATACTCGTTTACATGTATGTGTGTTTTGAGTGTAATACTCGTTCACAGGTATGTGTGTTTTGAGTGTGATACTCGTTCACAGGTATGTGTGTTTTGAGTGTGATACTCGTTCACAGTTATGTGTGTTTTGAGTGTGATACTCGTTCACAGTTATGTGTGTTTTGAGTGTGATACTAAATCATAGGTATGTGTGTTTTTAGTGTGATTCTAGATCACAGGTATGTATGTTTTGAGTGTGATACTCGTTCACAGGTATGTGTGTTTTGAGTGTGATACTCGTTTACATGTATGTGTGTTTTGAGTGTGATACTCGTTCACAGGTATGTGTGTTTTGAGTGTGATACTCGTTTACATGTATGTGTGTTTTGAGTGTGATACTCGTTCACAGTTATGTGTGTTTTGAGTGTGATACTCGTTCACAGGTATGTGTGTTTTGAGTGTGATATTAGATCACAGGTATGCGTGTTTTGAGTGTGATATTAGATCATAGGTATGTGTGTTTTGAGTGTGATATTAGATCACAGGTATGTGTGTTTTGAGTGTGATACTCGATCATAGGTTTGTGTGTTTTGAGTGTGATTCTAGATCACAGGTATGTGTGTTTTGAGTGTGATACTAGATCACAGGTATGTGTGTTTTGAGTGTGATACTCGATCATAGGTTTGTGTGTTTTGAGTGTGATACTAGATCACAGGTATGTGTGTTTTGAGTGTGATACTCGATCACAGGTATGTGTGTTTTGAGTGTGATACTCGATCATTGGTATGTGTGTTTTGAGTGTGATACTAGATCACAGGTATGTGTGTTTTGAGTGTGATACTCGATCATAGGTTTGTGTGTTTTGAGTGTGATTCTAGATCATAGGTTTGTGTGTTTTGAGTGTGATATTAGATCACAGGTATGTGTGTTTTGAGTGTGATACTCGATCATAGGTATGTGTGTTTTGAGTGTGATACTCGATCACAGGTATGTGTGTTTTGAGTGTGATATTCGATCACAGGTATGTGTGTTTTGAGTGTGATACTCGATCATAGGTTTGTGTGTTTTGAGTGTGATATTAGATCACAGGTATGTGTGTTTTGAGTGTGATATTAGATCACAGGTATGTGTGTTTTGAGTGTGATATTAGATCACAGGTATGTGTGTTTTGAGTGTGATACTCGATCATAGGTTTGTGTGTTTTGAGTGTGATATTAGATCACAGGTTTGTGTGTTTTGAGTGTGATATTAGATCACAGGTATGTGTGTTTTGAGTGTGATACTCGATCATAGGTTTTTGTGTTTTGAGTGTGATACTAGATCACAGATATATGTGTTTTGAGTGTGATATTAGATCACAGGTATGTGTGTTTTGAGTGTGATATTAGATCACAGGTATGTGTGTTTTGAGTGTGATACTCGATCATAGGTTTGTGTGTTTTGAGTGTGATACTAGATCAGAGGTATGTGTGTTTTGAGTGTGATATTAGATCACAGGTATGTGTGTTTTGAGTGTGATACTCGATCATTGGTATGTGTGTTTTGAGTGTGATACTAGATCACAGGTATGTGTTTTTTGAGTGTGATATTAGATCACAAGTATGTGTGTTTTGAGTGTGATATTAGATCACAGGTATGTGTGTTTTGAGTGTGATACTCGATCATAGGTTTGTGTGTTTTGAGTGTGATATTAGATCACAGGTATGTGTGTTTTGAGTGTGATACTCGATCATTGGTATGTGTGTTTTGAGTGTGATACTAGATCACAGGTATGTGTTTTTTGAGTGTGATATTAGATCACAGGTATGTGTGTTTTGAGTGTGATATTAGATCACAGGTATGTGTGTTTTGAGTGTGATACTCGATCATAGGTATGTGTGTTTTGAGTGTGATACTAGATCATAGGTTTGTGTGTTTTGAGTGTGATACTAGATCACAGGTATGTGTGTTTTGAGTGTGATACTCGATCATTGGTATGTGTGTTTTGAGTGTGATACTAGATCACAGGTATGTGTGTTTTGAGTGTGATACTAGATCACAGGTATGTGTGTTTTGAGTGTGATACTAGATCATAGGTTTGTGTGTTTTGAGTGTGATACTCGATCATTGGTATGTGTGTTTTGAGTGTGATATTAGATCACAGGTATGTGTGTTTTGAGTGTGATACTAGATCATAGGTTTGTGTGTTTTGAGTGTGATACTAGATCACAGGTATGTGTGTTTTGAGTGTGATACTCGATCATTGGTATGTGTGTTTTGAGTGTGATACTCGATCATTGGTATGTGTGTTTTGAGTGTGATACTAGATCACAGGTATGTGTGTTTTGAGTGTGATACTCGATCATAGGTTTGTGTGTTTTGAGTGTGATACTCGATCATAGGTATGTGAGTTTTGAGTGTGATACTCGATCATAGGTATGTGAGTTTTGAGTGTGATACTCGATCATTGTTATGTGTGTTTTGAGTGTGATACTAGATCATTGGTATGTGTGTTTTGAGTGTGATACTCGATCATATGTATGTGAGTTTTGAGTGTGATACTCGATCATTGGTATGTGTGTTTTGAGTGTGATACTCGATCATTGGTATGTGTGTTTTGAGTGTGATACTAGATCACAGGTATGTGTTTTTTGAGTGTGATATTAGATCACAGGTATGTGTGTTTTGAGTGTGATATTAGATCACAGGTATGTGTGTTTTGAGTGTGATACTCGATCATAGGTTTGTGTGTTTTGAGTGTGATATTAGATCACAGGTATGTGTGTTTTGAGTGTGATACTCGATCATTGGTATGTGTGTTTTGAGTGTGATACTAGATCACAGGTATGTGTTTTTTGAGTGTGATATTAGATCACAGGTATGTGTGTTTTGAGTGTGATATTAGATCACAGGTATGTGTGTTTTGAGTGTGATACTCGATCATAGGTATGTGTGTTTTGAGTGTGATACTAGATCATAGGTTTGTGTGTTTTGAGTGTGATACTAGATCACAGGTATGTGTGTTTTGAGTGTGATACTAGATCATTGGTTTGTGTGTTTTGAGTGTGATACTAGATCACAGGTATGTGTGTTTTGAGTGTGATATTAGATCACAGGTATGTGTGTTTTGAGTGTGATACTAGATCATAGGTTTGTGTGTTTTGAGTGTGATACTAGATCACAGGTATGTGTGTTTTGAGTGTGATACTCGATCATTGGTATGTGTGTTTTGAGTGTGATACTAGATCACAGGTATGTGTGTTTTGAGTGTGATACTAGATCACAGGTATGTGTGTTTTGAGTGTGATACTAGATCATAGGTTTGTGTGTTTTGAGTGTGATACTCGATCATTGGTATGTGTGTTTTGAGTGTGATATTAGATCACAGGTATGTGTGTTTTGAGTGTGATACTAGATCATAGGTTTGTGTGTTTTGAGTGTGATACTAGATCACAGGTATGTGTGTTTTGAGTGTGATACTCGATCATTGGTATGTGTGTTTTGAGTGTGATACTCGATCATTGGTATGTGTGTTTTGAGTGTGATACTAGATCACAGGTATGTGAGTTTTGAGTGTGATACTCGATCATTGGTATGTGTGTTTTGAGTGTGATACTAGATCATTGGTATGTGTGTTTTGAGTGTGATACTCGATCATAGGTATGTGAGTTTTGAGTGTGATACTCGATCATTGGTATGTGTGTTTTGAGTGTGATACTCGATCATTGGTATGTGTGTTTTGAGTGTGATACTAGATCACAGGTATGTGTGTTTTGAGTGTGATACTCGATCATAGGTTTGTGTGTTTTGAGTGTGATACTCGATCATAGGTATGTGAGTTTTGAGTGTGATACTCGATCATAGGTATGTGAGTTTTGAGTGTGATACTCGATCATTGGTATGTGTCGTGAGTGAGATAGTTGTTGATAGGTATTTGTGTCGTGAATGTGATACTTGTCCACATATGCCATCATTTACGCACTTATATATAAAGTGAAGAAATGATACACATGAAAAGCCTTATTCACAAAACAAAGCATCCAAACACTGATTTCTAGAGTGTGAAATAAAACAATGTGTACAGGGATTTAATAACCATTAAAGTAGGAGCATAAAAAAATCGAAGATCTGCACAAATGCTTACGTTGACAAGAATAAAAACAAAATGAGTAAATATCCAAAAACGGCACTCAACATTTACATCGCAACTCAACACGCCTATTCTTGAATTTAATTTATCGGGTATTTTTTAATGTTTTCATGGTAAGTAAAAATCAATATATCATTACTAAAAGAGCGCCGCTGTACGATTTCCAACCTCATCTTTAAGTGACGTCATTTCCAGAAAAAGTCACATGTGACGTCACAATATAATATACTGACAGTAAGCAATATTTGCCCCATATGGCAATAGGAAAACGAAGT
Source organism: Mactromeris polynyma (assembly GCA_032209605.1). Taxonomy (NCBI): domain Eukaryota; kingdom Metazoa; phylum Mollusca; class Bivalvia; order Venerida; family Mactridae; genus Mactromeris; species Mactromeris polynyma. The sequence continues at coordinate 1,549,398 of JASFXZ010000043.1, read as the reverse complement.
GACTATATGGAGTAAATATTGTTTCCTACATCAAATGTTGCGTTTTTCTGAAATGACGTCAATTACAGAAGAGGTTGTAAATCCCATAGTAGCGCTCAATGCCATTCCACCTGGCTCGTGACTTGGCATACTGGCTACACGTTATACTTGCTGCTCGGTTTGCCTAGTTGTGCTGACCATGCATGATATTGTATTTCCATCTTGATACTGTACGTGTTTCAAGATAACAGCTTAAATATGTAACTGGCTAATCTGAACCTTAATATTTTGAATGGGCTTCATCCAGTATTGTTGTTACATAGTCTAACACATCATTAACAAGAACCATTGCCATGTGTAACCATTTAAATCAATTAACGATTGGAAGTTTTTTTTATATTTTATGACAAAAATAGAGAAAAACATTATACATGTATTCTGTGATCTTGCATATTTATTGATGTTTTAACAATATAAAGAACATTTTTCTTGCTTATTTAGGTAAACAAATGAGCATAATAAAACTTTAAAGGCCTACAGTCAATACAGGCTTATTTGTTCTGATTACTTTTCTGATATGATAAGTGTGGGTAGGCTGCGTAATATTTATATTTTACAAAATGTTTTACGTACGCTGTATATAAGCAAGATACTGACCTTGGTCTGATATATGTTCTTCTCGTTACTACATTGTATAATCGGTATCGCACAACAGACAAAAGCTGGAGACAGTGATCTACATTTGGTTGAGACACGAATAGTGATGTATTGCAGTCATTTTTCCTCTGAACTCTGACTTATGTGGTGAAGTTGTCAGTCGCTTACGGGGGAGTAGGTAAGTACTGGTTGGTAATACAGGTGAACTGGTTAGGTCAACTAACAGCTGCATATAACTGAAATGCTGTTGAGAAACAGCATAAACCCAAAACAAACTAACACAAATTAAAAACTAGATTAAGCTTTGATTAAATGTGGGAGATTTTATGATACAAACTGTGAGATATGCATTCCGTGAAACTAGCTGCCAGTTATTATACCGACAATTTCTATGCGATGCCAATTCGTTTTCCTGTAATTGGTGTAAAGCCTTTGGTTCTTCCCCGTTACCTACTTTTTCAGTTGAATTTAAAACTCCGGCCTCACTTTTGTTTTTGATTCGTACTGTATGGATCTGTGTGTTACGATTTTGTCAAGTACGCCTTACCTGTTCTACTATGACTATCTGTTCCATACATTAATGTTTCAAAAGCTTATATTTAGATATATGCATATGTCTTAAATTTGCCATTGCTTTCTAGGAAAGGATAAAAGTGAAAGACTTAGTCTTCTAGATTGTTCTCCTCTTTTCTTCTTCTCCTGTTTATTGAAGCCATAAACGACTTGTCATTAATTGACATTTATACTTACCAGTATAAAACTTCTTGCATTGTACTACTTTGTTCAGTCCTGTTTCAAAGAGAGAAAACAATCGAGCGTTTCTGATGTGATCAATTCAGTTTCTATGATTTAGTAATTACGTATTCCAACTAATCCGTTCTCATGCAAGAAGTGGTAGATGTATATCTAGTATCTCCGATCTAGTTAACAATTTATTGGTCCGATTGAGGTTAAGTACCACGCAATTTGAGATGATTGTCTCACAGGGTAAGTTTAGTACGTAACAACTGGTCGGTATCAGAAACCAACATGAGATGATGATAGACTTTACGTATGTAGATAGTTGATTACGATAATTTTATCGCCCTTTCAAGGTTAGTTTATAAAAACTAGAGTTTTGAGGTAAATAAACTGGCATGTAAACACAATCTATAGTATTATTTTAACCGTGATCCTATTAGATGTTGTTTAACTAATGCAATATAAGAACATAACCTCTGAAGAATTTATCTCCATAAATGTACAGATTGTTAAATATTGGAATAAAACATTGTTGGCTCTTTGTTTACATGGGCATGAAATATTGTTGTGTTTATATCGTGTACAATATCGATCATCGGTGTGTTAGTTTACAGGGAATTTTTGCGTTCAAATGTTGACTAAGGTTCTGATGTCATAAGTCTTTTTTCATAGATAATTCTTCCATAAAGCATGGTTTATACTTTCCATACAATTCAATGGTCTCTTTATTTAACATTTTCATAAAAACAGGTCTATCATCTTTAAATGGTTATTTGAATGCCTGTATATTTGAATTAAGTGACATTTTGTGCGACAAAATGCCAGAATTGACTTTGATTATTTAAATGACTAAAACTAAGGAAAAAAGATTGTGACTTTTGTGTTTGTTAAGACATAAGGCGTTTCAGGATGATGTCACCAGATAATTTAATTGCAGTATTTTAAACATAAAATATATAAGCGTTCAAAATCACTCTAAAACTATTCTACATTACGGAAGTTAAAAATACAGTGGAATCTTGAGCAACATCTTCTCTTCAACAAACCTATCTTTTTTCTTATGATAATAATTGACTATCAGTTTTTTCGAGAGCAACAATCTCTCTACAAAAGACAACCCGTGCATCTTTCCAATTCTGTTGCTCTGAAGCTGGTACAGTATGAATATTTTGAAAGCACCTGCCATTGTAACCACGAAGGTGTGTCAACATGTGTATTGGTCATAGGTATTTCACTCGTAGTATGCCTATTATATAATACAGAGAGAAAATGTAATAGTCGTGTTAATCAAACACGAACGCTGTGGTAATTAAGGGCTCAGTCACACCGGGAATGCGACCAAGTTACGACCTAGCTGCGATCGAAAAAAATTGGAATCGTGGGCAAATCGTAGATAGAGTGCACGACTGGTCGGAGAGGTCGTGGGTGATCGCCAGAGCAAAATCAGTCGCAGCAAGGTCGATGGTCATGTTCAAAACTTCTGACCTGCGATTCCAATTCGTAAGAGGTCGCAGACAGGTCTTACATGGTCGTACCATCAGTTGTGCATGATCGTTGGTCCATTAGTCGCACGATTGATCGTGCTACCGGTCCTGCCACCCGACGATTGGTGGTGCCACCGATCGAGTTTTGAACATGACCATCAACCTTGCTGCGACTTGTCGCATGCCCGGTGTGACTGAGCCCTAACCTGGTCGCATGCCCTGTGTGACTGAGCCCTAACCTGGTCGCATGCCCGGTGTGACTGAGCCCTTACCTGGTCGCATGCCCGGTGTGACTGAGCCCTTACCTGGTCGCATGCCCGGTGTGACTGAGTCCTAACCTGGTCGCATGCCCGGTGTGACTGAGCACTAACCTGGTCGCATGCCCGATGTGACTGAGTCCTAACCTGGTCGCATGCCCTGTGTGACTGAGCCCTTACCTGGTCGCATGCCCGGTGTGACTGAGCCCTAACCTGGTCGCATGCCCGGTGTGACTGAGTCCTAACCTGGTCGCATGCCCGGTGTGACTGAGCACTAACCTGGTCGCATGCCCGATGTGACTGAGTCCTAACCTGGTCGCATGCCCTGTGTGACTGAGCCCTTACCTGGTCGTATGCCCGGTGTGACTGAGCCCTAACCTGGTCGCATGCCCGGTGTGACTGAGCCCTTACCTGGTCGCATGCCCGGTGTGACTGAGCACTAACCTGGTCGCATGCCCGGTGTGACTGAGCACTAACCTGGTCGCATGCCCGGTGTGACTGAGCACTAACCTGGTCGCATGCCCGGTGTGACTGAGCACTAACCTGGTCGCATGCCCGATGTGACTGAGTCCTAACCTGGTCGCATGCCCGGTGTGACTGAGCACTAACCTGGTCGCATGCCCGATGTGACTGAGCACTAACCTGGTCGCATGCCCTGTGTGACTGAGCCCTTACCTGGTCGCATGCCCGGTGTGACTGAGCCCTAACGAACAAATCACTGTAAGTTTTGTTCAGACAACGAGAGAAATGATGCATCTAAACATCAACAGTTTTTATTTGATTAAAATGCGTCAAAAGACTCCACAGTCACGAACAAACATCACGAACACACTCTGAAATTGTCCCATTTCGTTTTCCTCGTCCACACGATGCATGTATTGGTGGATTAAAAAAATCGCGAATTCATATACCTACATTAAAGACACAATTTTCTACTTTCCGACAGAACAAAAAATACAATGAGTTTGCTTTCGGTGTAAGCCACAGTATGCACGTTTGTTTAGCACGACAGTTAAAATTCAGTTGCCTACACTTAACTTATTTATTATATGATATATAATATAACGAGTGAAATGAATGTATCTGCCTAGTACCTATGGTCTTGGTGAAATGAAGATAAGGACAATTGGAAAAGAATGTCAACCATCTGTTGCAGTCATTTCTTGAAATTCATCAGAGTAAAGATACAGCAAGGAGTTGTAAATATGACAAATGCAATGTATCCCCATGCGCAACCATCCGCTCCTTATAAGTCGTATTTCTGATGCTGTAATCTGGTTGGGAACGAGTAAGCACATTTATCAGTATGGCATATAATGATGCGATCGGTTGAAATATGTATTTGTTGCAAGTTATTACAAACATTGTCATAAAGTATTTGAGATATAACAGTGTTCAAAATCACTATTAAATTTGTTAAAAACTGGTCTGAGAATTGCATTGAGTGACTGATAAAAAACTCGATGTCGACACATTACAAGAAAAAATGGCTTACAATATAAATGTTTATCAAAACTGAGAAGTCTTTAGTGACTAGTGACATTTTTCGCTCAATTTAATGATATAGTCGGACCTCGTTCATTCCAATTGATCGGGTCCGAAATTTTATTTCGAATAATACAATCATGGTTTCGAACAACCCATTTCTATTCGACGTGCCTAAGAAGATACGCATGGAAATGACTTTTATTTCGGATTTGACCAAGTATTCGGATAGGAGTGGTCGAATAAGCGAGGCTCAGCTGTATTAACTTGGTATTGATGCAATGTTTTCGAACATTTACAACTGCTACATTTCTTCAATTTCATAAGTACGAGGAGAGTTAAAAAAGTTAATGTACTGACGCCAAAATTAATTTGCTATGAGTAGGTCTGTGAAGTTGGCTGTTAGTTGTTAATTCAGATGTTCATTCCCAAATACACAGCTATTAGTTGTTAGTTCAGATGTTTATTGGCATGCGATGGATCGAATACACAACTATTATGTGTTAGTTCAGATGTTTATTGGCATGCGATGGATCGAATACACAACTATTATGTGTTAGTTCAGATGTTTATTCGAAAATGCATAGCCAGAAATTAGATTTGAGTTCGGATATGATGTAGCTAATGTACAGCTGTTAGTTGGTAGTTCAGATGCTCGTTCCCGAATTCACAGCCGTTTTGTTTGTTTATTCAGAAGTTAATTCAAGAATGCACATCCATGAGTTAGATGTCATTTCGAATATGAACCTGTTAGTTGTTAGTCCGTACGTTAGATCTCGAACTCGAATTCATAGCCAGATATTAGTTTATATCCAAATAAACTGCATTTCAGTGCGTCGGTTTCGATATGTGTATGATTATCATGAAACTCTGACTAACATAATTTATTGCCTAAAACAAATGCCTGTTTCTAAATTTGTTGAAGGTTATTTTGAATTGCATCATAAGATTTAGCAACATCTCTTAGGGTGGTGCCATCACCAAACATGAGTTTGTGAGTTCAAATAGAATATCATTGATGTACATGATAAACAGTATTAGCCCATGGACAGACCATTTGGGGACGTCTGATGTGATATGACCTGCTACTGAGAGCTATCTAGATACATTTACCTTTTGATATATGTTTGTCGAATACAATTTGAACCACTGAAGTGATGATGGATTGAAATTATTAGATTTTTATTTGTCAAGAAGAGTTGAATATTTCACTAGATCGAATTCCTTTGATAAGTCCAGAAAGACTGTTCCGGCAATTTTACTGCCATTGATGGCATTTATCCACCTGTCTACTATAGATGTCTATGCAGTGTCAGCTCTGAAGCCAGACTGAAATTTGTGTAATAAGATTTTTGCTTTCAATGATCAGAAACATGGCTATAACACAATATGGTATATTTCAAATTATTGCTGGTGAAGTCAGTAATTTCCGTGAAATATCAAAAATAAATTGCAATCGCTCAAACTTTTATTGAACTTTATTAATACTACAATGACTATGATGACCCCCATGGGGAATAATTAATATATCTTTAGATGGTAAATTGTACTTAAAACTTGTGTACTTTGGGTCCAAGGTGAGGGCGTGCCTAATCACGGAAGCATAAATGTATATATAATTGCAGAAAACACACGAATTGCAGGCATAACTGGCAAACTTTCTCCGGTTTTCTTTTTATATGTACATTTCAGACCTGTTTCTGAATGTTTCATCTATCTTTGATTTGTAAACGCAATTCTATCAACTGTTCGTCCCAGTTAATAAATATCTTAGTGTGTTGAATAACAACGCAATGTCCACATTCTTGTGTTTCTGTTCGGTTTTTTGAATAGTCCACTTGATTTGTGTTTTTAATGTCAATGGCTTCATAAAGCCCCATTCTCAGTGTCCCGGTATCTCCCGGTGAATAATAGCCGGTATACCGGGATGATTCGGGACATTTTTGCCGAAAAATCAAATGCATTTTCACATTCCCGTCGTTGTCCCGGAGTGCCCCCCGGTTTAGAAGCAGGATGTCTCCGTTTGATCCCGGTTAGTTCCCGGTTCATTTACGGTATCGTGCCGGCGTGTTTCCCGGTCCATCCTGATATAACCCTGTGTGACCCAGGTCGTGTCCCGGTGGCCGCCGGTCCAACCCGGTATAGTCCCGGTCATGCGCCGGTGGAGCTCCAGTGGCACCCCGGTGGCCCCCGTTGGTAACCGGATAGTATATAAACCGGGACCACCCCAGATTACAACGGACTATCACGATAGAGCCACGGTATAGACCCGGCCCTGCACAGGCGTATACTGGCATTGTGCCGGACATGCCCGGATCACGCCGGTTCTGGATATTTCTCCTGGTGTCTCACAGTTGTATTAAACATTTTAAAACATCCAGGACGTTCTGCCGGATCGAGCCGGAACAGCAGGGTTCATTACGGATCATCCCGCACTTCTACGGTGCCGCCGCGGTTGTCTTCCCGGTTTTACAAGGTTTCTCGCGAACCATCAAACAGGACGTACCGGGGCGCCAATCCGGGACAGTGATAATTAAACTACATAATTGCTTAATAATGAATAGTTTAGAGTAAGCATGTCATACTTCTAAATAAAGTCATTGGTCCTGCTTTGACCCAAGGATGTCGGCAAAACGACAAGGGAAGAACGCACACGTGCAGTCTGAATGCTCTCATTCGGCATGTCTTTACAAATATATTTATATATTAATTGCCTAATTGTGCCACAAAACGGACCAGAAATTGTTTATAACATTATTTGCATTCGATCTGAGAAAAACAAGGTGTTTTTTCATCATTACGTCTCCAAAGTCGCGTTGTATTACGTTCATTTAGTCGTTATCGACGTTAAAATAATGTTGACTACATCGTTTGAACAATGCATCTGTTACTTTAATTTTGTGGTGCCGAATTGGAAAATATCACCAGACGCTTCTCTTTTGTTATTGTAAGCAAACGCCGTCGTAGAAAGTGTGCTACACCGCTAAATGTCACCCGAGTTGCTCATATATTCTAACAATGAGCATTGAATCTTCTGTGACTTCTACATTTATATACCAATGAACTAAATTGGTGCTGATTTATATGTTATTATTCGCCATTTTTTAATTCCCCCAAATATTTTTTCAATAAACATCTGAACTAACAACTACTAGCTGTGTATTCGCTTCATCATATGCGAACAGACATCTGAACTCGCAACTAATAGTCGTGAATTTATTCCATCATATCCGAACTCACATCTAACTTCTGGCGATGTTTTTTTCGAAAAAACATCTGAACTAACAACTAATAACTGTGTATACGCTGTATCATATGCGAATAAACATCTGTGCTAACAACTAATAGCTGTGTATTCATTCCATCATATCCTAATTCACATGTAACTTCTGGCTATGTTTTTTGGAATAAACATCTGAACTAACAACTAATAGCTGTGTATTCGCTGCATCATATGCGAATAAACATCTATACTAGCAACTTATAGCTGTGTATTCATTCCATCATATCCTAACTCACATCTAACTTCTGGCTATGTTTTTTCGAATAAACATCTGAACTAGCAACTAATAGCTGTGTATTCGCCGCATTATTTGTACCGCATGTTTGTCCTTAGTATATGTTCGGTTAATCATACTGGGTATGTATATGAAGAACTGCATATGAGCGCTACTATTGGATTTACAACCTCTTCAATAAGTGAAAGTGAAACTATATACTGCGTATGGTCACTTCGTTTTCATATTGTCATATGGGGCAATATTACTTACTCTCAGTACATGGTGACGTCACACGTCACGTTTTCTGGAAATGACGTCAATTGAAAAAGATGTTGGAAATCGTAAAGCGGCGCTCATATAAACTTCTTCTGGAAGAGATTTTTGAGGACGAAAAGTAAAAACATATTACAACAGAAATTGATTTTTTTTTAGATTCTGTTTTCTAAGACAGAACTAAGACATGGCATTGTGTCTTAAATCCTTAAAACATACTTTTCACATATTCGTTTGTATATTTCTGATTTTCTTAAAAATGTTTTTAACAGCATTTCATTTTTCTATTTTTTTGGATGGCAATATGTTTTTTCCAATACAAGCCAAAGTCGTTTCATTTTACAAAGGATGGATTAAGTTGTTACAGGGAACAACAAGACCTGTCAGTTTGATATCGACATGTTTCTAAACCGAAAGTAGCAGACTTTAGTCATAATACGAAGGTAGGGCTTTTGACAGATCAGAGCGAAGGAACGAACGTGGAATGACATCAGGCCCCGATCTCCCGAAGCATCTCAATCTGAGCTAAATCTCAGCTCAAATATTGTCTCAAATTCTTGAGTTTTTCTCATCCTGACCAGACCCAAAATCGATATAACAAAACAAAAAAGATGAGATAAAGTTTTTCTCGGGCTCTGATTTGAGCAAACTCTCCTATTGAGCTGAGATTTCTATTTGAGATGTTTCGAGAGATCGGGCTCAGGTATCATTGAATCAGTAACGTCTTCATGCGTATTTTCATGTCAGAAATGGTCACATTCAACAGTAAAAAATGCCTAAAGTACTTCACTGACAGAGAAGCTTCTTAGAAGAACGTCAGGAGTGTATTGCTTTTATAGCACATTATGTCAAATTCAGAGACATATATCAATATTTTTGTCGGCAAGAATGCTATTCCACGCCAACTTTATAAAAACAAGTTACTTTTTTCAGAGAAGCGAGTTAAAAAAACCCGCTTAAAACCCACGTCTTGATAAGTTGGTTTAAGCGGGTATTTAAACCCACTTTAAACTCACTTATTTCCAAAAAGACTCGCTTAAAACCCACATTGTTGTAAAAAAACCAGAAAAAACTCGCTATTAACCGAATGTTGGTAAACAACCCACTTTTCATTTGGGAAGTGTACCTTCGGAGCACAAAACCAGGCACCAGCACCTACTTGTATAAACAATGGTTAAATTTTAATCCCAGTTAAAATTCTGGTTAATTAACCAAGTTGGTTAACGGCTTGTATAAAAATCGTTAACCGCTTGGTTAATAGACCAAAATTTGTGCAAGTTTAACCCGCGGTTAAAGTTACCATGGCAGGTAGGCACACGGTTTTAACTAGCTGGCGGCTTACCAACCAGTCGTATCAGAACGGACCCTACCAGGATTCGAACACTCGACCTCCTGTTTCCAAATCGGATGCCTTAACCACTCGGCCATGGGAGACGGTATAAATGTGACATGACTGCATTACAGCTGGGAGAGAGCGGATCGCTGGACTAGTAATCCTGCGGTGGCAGGTTCGATCCCCACTCTACCACTAACAGTCTTTCGGATGAGACAAAAACCGAGGTCCCGTGTACGATGCTTACATCGGGCACGTAAAAGAACCAGGCGTGTTTCTGGACCGAGGCATCTTCTGTATCATGCACTATCCACCAAAAATCTAAAATGACTTACATTCTTCCGAAGGCGTCGCTATATGGGAAACCGGTGGCGACAATAAATGAACGCAAATACACACAATACAGCTGGGACGCAATTAAAAGAAATCGAAGTTGGCAGAGCAATAAGTTATAGTAAATATAGAAGAGCCCCAAAACATATGGGGACACACAAGATATACTGGATTTCTTCCAAGAAATGCCCTCAAATATTACTGATTGGGGCCTATTTAGGACCGTATTTGTCTAGAGAATCCGTACTCTTCTAGCTCAACTGGAGACTGATGCCGTGTTAAAGGTTTTATCGAATTATAGGAATATAAGCTTTGTTTACCTTTGCAGAGACGTTTGACCTATGATCTTTGATAATTCTGATATTTGTGTTTCACACGGCATTTATTCACGACATTCAGGCTGTATAATTATCATAAATAAAATGGTATGTTAAGAAATGTGGGATTGACTAGAGGCAACAATTTGTTTCCGTGGTTTACGTAAGATACATGTCAAAGATATAGGTATATAGTTGGCTGAGTTTTTTATATGCCCTGGTCTAGTCAGAGAGGAGGTGACCTGAATTATCTAGGCAAACGGCGGTCACAATCTGTGATTTTTTTATATCTGCGCGGTGTTATGTAATTAGCTTGATTTCAAACAATCGGCTGTATTTTGTAGTAGAAACATTGGTCTTTCTGTGTGTGAAATTTCTGTTTGATATATTCGTATTACAATATCCTAAACATGTCATCGGAGTACTTATAACTTTTGTTAAGTGTATGTCAGCAACTTGAGATAAACATTTACTGGTAATGATAACTGTTAAAATATATTTTTCAACAAAAATGTTTTATTATCCAATGCCTTGTTCACAGTACAATTAGGAAAATTGTGTTAACTCCAAATGAACACGCCTCAATGTCTTAGAACACAATTACTCATAAGGAAGTTGTCTGGTTTGAGTGCTGGGGGTCATGGGTTTCATCCCTGTTCGAGTCATACCCAAGATGTATAAATGGTATTCATAACTCCCTTACTTGGCAATCAACATATATATATATACATGTAAAGGATAAAACAGGAGTTACATAGGCCGTGATAAGTTGATTCCACATGAGCTCTGTATATCAAAATATCGGTTGATCATAAATGTGTAGCAGTTGAAGCAAATCAAGGGGGTAGTGTGCCCGTTGTAGGGTTCGAACCCACGACCCCATAAACTCTAGTACAGTGCTCTACCAACTAACTGGGCAGCTAATCCCACAGCGCTCCACTTCTCCTCCTTCCGGCATTGGAGGCTCTACCACCATGTGCCATTAAACACTGCTGTCACTATTGAAGTAAATCAAGGAAAAGTGCGCAAGATGTCGGGCTCGAACCCACAACCTCCTAAACACTGGTACAGCACTTTACCGAATGAGCTTACCAAGTGGCCGTCTTACATCCACACCACTACACAGTAAATGAGTAATTTAAATAGTTGTACAGGTCATTTGCTTGCAGTCTGATATCCAAGGTGATAGCACTGATTAGCAGACTGAAATTCTTATGTAGGCCTCGATCCGACCTCGGACGACTTGAATAAGATCAGAATCTTACATAAATTTACCTGTACGGTGGAATGTAGCAAATCTGTTGTGTTGGCGTCATCAGCATGTTAAACTCAACAATCTATCCAAGGTTCACGCGGTTGACAACTTTCATGTAGTCGCACTTTCTCAGTTTCTGTACAAGTTACACGAATCATTAATGCATTATTTTAGCATTGTAAAATAAAGTACCGGTACTACAGTGTTCATTTTCTATGTAATTGTTCTAACACATCTCAGAAGTGCTCTGTTTTTTCTCCGTTGTCGTCCGTTTTCTCGGAGGCCGCCATTTTGTTCGCTTTGGGAAAACCTTGAATACGTCATACATCACGACCGGTATGACTAAAGAACGCAATGTAGATTCGTGTGCGCAATGGGCGCAATGTAGAAGAAAATTCAATTTACATCGATTTTTACTTTAAATATGTCACATATTCGACAAAGTGTGGTATATATATGTGTTGATATTGTTTATAAATATGTTATGATAGATCTACAATAAACAAATAAATACAACGATTTCAGGTGCTTATATATTAGTTTGAGAATTTTCGCGTGCGCAATGGAGATTTTTCCACCGGCGCAATGGAGATTTCTTCCTAGAACAAAGTGATTTTATCATATAAACTTGTGAACTAACAAACATTAACCCGATTCCGATCGTTTAAAAGGTTAAATACAAAGTATCATAAGCATACAGTGTATCAAACATTTCATGTTGATTCACAACCGCATTGACGTGTTTCACGTACGCAATGGAGATTTTCACTTGCGCAATGGAGATTTTCCAGTATGCAATGGAGATTTTCACTTGCGCAATGGAAATTTCCACGTACGCAATGGAGGATTATCTCTTGCAAAACGAGATTTTATCATAGAAGATTTATACGTAGTATATTTCATTATTTTGGTCATTGCAACTCAACGGTATGACTAAACATATCAAACAGAAATTTCACACACAGAAAGACCAATATATCTTTAATGTTTCTACTAATTTTAAGCACAAAATACAGCCGATCGTTTGAAATCAGGCTTATTACATAACCCCGCGCAGATATAAAAAATCACAGATTGTGACCGCCGTTTGCCTAGGTAATGGTTTGGCATCTACTTCAATGGACATAATGAATCTACAAATACAATTCTGGGAAATATGTGACACTTCTGTTAATATCATTTTGACTTTGATTAACTCGCTATATTTTGCGCTGAAAACTAGTAGGAACATTACAGACAGATTGAACTTTCTATGTCTTAAATTTCTATTTGATATATTCATATTTACTTAAAATATCGTAAAAATGTTATCAGAGTAACTTTTGTTAAGTGTAGTTCTTATAAGTTCTTTTCTTATACATAGCTTCAAAGTTCTTAATTTTGATTCTTATTTGCAGCCATGATTGACAGACCATGTAATTCAGTCCAGATGAATTATGATCCACATTATTTGAGATCCCAGAATTGCACATTGTAAGTGCATATAATGGTATAATGGAACTACTGCTACTGTTTGAAGCTACAATTCTTTGTAGAAACAGCCATGTTGGCAGCAAATGGAGTTTTTCAGGACAGCAATCAGGGTAAGTTTGAACATAAATGTTACCAAATATGAATTGAATAAATTCAATAATGCATAATTCATTTGGTTTTCATCATGCCAAATGTGCTTAGCTACTAAGCCTATGTTTTCTATTGCAATTTTGTAAGAAATTGAGAAATGTGATAAAAAACATGGTGAACAAAATATACTCAGTACATTGAAAACGCGAAATGTAAGATTTGTCAAATGTCATGAACTTACTAGAGATGCAAGCATAGAACTTAACATGAAATTGTTTTATTTTACACAATGGTGAACGCTAACTTTTATTTCAATCAACAGGTATTTTCATATCAAAAATGAGTTTTAAAACAGGCTAAAATAACCCTTAAAAGACATATCACAGGTACAGAATGTGCGCTTTTATATGTACTGAGTGTACATATGCATGTATTTGTGAAAATTACTTACATTTTCTGTTTTGTTTTTATTTAGTGACACTGCTGTAGAAAGTTTATTCGAAGCTGAGAAGAGTTCCACTGGACTGTTGACCGTCTTTGAATAATGTGTTGTCATGAAGACAAGGGCAGTTTGATCAATAGAGTCACAGTGAAAACATCCTGGATTGACTTATGTTATTGACAAAAAAATAGTTTTATGTAATTCTGGCAAACCATTGAGATTGTCTATCTTTTAGTATGTGACACTGCTATCTGACAGTTGAAGATTTTGACATGTGTTGTAAATCATAAACAAAAATCCTTAAATATTTCTATGTTATAATTACAGTTTAATAACTATATCAGTATGTTTAGCTTTGCTGTTTCTTAGAAGTTAGACACATTTTTTATAAGAATATATCTTTGCAAATTTATTTTTTTCCTGTAGAAAAGTAATACATTCATGAGTTTATCTCAAAACAATAAGCATTTATGTGTAAACGAGGACATGTTAACTTTTCGTGTCTTTGTTATATCTTCAAACTTTTTAAAACGCTTTTTCCATTCCAGATCTGGTTATTTTTGTATTTTTTATCTTGCCTTCATTGAAATGAATACATTTTAGGATAATAATTTTTTAACTACCAATGTTGTAAGGAGGCATTTAAAGAACATAAAAACCTTGAACAACAAGATTTTTAAGATACAACCAAAATTCATGGACATCATATTTTCGATCATGTACTGATATTACAATGTTGATCTATGCAGTTTTCTGCAAAGTGCTGTTCAGTCTGGTTGACCAGACATAGCAAATTTTCATTTAAAACTGTGTCATGAAAGTACGGATGTAATGATCTGTTTAAGATTTGGAACTTTCGTAATTTATGTCAAAATATTTTAGCAATAAGCATTGTCAAGTTAATGTCTTATTATTAACATGGATACAAATATAGTGGTATAGCTGAAGGTGTCTCTTCTAGAAATGACCAGTGTCTTGACAAATATATTTTGTTGCAACATTTTAAATCAAAGTGCTATTTTCTCTCCGTCTTAAACATAAACTAGAATGCGTCCATAGGACACAGATGCCCCCACTTGCAGCCTTTGTCACAAAAGCAAATGCTATTATTCAGCACAAAGTTTGTGAATGGATATCAAAATTACCAAGTGAACAACTGTACTGATAATGGTGATAAGTCAAGGGCCATAACTTTGCTTTTACTGGACACAGGCAAACATGAAACCACAGGCGCACAACTATACAGGTTGATGAACATTCCTGTACAGTTTGGTGAGTGTAGCTGATATACTGTTGGAGATATGCACGACACAAAATTGCACCCTCCAAAAGAATATGAGCCAGAGTCATAAAACTTTACAGGAATGTTCACCAGCATGTGTAATTTTGCACCTGGGGTTTTATGTTTGGCTGTGCCCAGTAACTGCACAGTTATGGCCCTTGACTTAGTTGAAATATAGCCTACAGAGTATGCAATCTTGTGTCACTCATATCTCCAAATCTACATGAGCCAGAGTCATTAAACTTTACAGGAATGTTCACCAGCATGTGCAGTTGTGCACTAGGGGTTTCATGTTTGGCTGTGCCCAGTAAGTGCAAATTTATGGCCCTTGACTTAGTTAAAAGATAGCCTACAGAGTATGCAATCTTGTGTCACTTATATCTCCAAAAGTATATGAGCCAGAGTCATAAAACTTTACAAGAATGTTCACCAGCATGTATAGTTGTGCACCTGGGGTTTTATGTTTGGCTGTGCCCAGTAACTGCACAGTTATGGCCCTTGACTTAGTTAAAACATAGCCTACAGAGTATGTAATATTGCGTCACTCATATCTGTGTCCTATGTACGCATTCTAGTTCTTTTTGTGAGACTGGTTAGTTTATACTTATTTTATACAATATATGAATTGTATTGTCAATCTTTTAACTCTTGATGACTGCTTCCTAGACAGCATTACTAAATAGTTATAAGTTTAATTAAATAAGTTTTACAAAATAATGGTCTTAGTAGTACTTTATGCCTTGTATTCATACTCCCTCAAACAATGTTTATCAAGGTGAATACTAGAATCACCCGGTCGACTGGTTTGCCTGTCCAATATATAACATATGAATTATCCAGCTTGTTTTGAAGCAGATTAAATTGTAGTTATTATGCCTTGAAGTCGAGTTCAATAGTTGAATTCAACTTTTGCAAAGGCCATATTATATATCATGTAACGATAACATTGACCTAGATCATTATTTAACGTTATTTATGACAAAATGTTATAAGCCAAAGTGAGTCTAATAGGCATGTAAAACGAAAATAATATAGCATAAAAAGACTAACCAGTCACCATCGCTATTATTTTCCCAACTGCTGATTGATTGATTTCTTTACGCAATACTTAAGACGAAATTAAGTGTCTATGTTTAAAATGACAAATCAAATAAAAACATGATCTTTTTAGTATATGAGATGACAAGAAAAGAGAGGGAGAGGCACATGGGGAATATTTTCTGGAGACGCTCCTAATACACGGTAGCGTATGAGTACATAATTATGAAGTATGAAATTATAACAAAAACTTCTCTGATATTTAAGGTATCGAGTATATGTTACTTGGAAATAACCAAAGTGAATTATAAAAAAATTCTCTGATATATAAGGTATTGGGAATATATATGTAGCCTGGGAATAGCAACAGTAAGTTATAACAAAAACTAGTCGAGCCACTCATTCAGAGTTGATCAAGCCGACAGTCTTTCATCGCTTTCAGTGCTTTGATTTCCCATTGAAAGCGGATCAATGTGGAAACGATATGTGGTCCATCGTAGCCGCTTGTATCACTAGCGTTTTCATAAGCATGTGCATCTTTCAAACCCGCCTCCCGCTTTCAAAAACATTCGCGCACAATCCACTTTGTGTAAGTGGACCACCCCATTCAACCTCTCAACATTTTGGAATGCGCACGGAACGAGCGACCTGGCGCATGCGCACCATTCACATTGATCTTGTTTTATCTGATTTCCATATTTAACAGTTGGTACCTGGATATGAATCGTGTAGTAAATGTGCTCAGAAAGCAGGTGTCTCATAAGTCAGAAATGGCTGGCCCTTGGCGTAGGGGTGACACTATAATAAATAAACACTTTACTTTTACATGAAATAATCGCAACCAACAGATTTGGCAAGAATTATGTTTCGTCAGAAACTATTAGCTAACGCAATTTTAACCCGAAATCTCAGGAATGTATCAGCACATGTAACGTTTTATCTCGGATGAAGTTGGCAGCAAATGATTGAAATTGTTTAGATACAAAACATGCATTACTTTATCAAAGTTTTATCTGCATTAAAACATTATTTTATTTCGTATAATACATGGTAAATGTCTGACCATAGTTCAAGTGTCCGGATAGATATAAATAAGCAAGTAAATTGTTTTTGTTGTAAAATGTTAGGTAATAACATACACATAACATAAGTACCAAAAAAATATAAAGCACCCGGCCTATTGGGCCTATGTGTTACAAAGACAAATGACATTATGGTATCAATGTACATAAACATACAATATTTATAAGGACAACATGTATAAAAGTGAAAAATATACCATTTAGTATAGATCTACATAATCTACAAATTAAATTTTTAAGTCACTTTAACTATAATGTGGAAAATATAAGTTATATATTAACGTATAAACTAAATGACACCAGGCAATGTGTGGCAAATAAATAATAGGTGATGTGAACACAGGTACGATCTATCGTTTTGTGCATAGAGTTAAATCCCTTGACTTAGTATACTGAAGTAATTGCCCTACATTCACCAAACTTTACAAAAATGTTTATAATTAGGATGATAACTTTTGCATCTGGGTGCGTAGTACTTATATCGGACCAGTAAAGCTAGAGTTATGGCCCTTGACTAAGTCAAAATAAAGGTAATATGCATGGCAAGTTTGTGGCACGCACTGTCCCTCAAGTAATTGTCTAAGAGCCACCATACTTCACACAATACAGTTCATAAGGAGGGGACGTTGTGCACCTGGCTCCATGCTCACAAGCAATTAGTTTTCAGGATCTGGATCAAATAATACTTTCTAGCAAACTTTGAAAAATGTTGTATACAAAACGAAATCTGTTTACATACTTTGATAGATATGAACGTTTTGCACAACTTTTAAGACATTAAAGTAAGGTTTTATGTTTATTTAGAGAAGGATTATAATTGATATGTTAAGACTGACTCCTGAACATTGATCCTGGTCTATAATCAAATTCAGTGATAAGTGCTATTTTTTATCGAGTTTTGAGGGTTTCCACAACGTAAATTATAAGATTTTAGGTATTTTTGTGTTACTATATGAAAAGTACTGCATAAAGTTTTCAATTGCTTTAAGAAAATGGTAAATATATTTCAGGATCAAATCCTTGTTCTACGGACACAATTCTAGATTGAATGAACAATAAAGTACGCGGCATTTTGTTAATAACGATCGTCCCATTGAAGTCCCTCGATGTTTTCTGTCCATAGCAATACACATCTATTTCGTTTGTAACATCATCAAACATACTACTGACGTCCAGGATGTACACTTAACAAAACTTATATGTGAGCAGGTATAAATATGACCGTATCTCGATCAATATAAGACTGATCTTACTGAAATTTTGAACATATAAAGCGTAGATACCTGGCATAATGTTTTATTTTATGTCATAAATCCACAGATTAAACAATTACAATCAATAAATGAGATGATGCGAAAAATTACTGTAGTTCCCACTTAAAGCTTATCTTAGGAGCCTAACGGCGCGTGTGCCCACCCTGACTCAATGCACAGCGTTTTTTAAATCGATCAATTCGACCCCAGAATGTAGCCAATAAATAAAAGTTTGTGCAGAAATGTTAATCAATAAAACATTTTTTCGACATTAAAGAAGAGCACACTTATAAGTGTTGTTAAGTGTACTTCCGATGATTATATTTTTATTTGACGTAATGATTTACCGAATGAATAATAACCAATTCAATTAGTTAAAATATAACAACAGAAAAAGAGTTAGTGTAAAACCAGATAATACTGACGTTGCCCTGCTGGCAGAGTTGGGAGTGCATATTTTGTCTATGTTCCGAAGTAATTTCGAAATGCGGTCTACACGAGACGTCGCTGGATGATCGTTCAATGACCGAACCTTGGTGGTGTAGGCTATATCTAAATAAGCGTTCGATTTCTCTTCATAACGTGGCCACTTTGTAAGATTCTCTATACCCACTCCATCATTTGGATTACTTAAACAACAAGTACATTTTATTAATATTGTCATAGAGCCATATCTCTTGATATAGTTTTTAGGACCGCCTGGTTAGCTCACTGTTTAGCACTCCACTGCTAATCTGAATGTCATTGGTTCGAATAAAGAGAGAGGCGTATGATCAACAAACAAATTTGACTGAATATAATCCACCCGAAGTCATGTGTCCTCCACCTCTGCTCCATGTGGGGAAGGACCGGTGCATAGTTCAAGTTACCTATCTATTCAATGTACAGGCTCTCCAGCAGTATATACCAAAAAACTAGCAGAAAACTAGGAATGAAAGTCAATTAAAACTAAGAAAAAAGAAGAAAAAAGTAGGAAGTTAATGATAACAAGTAGGAATTTTGAAAGGAAATATGTTACATTCCCAGCTATTTATATTTGATTCAACTAGATAAGATTCGTGTTACCACTTACATGTATAAGCCAAAAACGCATTTATTAATAAGTGGTAACACGAATCTTGAGTTATTAAGTAACATAAAAAGTGGTTAACTAGATAAGATTCGTGTTACCACTTAAATCTAGTGTAATACATCATAAAAAGGTAAGAGGTGGCAGTTCTGGGCACTTTCAAGCCTGTTTCTAGTTGTATGATATTTATCTTACCGAAAATGTATCACGAATATTAACTAGATAGCTAGATAATTATCGTAATAATTAAGTGGTTAACACGAAACAATTCGCGAACGCTATCATGCTAACTGGTGGCAGTAATATGCCACCATAAATTTCACTTATGTATTTTGGTAATGTGATCCTCGGGTACCAACCAGTACAAACTTTAGTAGCGATTTCAGACTATTCCCCCACCAGTTTTTTGGTATCCCCCGCTAATTTAAAATGGCGTTCAGATTATCGGGAAGTAGAATTTTAAATTACCCCCGGTGGTAACTTATATAAACTTATCTTAAACTTACTTATTTATCTTACATCGATTGTGAAACAAGATTTTACAACTTATACTAGTCACTCTCGATGACTGCTTCATGGCTACCAACCAGTACTCACTCGCTCCAAATTTAGGGATTGTGAAGTTCAAATATTAACCTTCAAAACGTTTCAAGATATTGATTTTTAATATGTGACAAAGGACTTAGTATTGGCTCCTGTGACTTGATTGGATACTTGACCGTCAGTTTATAAATAAAGTCATTTTTTGAGGAACACGAAAAATCGGTCAATGGCGCTACCGCAATTCGAACACGGGTCTACAGTTTGCCGGTCCGTTATGCTAACCACTACACCACAGCGACCTAACGTCATTTCGTGTAAATTTAACTTATATAAAGTTGATTTAGGTAAAGACAACATTTACATCTGATTATTCACAACGCTTTAAGTCTGAAACTCAAGTCTTTCAGACTTAGACTTTAAATTTGCAAAACATGAATTAACAATCATTGCTTTCTTTAAATATAGACGAATGAAATTTTGTCAGAACAAGTGCTGTTACCCTCTTTACACTGGCCAATTAATATCAAAATCCATATGGTTATAAAAACGTAGGAGCAAAAAGGAACATTAAACGTTTTAAAGCCCAAGTCTGAGTTTCATACTTAGAATGTTTATGAATAAGGCCCCTGGTGTCTTATTGTCGAACATTTTAAGACTGAATAAAATGTTACGTGTTCCTTTTACTCCTATGTAATTATAACAACATAGATTTTGATAAAACATGGCAAGTGTAAAGTAGGTAACAACAATTATTCAGACCAAATTTCATCCCTTTCGATTTCAATGAAAACGCAAGGCTGGTATTTATGTCAAAGTCTGAGTTTCAGTCTTTAAACGTGTGTTAATAAGACTGCTGGTCAAACTGCAGACTCGAAAGTATTAACAACGTTCTTCTATGATTTTATATATCCATAAAATATGCGTTCTGAATATATTAAGGTATAGTAAAACCTGAATAATAAGACCACCTTTAGAACCCTCGAAAACCGGACTTTAAATTGATTTGGTCTTAATATTGAGGTTGAATAGAGAGTAAAACATTGAAAATGGACTTGCAAATTGTGCTCTTAATTCTGAGGTGGTCTTATTTTTGAGGTTGTCTTTAGTGGAAATTTTACTCTACTTACCCATGTTGTGCGAAGTTAGACCATAACGTCATCATTGTTTCTGATAGCATGATGTCTCTGTGTGAAAAGTTTTCTGGGTAGATGGCGCCGAAATCAAGCGTCAGTTTGGAGTAAAATGAGGAAGACAGTCCAAATACGTAGGGTACTTCCATGAAATGTGTTGCACCAGTTAGCAATTTAGGAAATGGCGCGAAATCTGGTTTTTGAGAAAAAATATATAGATAAATGTTGATAGGATGCACTGCATTCGATCTGAATAAATTAGCTATTAATACAGAAGGTACGAACATCTCTATATCCGTTTCCATGTCAATGATCTTTCCCAATAAAACGTTCGTATCATTTGTCTCAACATCTAGGGAATACAGCTTGATAATGTCTTCAGCATCACCTTTCTGGAAATCTCCACATGTGCGCCCTAACATTGTGGTAGCAACTGTTGTCGCTACATGCTCCATTGGCAGATATATTGAAGATGTGTTGTAACCGGCAATATTCAAAATGAAATTCCAGTATCTCAGTTGTAATGCACCATCTTGATTGGTCGAGCCTATAATTAAATCTAGGCCGGAAAGAAATGCCACAGCATCTTTTCCTGATTTTGTCGTAGCATTTAACAATGTAAGCGGCGAATCTTTGATAAAACCACCATCTATCGTTGGCAAATATGTGTACCATAAGTCTGTTTTTAAATCATCAGCAGGCACTGCACGTAAGCATTGCATTGTTTCCGACATAGATTGTCTCTCACAATTTAAACGATCCACTATTTCCTTGAATTTTTCGTCGGGATTTCGCCTGTTAGACCATAACGCCAAAATAGTGCCGCTTTGAGAAATAACACGCTGAAAAAGGCCTTTATTTGAAGGCTGTGTTGCTTGATAAAACACAGCCGCACCACCTGCCGAGTTACCAAATATAGTTACAGCACTGTTATCGCCTTCGAATGCAGCGATATTGCAACTTATCCAGTGTAATGCAAGTTTGATGTCCCACAATCCATAGTTTCCCGTCATTTTTGATCCATCGCTTAAGAAACCAAAAATATTCAAACGATAATTTATGACGACAACTATGACGTCATGAAAAGCACTTAGCCTATCACCGTCATAGATATCGGCTCCACCAACACCGAAACCTCCTCCATGTATGTATACCATGACTGGAAGCCTCTTTCCTGTAAAAACGCTCTGCTCTGGCTTATATATATTTAAGTATAAGCAATCCTCACTTTGTACAAAGTTTTTTCCACGTAAGTAAATGTAACGCGAATTAGTCTGAATACAATGTGGACGAAAATACGTCGCGTTGTACTGCATCTTCAACGTCCCATACGGAACGGGCTTAGAGAAGCGAAGATCCCCTACAGGCGGCTCTGCGTATGGAATCCCAAGAAATCGGGATACTGTTCGAGTTTCATTGTTTACTAAAGAAGAAACGGTGCGTGTTACACCAGCAAATTTACCCACGTTTGTTGTGACGGTAATCCTTGATTCTTTCGTAGTAGTAGAACTATGTATTATCAACGTAAATATTAAAATGCCTGAAATTACTGCCATGTTTATTGTACAACACACATTACACAGAAGTGCTTTACAATTTTGAAACCAACCCTACAACATTACTCTGTTATTTATGACGTTGTACAGTGTTACTCATCGTTCTATTTCGTTATTTTGCTTCTCTGATTACCTCAGCCTTATCAGCTATATAACATAATTCGTGCAGTAAAATGTTTTGTTAACTTACATCTAAGTTTCATAAATACCGGGATGAATTAATGGCCATTCTAATGTAAAATATTTGATTATCGACTTTCTTCGTAAACTTATTTAGCTGAACGAAGAAAATGTCTGCAGTATGCAAACTGGTTCATGCATGATGGCCGATTTTCGTCGATATCGGAGTAATGATTGGTTTTAGAAAATATCGGTGATGTCGATGGCAGTCAACGTGTATTGCACTGCTCTATATCATCAAGCAGACAACTATTTAAATCAATTAGCTATACATAAAATAAGTAATACTAGGTCCCGATGTATATTCTTAGGCAGGTCGAATTGAAATGGGCTATTCGAAAGCATGTACGATGAATTCGAATGAACTAGGTCTGACAGTATTATACAAAATACTTCTTAGTTACATTGAATTCTTCCACCATTCTATGAATATAATGTGCGAAATAATAATATGGAATTTAAGGTCACATAAATAGATTTCTTCGAGGATAGTGTTAAATTAACCAGGTATATATCAATACAGCGGGATTTAAAAAGGAATAACTTCATATTTCGATAAAGTAACATAAATTGTATCAGAACAAAAGAATTAATGATAAATTCCGTACTGATGTGCATTGGTTGTTTACAGCTACAGTGGTGTCCGTAAAAAGTCGACCGTACTAAATGCTGCTATCATATCCACCAGCGATCACACTTCTTACAGCTTAAGTGATGGCCGTAAAAAGTCGCCTGTACTAAATGCTGCTATCATATCATCCATCAGCGATCACACTTCTTACAGCTACAGTGATGGCCGTAAAAAGTCACCCGCACTAAATGCTGTTATCATATCATGGATCATCAGGGATCGCACATCGTACAGTTACAGTGGTGGCTGTAGAAAGGTAGCCCCGCACTAAATGCTGTTATCATATCATGGATCATCAGGGATCGCACATCGTACAGTTACAGTGGTGGCTGTAGAAAGGTAGCCCCGCACTAAATGCTGCTATCATATCATGGATCATCAGGGATCGCACATCGTACAGTTACAGTGGTGGACGTAAAAAGGTAGGCCCGCACTAAATGCTGCTATCATATCATCCACCAGGGATTACACTTCTTACAGTTACAGTGGTGGCCGTAGAAAGGTAGCCCCGCACTAAATGCTGCTATCATATCATCCACCAGGGATTACACTTCTTACAGTTACAGTGGTGGCCGTAGAAAGGTAGCCCCGCACTAAATGCTGCTATCATATCATCCACCAGGGATTACACTTCTTACAGTTACAGTGGTGGCCGTAGAAAGGTAGCCCCGCACTAAATGCTGCTATCATATCATCCACCAGGGATTACACTTCTTACAGTTACAGTGGTGGCCGTAGAAAGGTAGCCCCGCACTAAATGCTGATGTCATATCATGGATCATCAGGGATTACACTTCTTACAGTTACAGTGGTGGCCGTAGAAAGGTAGCCCCGCACTAAATGCTGCTATCATATCATCCACCAGGGATTACACTTCTTACAGTTACAGTGGTGGCCGTAGAAAGGTAGCCCCGCACTAAATGCTGCTATCATACCATGGGATCATCAGGAATTACACTTCTCACAGTTACAGTGGTGGCCGTAAAAAGGTAGCCCCGCACTAAATGCTGCTATCATATCATCCACCAGGGATTACACTTCTTACAGTTACAGTGGTGGCCGTAGAAAGGTAGCCCCGCACTAAATGCTGCTATCATACCATGGGATCATCAGGAATTACACTTCTCACAGTTACAGTGGTGGCCGTAAAAAGGTAGCCCCGCACTAAATGCTGCTATCATATCATCCACCAGGGATTACACTTCTTACAGTTACAGTGGTGGCCGTAGAAAGGTAGCCCCGCACTAAATGCTGCTATCATACCATGGGATCATCAGGAATTACACTTCTCACAGTTACAGTGGTGGCCGTAAAAAGGGAGCCCCGCACTAAATGCTGCTATCATATCATCCACCAGGGATTACACTTCTTACAGTTACAGTGGTGGCCGTAGAAAGGTAGCCCCGCACTAAATGCTGCTATCATATCATCCACCAGGGATCACACTTCTTACAGTTAGTGATGGCCGTAAAAAGGTAGCCCCGCACTAAATGCTGCTATCATATCATCCACCAGGGATTACACTTCTTACAGTTACAGTGGTGGCCGTAGAAAGGTAGCCCCGCACTAAATGCTGCTATCATATCATCCACCAGGGATTACACTTCTTACAGTTACAGTGGTGGCCGTAAAAAGGTAGCCCCGCACTAAATGCTGCTATCATATCATCCACCAGGGATCACACTTCTTACAGTTACAGTGGTGGCCGTAGAAAGGTAGCCCCGCACTAAATGCTGATATCATATCATCCACCAGGGATCACACTTCTTACAGTTACAGTGATGGCCGTAAAAAGGTAGCCCCGCACTAAATGCTGCTATCATATCATCCACCAGGGATCACACTTCTTACAGTTACAGTGGTGGCCGTAGAAAGGTAGCCCCGCACTAAATGCTGCTATCATATCATCCACCAGGGATTACACTTCTTACAGTTACAGTGATGGCCGTAAAAAGGTAGCCCCGCACTAAATGCTGATATCATACCATCCACCAGGGATCACACTTCTTACAGTTACAGTGATGGCCGTAAAAAGGTAGCCCCGCACTAAATGCTGCTATCATATCATCCACCAGGGATCACACTTCTTACAGTTACAGTGGTGGCCGTAGAAAGGTAGCCCAGCACTAAATGCTGCTATCATATCATCCACCAGGGATTACACTTCTTACAGTTACAGTGGTGGCCGTAGAAAGGTAGCCCCGCACTAAATGCTGCTATCATACCATCCACCAGGGATCACACTTCTTACAGTTACAGTGATGGCCGTAAAAAGGTAGCCCCGCACTAAATGCTGCTATCATATCATCCACCAGGGATCACACTTCTTACAGTTACAGTGGTGGCCGTAGAAAGGTAGCCCCGCACTAAATGCTGATATCATATCATCCACCAGGGATCACACTTCTTACAGTTACAGTGGTGGCCGTAGAAAGGTAGCCCCGCACTAAATGCTGCTATCATATCCATGGGATCAGGGATTACACTTCTTACAGTTACAGTGGTGGCCGTAGAAAGGTAGCCCCGCACTAAATGCTGCTATCATACCATGGGATCATCAGGAATTACACTTCTCACAGTTACAGTGGTGGCCGTAGAAAGGTAGCCCCGCACTAAATGCTGCTATCATATCATCCACCAGGGATCACACTTCTCACAGTTACAGTGGTGGCCGTAAAAAGGTAGCCCCGCACTAAATGCTGCTATCATACCATCCACCAGGGATCACACTTCTTACAGTTACAGTGATGGCCGTAAAAAGGTAGCCCCGCACTAAATGCTGCTATCATATCATCCACCAGGGATCACACTTCTTACAGTTACAGTGGTGGCCGTAGAAAGGTAGCCCCGCACTAAATGCTGCTATCATATCATCCACCAGGGATTACACTTCTTACAGTTACAGTGGTGGCCGTAGAAAGGTAGCCCCGCACTAAATGCTGCTATCATATCATCCACCAGGGATCACACTTCTTACAGTTACAGTGATGGCCGTAAAAAGGTAGCCCCGCACTAAATGCTGCTATCATATCATCCACCAGGGATCACACTTCTTACAGTTACAGTGGTGGCCGTAGAAAGGTAGCCCCGCACTAAATGCTGATATCATATCATCCACCAGGGATCACACTTCTTACAGTTACAGTGGTGGCCGTAGAAAGGTAGCCCCGCACTAAATGCTGCTATCATATCCATGGGATCAGGGATTACACTTCTTACAGTTACAGTGGTGGCCGTAGAAAGGTAGCCCCGCACTAAATGCTGCTATCATACCATGGGATCATCAGGAATTACACTTCTCACAGTTACAGTGGTGGCCGTAGAAAGGTAGCCCCGCACTAAATGCTGCTATCATATCATCCACCAGGGATCACACTTCTCACAGTTACAGTGGTGGCCGTAAAAAGGTAGCCCCGCACTAAATGCTGCTATCATACCATCCACCAGGGATCACACTTCTTACAGTTACAGTGATGGCCGTAAAAAGGTAGCCCCGCACTAAATGCTGCTATCATATCATCCACCAGGGATCACACTTCTTACAGTTACAGTGGTGGCCGTAGAAAGGTAGCCCCGCACTAAATGCTGCTATCATATCATCCACCATGGATTACACTTCTTACAGTTACAGTGGTGGCCGTAGAAAGGTAGCCCCGCACTAAATGCTGCTATCATATCATCCACCAGGGATCACACTTCTTACAGTTACAGTGATGGCCGTAAAAAGGTAGCCCCGCACTAAATGCTGCTATCATATCATCCACCAGGGATCACACTTCTTACAGTTACAGTGGTGGCCGTAGAAAGGTAGCCCCGCACTAAATGCTGCTATCATATCCATGGGATCAGGGATTACACTTCTTACAGTTACAGTGGTGGCCGTAGAAAGGTAGCCCCGCACTAAATGCTGCTATCATACCATGGGATCATCAGGAATTACACTTCTCACAGTTACAGTGGTGGCCGTAGAAAGGTAGCCCCGCACTAAATGCTGCTATCATATCATCCACCAGGGATCACACTTCTCAGTTACAGTGGTGGCCGTAAAAAGGTAGCCCCGCACTAAATGCTGCTATCATACCATCCACCAGGGATCACACTTCTTACAGTTACAGTGATGGCCGTAAAAAGGTAGCCCCGCACTAAATGCTGCTATCATATCATCCACCAGGGATCACACTTCTTACAGTTACAGTGGTAGCCGTAGAAAGGTAGCCCCGCACTAAATGCTGCTATCATATCATCCACCAGGGATTACACTTCTTACAGTTACAGTGGTGGCCGTAGAAAGGTAGCCCCGCACTAAATGCTGCTATCATACCATCCACCAGGGATCACACTTCTTACAGTTACAGTGATGGCCGTAAAAAGGTAGCCCCGCACTAAATGCTGCTATCATATCATCCACCAGGGATCACACTTCTTACAGTTACAGTGGTGGCCGTAGAAAGGTAGCCCCGCACTAAATGCTGATATCATATCATCCACCAGGGATCACACTTCTTACAGTTACAGTGGTGGCCGTAGAAAGGTAGCCCCGCACTAAATGCTGCTATCATATCCATGGGATCAGGGATTACACTTCTTACAGTTACAGTGGTGGCCGTAGAAAGGTAGCCCCGCACTAAATGCTGCTATCATACCATGGGATCATCAGGAATTACACTTCTCACAGTTACAGTGGTGGCCGTAGAAAGGTAGCCCCGCACTAAATGCTGCTATCATATCATCCACCAGGGATCACACTTCTCACAGTTACAGTGGTGGCCGTAAAAAGGTAGCCCCGCACTAAATGCTGCTATCATACCATCCACCAGGGATCACACTTCTTACAGTTACAGTGATGGCCGTAAAAAGGTAGCCCCGCACTAAATGCTGCTATCATATCATCCACCAGGGATTACACTTCTTACAGTTACAGTGGTGGCCGTAGAAAGGTAGCCCCGCACTAAATGCTGCTATCATACCATCCACCAGGGATCACACTTCTTACAGTTACAGTGATGGCCGTAAAAAGGTAGCCCCGCACTAAATGCTGCTATCATATCATCCACCAGGGATCACACTTCTTACAGTTACAGTGGTGGCCGTAGAAAGGTAGCCCCGCACTAAATGCTGATATCATATCATCCACCAGGGATCACACTTCTTACAGTTACAGTGGTGGCCGTAGAAAGGTAGCCCCGCACTAAATGCTGCTATCATATCCATGGGATCAGGGATTACACTTCTTACAGTTACAGTGGTGGCCGTAGAAAGGTAGCCCCGCACTAAATGCTGCTATCATACCATGGGATCATCAGGAATTACACTTCTCACAGTTACAGTGGTGGCCGTAGAAAGGTAGCCCCGCACTAAATGCTGCTATCATATCATCCACCAGGGATCACACTTCTCACAGTTACAGTGGTGGCCGTAAAAAGGTAGCCCCGCACTAAATGCTGCTATCATACCATCCACCAGGGATCACACTTCTTACAGTTACAGTGATGGCCGTAAAAAGGTAGCCCCGCACTAAATGCTGCTATCATATCATCCACCAGGGATCACACTTCTTACAGTTACAGTGGTGGCCGTAGAAAGGTAGCCCCGCACTAAATGCTGCTATCATATCATCCACCAGGGATTACACTTCTTACAGTTACAGTGGTGGCCGTAGAAAGGTAGCCCCGCACTAAATGCTGCTATCATACCATCCACCAGGGATCACACTTCTTACAGTTACAGTGATGGCCGTAAAAAGGTAGCCCCGCACTAAATGCTGCTATCATATCATCCACCAGGGATCACACTTCTTACAGTTACAGTGGTGGCCGTAGAAAGGTAGCCCCGCACTAAATGCTGCTATCATATCATCCACCAGGGATCACACTTCTTACAGTTACAGTGGTGGCCGTAGAAAGGTAGCCCCGCACTTAATGCTGCTATCATACCATCCACCAGGGATTACACTTCTTACAGTTACAGTGGTGGCCGTAGAAAGGTAGCCCCGCACTAAATGCTGCTATCATATCATCCACCAGGGATCACACTTCTTACAGTTACAGTGGTGGCCGTAAAAAGGTAGCCCCGCACTAAATGCTGCTATCATATCATCCACCAGGGATTACACTTCTTACAGTTACAGTGGTGGCCGTAAAAAGGTAGCCCCGCACTAAATGCTGCTATCATACCATGGGATCATCAGGGATTACACTTCTTACAGTTACAGTGGTGGCCGTAGAAAGGTAGCCCCGCACTAAATGCTGCTATCATATCATCCACCAGGGATTACACTTCTTACAGTTACAGTGGTGGCCGTAGAAAGGTAGCCCCGCACTAAATGCTGCTATCATATCATCCACCAGGGATTACACTTCTTACAGTTACAGTGGTGGCCGTAGAAAGGTAGCCCCGCACTAAATGCTGCTATCATATCATCCACCAGGGATCACACTTCTTACAGTTACAGTGGTGGCCGTAGAAAGGTAGCCCCGCACTAAATGCTGCTATCATATCATCCACCAGGGATCACACTTCTCACAGTTACAGTGGTGGCCGTAGAAAGGTAGCCCCGCACTAAATGCTGCTATCATATCATCCACCAGGGATCACACTTCTCACAGTTACAGTGGTGGCCGTAGAAAGGTAGCCCCGCACTAAATGCTGCTATCATATCATCCACCAGGGATTACACTTCTTACAGTTACAGTGGTGGCCGTAAAAAGGTAGCCCCGCACTAAATGCTGCTATCATATCATCCACCAGGGATCACACTTCTCACAGTTACAGTGGTGGCCGTAAAAAGGTAGCCCCGCACTAAATGCTGATATCATATCATCCACCAGGGATCACACTTCTTACAGCTACAGTGTAACATCTCCAGAAGTTATATTTACCAGTCTCGTTTTCACACAATCTAAATGAGTGAAATTGTGTCTGAATAATTGTTGTTAACCCACTCTAAACTTCTGTATTTTTTATCAAAATTTATTATGTAATAACAACGTAGGAGCAAATGAACATTAATCATTTAAAAGTTCGAGTTTCAGTCTTAAAATGTGTGTGAACAAGGCACCAGAGCAACATCCTTAAATTTGTGGGGCTGGTCCGCAAAACCTAACCAGTGACAAAAATCCATTTTCAGGTGTTTACATTTTCTAACAGATTTATTGTTCTATTGCCATTTAATACCAAAACAATTAAAATCAGACGTCTACTTTTCTTTTGATTGCGATTTAAATAGCTACATGTATTAAGAACAAAATGCAAACGTAAGCTACAAAATGACGTCGCCTCAGAAACGCTTTACTCAAATGTACATTAATTCTTGAAAATGTTCTGTTTTACAAATGGAAACACACATTTTAAAACACATTCAATATCATGTTCATTTAATTCTATAAATCAAAATTAAGCAACCAAAGACACTTCCGAGAAAGCTCTTAGTTTATGACGTCACACTTTAATTTGGAGATACTTGACGTCATAAGCAACGACACTGATAAAGGTTTTGTCATGTGAGCGTCTATTAATATTTAATCTCCCTTAAACTTCACACTGAATATGCATTTTACGTAGAAAACGAAATTTTCAGGATTATAACTCTTGTTGGTGTTTCAAACGAATATTCAAGATACCGGACAAGTTACTTGCTATATGCCCTTCCTTAGATGTCAACTTTGAATCAGACAAAAAGCTATTTTGAAACCCCTTGAAACAATGCGCTGAATTATAGCCTCTAAACATGTAGCAGTTAATTCATACATCATCCATTTACAATGTCCTAGGGAGAACGCTTTTTGTAATAACCTCGTTATTCACTCGTTGCATAAGTCCAGTCTGTTCAGATTTTATTGCTAAAAAATTGGCGTCTTTATGTAGTCTCGTTATACTAAACTGTGTTTTTTGTGTATAAAGTTTTCATCTATTACATTGTACAATATACAGTAAAACCTCACTTAAAAACAACCTCAATACTGAGACCACCTCAATACTGAGACCACCTCAATACTGAGACCACCTCATTACTGAGACCACCTCAATACTGAGACAACATTAATACTAAGACCACCTCAATACTGAGACCACCTCAATACTGAGACCACCTCAATACCGATACCACCTCAA
Organism: Mactromeris polynyma; assembly: GCA_032209605.1. Lineage (NCBI taxonomy): Eukaryota > Metazoa > Mollusca > Bivalvia > Venerida > Mactridae > Mactromeris > Mactromeris polynyma. The sequence goes on along the minus strand of JASFXZ010000043.1, from coordinate 1,517,906 downwards.
TACTGAGAGCACCTCAATACTGTGACCACCTCAATACTAAGACCACCTCAATACTGAGACCACCTCAATACCGATACCACCTCAATACTGAGACCACCTCAATACTGAGATCACCTCAATACTGAGACCACCTCAATACTGAGACCACCTCAATACTGAGACCACCTTAATACTGAGACCACCTCAATACTGAGACCACCTCAATACTAAGACCACCTCAATACTGAGATCACCTCAATACTGAGACCACCTCAATACTGAGACCACCTCAATACTGAGACCACCTCAATACTGAGACCACCTCAATACTGAGATCACCTCAATACTGAGACCACCTCAATACTGAGATCACCTCAATACTGAGACCACCTCAATACTGAGATCACCTCAATACTGAGATCACCTCAATACTGAGAACACATCAATACTGAGACCACCTCAATACTGAAACCACCTCAATACTGAGAACACCTCAATACTGAGATCACCTCAATACTGAGAACACCTCAATACTAAGACCACCTCAATACTAAGACCACCTCAATACTGAGAACACCTCAATACTAAGACCACCTCAATACTGAGAACACATCAATACCGATACCACCTCAATACCGATACCACCTCAATACTGAGACCACCTCAATACTGAGAACACATCACTACTGAGAACACATCAATACTGAGAACATATCAATACTGAGAACACCTAAATACTGAGACCACCTCAATACTGAGACCACCTCAATACTGAGAACACCTCAATACTGAGAACACATCAATACTGAGACCACCTCAATACCGATACCACCTCAATACTGAGAACACATCAATACTGAGAACACATCAATACTGAGAACACCTCAATACTGAGACCACCTTAATACTGAGACCATCTCAATACTGATAACACATCAATACTGAGAACACATCAATACTGAGAACACATCAATACTGAGACCACCTCAATACTGAGACCATCTCAATACTGATAACACATCAATACTGAGAACACATCAATACTGATAACACATCAATACTGAGACCACCTCAATACTGATAACACATCAATACTGAGAACACATCAATACTGAGACCACCTCAATACTAAGACATCCTCAGTACTGAGGCCACCTCAATACTGAGACCACCTCAATACCGATACCACCTCAATACTGAGACCACCTCAATACTGAGATCACCTCAATATTGAGAACACATCAATACTGAGAACACATCAATACTAAGACCACCTCAATACTGAGACCACCTTAATACTGAGACCACCTTAATACTGAGACCACCTCAATACTGAGAACACATCAATACTGAGACCACCTCAATACTAAGACCTCCTCAGTACTGAGACCACCTCAATACTGAGACCACCTCTAAATTCAGACAACAATTGTCAAGTCCATTTAATCTCAGTATTAGGACCACCTGCATAAGAAGACCAGTTTTTAAGGGTCCCAGTGGTGGTCTAATTATTGAGGTTTTACTGTAGATAAAATAGTATACCTAATTTGGCCTAATATTGTTTTCATTTGCTACACAAGTCCAGGTTTATTTTGGTTTTATGAGATAATTATCTATTGGAATATAATTGAAAAAAAAGTACTCGCTCCTAAAATTCTTCTTTTAGCGTTTTAGGTCATGAGAAATATATATTTAGAGGTCAGTTTGTATGGAGATTCGTTATTTTCATATTGTATTGATTTGCAGAAATTTCAAATGTGACGCATTATTAACTGTGTTTATGACATTTTATACGTTTTCGTTCTGCCAAAATTAAATAAACTACTCATTATTATTACACAAGCATAATTTAAAACGATGCGTCTTAATTGGAAGTGTGCAATTAATTGGTTTTATGATGTACGATTGCAGAAGATGGTGGGCGCCGAGTTTGTCTATTTTTCATTCTTGCCACAATACCATGGGGATATTATAACGACTATCACCGGAATGATTCCAAACGAAATTGACATATCTAACCTAAATGATATTCTATTCAATCTCCCATGTACTTGACACAAATAATCTCGCCATCCTTAACTGTCAACGTTACAAAGATTTGACAAAAACAGAATTTGATAGTGAAAACAATCAGTTTGAACATTTCGGTTGCGTATGGATTAGGGCTTTTTCCAAGTAAATGTATAAATGTCTCATACAGACATTGGAGTAAGCTATAACACTATTAGAATACTTTACCATGTGAAATGTTCTAGTATACGCGTGTATAAACAATTACAATAAGTAATGTTTTACATGCATACAGAAAAATACTACATACGATGTCAATGCTTTTAAAAGCATACTTTTCTTAGTTTGACATATTATGGATTCCCACTCCCATTTCAGTCCCATCCTTCTACTCCCTTGTTTTTGTAAATAGCTAGACAATGCCTTATCGCCCCATCCCCAGAGTCGTTTGCCCTTACACTTTCCCAACTACTTGGTGTTTATGTGCGGATGACTCCCTGGGTTCTGTGTGAGGCGGTATTGTCTTGGGAATGTGGTTGTCCCTGTACAAATTTATTAATTTAATAATTCGATTTGATATGTCTTCATCGTGCAGTTAACCATAGTTAAATGATGTTTAAGTTTACGGTATCACCCCAGTGTTATGTCTAGTAAGAGTATGGTCTTGCTTATGAATGAATGATGAATTAATACAATTACGTAATAGCAGGACACTATTCCTCTAATCTATGATATAAATAACATAATTAGCATCTATAAATTCGTCCAAAGAGCAGTGAACGGTCTACATGGTGCAATAACCTGAAAAATAAATGCGTGATGTGATCAGGGTACAATCTCCTAGTACATAATTGCCATAGAGCAATGTACGAGTATTTGCATAGCGATACGTTCTTCACAGTTCATTCAAGAAATATGCATTATTTTGATGTACCGAACGTGCGGAATAATACTGTATTGTACCATAGTTTCGTAAGATTTCTTTGAAGCTTTTAATTGAGCGGAGGGGCTTATTTTAATGTAAACTAAAGGGGATGGACTTAGATATCAAAGGACCGAATGCATTAACTTACAGTATGGTATTGAAATATATTCCTGTAAAATACGTTGTATATCTAATACAGATACATTAAAAAAATATTATAAATATTTAATGCTGAATCAATAATAGTTTTATTCTTGCATACATGTGTCTTATGTGTGGTGACTGTGGTTGTTTTATTTTCAGATCATCGTAACTTTTGTATCTTTTGATGATCTCATTTCTCATTATAATTATGTTGTATGTATGAGCATGTGTAGTTGTGCAGATAGTTTAAATGTTGATTTCTTACATTGTAGATGTTTGAAGACCATCTTGTAAAAAAGTAACACCTGTAGCTTATTGTGATCTCTTCATGAAATAAAGGTATTATTATTATAATGGGTATTAGATACTTGCACTGTTACCACACTTTGACAAAACGTGACATTTCATATCAGTACTTTCATTACCAGAATTGGTTCAACATTGATTCGATTGCTTAAATATATGGGGCTTTAAATTTTTACATTCATGATGCTTGCCTTGTAAACTTATTTGCATACGTCACATGATATGGAGAAACGCCTGTTTTGTACACGCATTCTTGTGATTGGACTATGATACAAAACAGAGTAAACGCGCTTGCATTATTTTTGTATTGTGTTGGCAAACTACAGCGTGCCGAAAAATAAAGCTATAGTGTATATATATAGCCATGTTGTTGTTCGCCATTGCGCTTGATGACACTATCAAACCGCATTGCAGTAAATATACATACATATATAATTATATAGCCATGGTTCACGTAAATTTATGATATGACCAAGGTAAAGGGTATTCTGGGATATGACCATATTGAAAAAAGTATTGTGTATGATAAGACCATAATACAAGACAATTGCATGTTGGCACAATCATACAGTAGACGATACAAAGATTATCTCTAAAAGTCAAGTGCGTGTTAGCTCAATCCAACAGTTAACGATACAAAGGTCAACTGCTTGATAGCTTAATCCTACCGTTAACGATACAAAGGCCACTGCTTGTTAGCTAAATCCTACACTTTACGATACAAAGGTCAACTGCGTGTTAGCTAAATCCAACAGTTAACGATACAAAGGTCAACTGCTTGATAGCTAAATCCTACAGTTAACGATACAAAGGTCAACTGCGTGGTGTGAGCTAAATCCTACAGTTAACGATACAAAAGTCAACTGCATGTTAGCCAAATACTACAGTTATCGATACAAAAGTCAACTGCTCGTTATAGCTAAATCCAACAGTTATCAATACAACGTTCAACTGCATGTAAGCTTAATCCTTCAGTTTACGATACAAAAATCAACTGGATATTATAGCTAAATATTACAGTTAATTATACAAAGGTCAACTGCAATATTTAACTAAATACTATACTGCATGTTAGCTAAATACTTCCGTTAACGATACAGAGGTCAGCTGCATATTAAAACTAAAAACTACAGTTAACGATACAAAGGTCAACTGCATATTAAAGCTAAATACTACAGTTAACGATGCAAAGGTCAACTGCCTGTTTTAGCTAAATATTACAGTTAACGATGCAAACGTTAACTGCATGTTATTGCTAAATCCTAAAGTTAACGATACAGAAGCCAACGGCAAGTTATAACTAGACCCTACAGTTAACGATGCAAGGGTCAACTGCCTGTTATAGCTAAATATTACAGTTAACGATGCAAACGTTAACTGCATGTTATTGCTAAATCCTAAAGTTAACGATACAGAAGCCAACGGCAAGTTATAACTAGACCCTACAGTTAATGATTCAAAGGTCAACTGCCTGTTATAGCTAAATATTACAGTTAACGATGCAAACGTTAACTGCATGTTATTGCTAAATCCTAAAGTTAACGATACAGAAGCCAACGGCAAGTTATAACTAGACCCTACAGTTAACGATGCAAAGGTCAACTGCCTGTTATAGCTAAATATTACAGTTAACGATGCAAACGTTAACTGCATGTTATTGCTAAATCCTAAAGATAACGATACAGAAGCCAACGGCAAGTTATAACTAGACCCTACAGTTAATGATTCAAAGGTCAACTGCCTGTTATAGCTAAATATTACAGTTAACGATGCAAACGTTAACTGCATGTTATTGCTAAATCCTAAAGTCAACGATACAGAAGCCAACGGCAAATTATAACTAGACCCTACAGTTAACGATGCAAAGGTCAACTGCCTGTTATAGCTAAATATTACAGTTAACGATGCAAACGTTAACTGCATGTTATTGCTAAATCCTAAAGTTAACGATACAGAAGCCAACGGCAAGTTATAACTAGACCCTACAGTTAATGATTCAAAGGTCAACTGCCTGTTATAGCTAAATATTACAGTTAACGATGCAAACGTTAACTGCATGTTATTGCTAAATCCTAAAGTTAACGATACAGAAGCCAACGGCAAGTTATAACTAGACCCTACAGTTAACGATGCAAAGGTCAACTGCCTGTTATAGCTAAATATTACAGTTAACGATGCAAACGTTAACTGCATGTTATTAATAAATCCTAAAGATAACGATACAGAAGCCAACGGCAAGTTATAACTAGACCCTACAGTTAATGATTCAAAGGTCAACTGCCTGTTATAGCTAAATATTACAGTTAACGATACAAAGATTATCTCATACAACTGCATGTTAGCTAAATACTACAATTAACGATACTAAGGTCAAATGCATGTTAGCTAAATACTACAGTTAACGATACAAACGTCAACTGCATGTAATACCTAAATACTACAGTTAACGATACAAAGATCAACTGCATGTTATAGCTAAATACTACAGTTAACGATACAAACGTCAACTGCATGTAATACCTAAATATTATAGTTAACGATACAAACGTCAACTGCATGTAATACTTAGCTAAATACTACAGTTAACGATACAAACGTCAACTGCATGTAATAGCTAAATACTACAGTTAACGATACAAAGCTCAACTGCATGTAATACCTAAATACTACAGTTAACGATACAAACGTCAACTGCATGTAATAGCTAAATACTACAGTTAACGATACAAAGCTCAACTGCATGTAATACCTAAATACTACAGTTAACGATACAAACGTCAACTGCATGTAATACCTAAATTCTGCAGTTAACGATACAAAGATCAACTGCATGTAATAGGTAAATACTACAGTTAACGATACAAAGATCAACTGCATGTAATAGCTAAATCCTACAGTTAACGATACAAAGCTCAACTGCATGTTAGCTAAATACTACAATTAACGATACAAAGATTATCTCATACAAATCAACTGCATTTTAGCTAAATACTACAGTTAACGAAACAAAGATTATCTCATACAAATCAACTGCATGTTAGCTAAATACTACAGTTAACGATATAAAGATTATCTCATACAACTGCATGTTAGCTAAGTACTAGTTAACGATACAAAGATTATCTCATAAAAGTCAACTGCATGTTAGCTAAGTACTAGTTAACGATACAAAGATTATCTCATACAAATCAACTGCATTTTAGCTAAATACTACAATTAACGATACTAAGGTCAAATGCATGTTAGCTAAATACTACAGTTAACGATACAAATCAACTGTATGTTAGCTAAATACTACAGTTAACGATATAAAGATTATCTCATACAACTGCATGTTAGCTAAGTACTAGTTAACGATACAAAGATTATCTCATACAACTGCATGTTAGCTAAGTACTACAATTAACGATATAAAGATTATCTCATACAACTGCATGTTAGCTAAGTACTAGTTAACGATACAAAGATTATCTCATACAACTGCATGTTAGCTAAATACTACAGTTAACGATATAAAGATTATCTCATACAACTGCATGTTAGCTAAGTACTAGTTAACGATACAAAGATTATCTCATACAACTGCATGTTAGCTAAATACTACAATTAACGATACTAAGGTCAAATGCATGTTAGCTAAATACTACAGTTAACGATACAAATCAACTGCATGTTAGCTAAATACTACAGTTAACGATATAAAGATTATCTCATACAACTGCATGTTAGCTAAGTACTAGTTAACGATACAAAGATTATCTCATACAACTGCATGTTAGCTAAGTACTAGTTAACGATACAAAGATTATCTCATAAAAGTCAACTGCATGTTAGCTAAGTACTAGTTAACGATACAAAGATTATCTCATAAAAGTCAACTGCATTTTAGCTAAATTCAACAGTAACGTCTTTTTACACAAGTCATCTGTATGTTGGCCTATTCCTGCAGTTCTCGGCATATAGGCTATTGCGTACAAGTCAACTGCTCTATGGCTAAATGTGCGAGTTGTTTTAAGAACAGAACGCCTAAGGCAAGTGCATTAGCCGTTAAATAAGAGGATAATTACATTTTGTTACCGTTAAACTACAAATATAATGCTCGAAATTACGTTGTGTGTCGCGTACAATCGTTCTGCAATTTAATTTACTTGGAATAGTTGCTCTACGGATATTGTAACAACTGTCAACAATTGGTAATTCAAAAGAGTTCATAAAAACTATGTAAATTGTATTTCGATCTCACGAAAAGAGATTCTAAGAAGCGTCAATTTTGAAAAGGGATCGACTTGTAACTGTCATTTATAGATGAGACATTCTCATTTATCCATAATTATTTCGATAATCGGCAAGATCATTCCTTGCACCCCTATTCCCATACATGTTTACATATGCACCTCCTCACTCCGTAATGTTGTGTAGACTGTTGTTCCCCTGGGGTCCGTGTGTGGAGGCCTTGTCTCATGTATGTAACGTTCCCTGCAACAACTTAATGAATTGATTCATGATAGTATTGGAAAGGACCACATACGCATAGTGTTCGTTTTAAGTTATTTGTCGGCGCAGCCGTACTAACATGGTTTTGCTATTTGCATATCAATGTTGTGTAAACAAATCAAATCTTACGTTAATCACTAAACCAAATTCTCTTCAATCGAACAACGTTTGTAACATTGACGCGGATTGGTTAACCTTAGATTAGGGATACGTTATCTTACCGAAATCCACTGAAAATCGATGAATTTACCGAAATCCATCTTGAATCTGGAGTGAATAGCAGTCGTAACATCTCGACAATTTTTTAATGTGGCACAACAAATCTTAACCTTCAAATTGCGCCTACCATCTTTTTTCAAGATATTTCTTGTTTAATTTTAAACTTATTTAGTTTCCACAGATTGAGCACCAAGGCAACCAAATTGATATTAATCATACTCAGAGACTGGTTCCCGGGTAAACAACGTGATCGTTCGATTCATTGATTCTAAGTTCGTGATTCAACATCGCCAAAGACGGGGTTTTAACTTACAACCTTCGAGTAAGGATTAGGAACTAGTCCCCCTCTACTAATATACCGCCTAAGTGGTGTCGTGCATATTGAACACTTTTCTTTCTTATAATTTATCTCGGTATCACGTTTTTAATGGTAGCGTATGGGAAAATTTCGAAATTGATAACACTGTAACAAAATAGGTCGTTAAATTATTTTAAATTGTTTGCTTTCATTGGGGTTAACGCCATTTTCAATATTGTTTCAGTCGTACACGGCGGCCAGTTGACCCATCCAGTTTTCCAGGAATTAAATATCAACCCGTACAAACTTGCTCTTCCGCAAGCAAGTGACAACTTCTCCACATGCGGAGGACATGACCGTAGCCAATGTCACGGAAGAACATAACCAACCCAAACCCGGGATTCGAACCCAAACCTATCGGGTGACAGTCTAGCTCTACACCAACCGAGCTAGTCGGGTCAGCTACATGTATTTTAAGTTGTATACATGTGTAATTATGTCTCAGTTTCATTGTTATTGCTATAAAGTATTAGATGATGAGCTTCGTTGATTCATACAAACTTATATGTGCACAGATATTTACTGGGGTATAAATATGCAGGTATCATTAGTTGGAACCGATTCAAGTCACTGGCCACTAGAGCACGTCCTTAGCTATATGTAAATATAAATTGTTCTCCATAAGTTAACACTATAGAATTGGTTATTTGGAAAACCCGAAGTCAGTCGTGGAATATATTGATAGTACATGGTTTCAACTAGCCCATTTCAATTTAACGTGCATTAGGAAGATACATCGGAATCTAATATTTAATTCGGATGATACCAAATCCTCGGATAGACGAATACACGGGGTCCAATTGCAGTTATTCTCTCTTTGTTATCAAAACCATGTTTATTTTACAAGTTCATTGTTCTTAAGGTTTTTCATACATTGTGCATTAATTAACTGCATATATTATAAACGAAAATAGTTAATATTAAAGAGGTTTTCTTAATCATTTAAAGAAAATCAGACATTTTATTGTTTATATGTGAGATCCACCACCGTTTGATTAAGTCCCGAATTCTTGTCAATTGTTCAATCTAAATCCCCAAGTGTACCCGAGTACAATCGTCAGGAGATAATTCACTTGTCATAATATTTTCCTGAGCGAATGAATAATAAATGAAGTATACCGTTGTTTTAAAATAATCGAGATGGTTTTCTCCAAGACAGCTGATTAGTATGGTGAACTGGAAATCATTGAAGATTAAAATAAAATATGAATAAGATTATGTGGAGATCGAATAATTATTGATATCATTGTTACAGTTTTGTCACGCATGTTTTTGCCCTGTCATTCAACCTTCTTCGTACGATTGCAGGTTTGCTCGATTATATTACGGTAGAGATAGGACTGCTCAGGGAAGTAACTCGTGCTGTCTTCTTGTGCTAAATATGAAAAAGTAGTCCTAAATTGGGCGGATTACGGCTATAACGCTCAATTCTCCGATTTTGTTTGAAAATTTAAACTGCAGTTTACATTTACATAGCGGAAGGTTTTATAAAATGTAAGCAGAAGATTTTCCTTCTATCAGTCTGATATATATAACATAATACATGTATTTTTTTATAAAAATATATCTAGAATCTATTTTTATATAATCAATGCAATGTATACGATGAATAATTTCATATTCCTCTGTTGATAATACTGTCAGACTACGAAAATTCATTGGTTTTATACATTGCAGATGAACATCAAACAGCAAAAATTTACATTCAAGTAAAGCAGACGATACTAGAATACAGCATTTTACAATTATGACACTTTCGCTGAGATATCATTCACATATATCGTTGGTATGAAAGTGCTTTCGCTCGAACCATCAACATTTCCCCCCAAGATTTCGAATAGCTCGCATCAAAATTTGACATATTCGTCTAGACACGCCTTGTTACGAGTGAAATATTTCAGCATGTCTCGACTTAAGATCAGTTTAAGCGATCGCAATTCATGTAATTTACAGTCGAAGGTGTCAGCGGTAGTGAACATTATAACAGTAGTTCCTTCAAATATACCACTGGTAATCAAAACCACTTACATTGGATATTTAACAGATATGTTTCTGGACATTCTAGAGGCGCTAGTACTGCAAAACAATCCGGGGGAAATGGGGCATAGAGCGTGTAGGCACTTTGACAGAACCCCGCCCGGGACCGATCTCTAGCAGGGACGCATATATACGGCGAAACAGACAGGAAAGGAGAATGCCAGTGGACGCATGTAACCGCCGGTAAAGCAGTATTTATACCTGGTACAGTGACCCATATATGTGCTCATCAGTAATTATACTTGTACAGCGGCCCTTACGCATATATTATACATGTATCTTAACGTATATTGTAACTACTGTTATTACTACATGTGACATGTGTCACTATATTTTGAATAATTAAAATTTAGTGAAACGAATATTTTTCAAAGCACACAACGTTGACGTAGACGAGTCCGAATTATTATAACTATATTATAAAAACTCCTACCGGTGTAGTGGTAGATTATCACCGTTTCAAGCTATCCCCGGTAACTTAAAGTCGCGTTCAGATCATCGGGACTCGATTTCAAAACACCCCAGGGGATAACTTGAATGTGATTTCAAGCTACCCCCTACGATTTCAGATTATCTCCCTCATTCCTTATTTATGTTTATATATATACATTTACCAAGAATAAATTGAAAGGAACAGCAAATGATATCAACAAAAAACAACAGCAGCAGGAACGTCAACGGCAGCAGCAACACCAACAACAATAGCAGCAGTGTAATTAACATTATATTGATGCTTTTACATTTTGAAACTAGCTTTCGATTTTATACGTTTTATATTTTTCATTCAACTAACTTAATCATGAGCTCAGTGACCGAGGGGTAATATAAACAGCGCAGAGTAATGATATAAGGGGATGATATGAAATCGATTTCAGAATACTGATGGGGATAACTATTCTTTACACAGTGTATCTTATTATAACAGTGCATGCGATATAGTGCAATTGTGTGCATTTGACAACTATCATTTAATAGCTTAAATTAAAAAATATCCATTTTGTTACAAATTTGATTAGTACCAATTGAATGTATATATGCTAAATTCGTATTGCGTTATCAAGGACAGAAAACAACCGACACTATCAAAATAAAATTTGTTCAGACAAAATACATGTGTTTCTAGACAAATAGACATTTTAATTTGATATTTGCGATATTCACTACTTTGATCAAATACCGATTCTTGTCAGTGTTCAATCTAAGTCCCCTAGTGTATCCGAGTACAGTCCCCGGGAGATTATTTATGTTTCATCATATTTTTCCTGATCGAATGAATAATAAATGAAGTACACTGATGTCTTAAAATGGGGCTGGTTTTCTCTCAGGCAGTTGATATAATCACGGATACCGAGCTTGAACGTATTAAAGGTAGAAAGTCTTATTTTCTATCAAAATATGTTATTAATAATGAAGAGAAAAATGCGCGTTAATGACTTCATACTCTCATTTCTCATATTTCTGACTAAGAATATTTTCTCTAACATATAAGACTACGTACCTTTAAGGATAAAAATAAACTTATGATGTGACGATATCGAAGATTGATAGATTGTACGATTTCTATCTAAATATCTCGGTACAAAGGTGTTCAAGTTTAATTGGTTGTAGCGCACCGTCACTGAAAGATGGCATTTTAACGACATCATGGGAACAGATGAATAGTAAAAAGGTTTTTTCTGCTTTTAAATAATCATACGTTGACTTTTGCGTATCCTGCATGAGGTTTTGATTTTAGAATATATTGTACTGCTGATCATAGTATGTACCGCATTCCTCTAGATTGCAGCATTCGTACAAGCAACGTTAAATTTCAACCAGACAATAACATTTTTAGGAAAACTATTTTGGACATTTGCAGATTCGGAACGAGTCACGAATCAACGGGTTACCATGAAACCACAAGATTAAGTTAACTGTTCCCGTATTCAATTTGTTATTCCTGTATTTCAGCGGTGCTACTTCGTTCCATCATATGTGAAAATATCGGTGTGGATAATCAATCTAGATCTACATGAAAAGTCATGTATGCCTGTATATAAAACGTTTTCTTTTTAAAATACTGTGGATTACATCGATCTTTGAAAAAAACACGTAAAAACGTCCGATTGAACCAAATACCGATAACATTTCAAGAACCATTTGCATTTCTGAACTACTCACATTAACAACTCAAAGTGCTGAAAGCACTGAAGTTGTTCGGTATTGAACACTGGTTTTGTATTCAACACTTACAAATTCACAGAAAGTACGATTCATTATTTAACCATTAAATTTAATTGCGCAGTAAAGATTACTACCAGTATTGAGTATGTTATGCAGGTTACGCTCAGATGTTGAACTGTTTTTAACCGATTTACTTACCTGTTATTCTTGCGCCACTTCAGGAAAAAAGTAGTCAAGTTTCGTATTAAGGCTGTATAAAGGCGACTGTCGAAAATTTACCATAGAACTAGGTGTTCTACCGAACAACTAAAAACAAAACCAAAATGGTCAATGAAGGAGCGATTCTCGTAAGTTGTTATTAAACCACTCTGTAACAGCGACAACAATTGCCGTAATGGTGTAATTAAACAGGATAGTAACACGCACAAACTCGGAACAAATAGCACTTGAATATCAAATATTTAGTTAGTTCCGTCCCCTGAAAGTGACGGACCTGAGTTACGAGATGTGGGCTTTATACATCTTAATAAGCTGTGGAATAATGCCATCATTAGGTGCCAAGTTTTGATAAATTATTTAGAATATGGAAACAGGAAAAAGTTTTTGTACTCTGCATGAAACACATTAAAATTCACATAATTGGTATCGACTAAATGAAATGTCCCTAGTATTTGATTTTATGAAGCCTTAAACTCATACCATCTGTTCAATGACGTCTTAAAGTTTCATCATGATAAGCTATGTATCGTCACTAAAATGATTTTAATTCCGCATTTGCAGCTAATTATTTTCACAATGATTTTTCCATTTTATATTTTTAATAATTATTTTATATAACGTTTGTCTGCATTACGCACTCACTGATAAACTAAGTTGGGACAGAATATAAGTGTATATTGTAAGCCCGTAGACAGAGGCAACATTAAACCGAGGCAATAATTATTCAACATTTTATATAGTTTCAAGCAATTCTTCCTGCATTTATTCACATTATTTAAGGTCACTTTAAGGAAATTTTAACCGAGGCATGCCTCGGTGTGCCTCAGCATAGCTGCGGGCCTGTGTTCCACAGAAAAGCTCATAAACGTTATTGCGGTAAATAATGTTTTGGGATAAAGCGGTTCCTTATAATTCATATGTAGTTAAAGATAGTAGACTGGCAATCTCAACAAAATCAGCATAGTTATATTAACGGTTATTTCAGAAGGTATCCTATAATTAAATAACCTCTAAGGATAAAACTCAGAAAAACTTGTCTGGAAAAAAATACATTAATCCAATTCATGGTTCGTTCTTTGTATACAAGGGCATGAACTATTCCGTGTGTGTACATCTGAAGTTGTGAGTTTATGCTTCACGCACCAGTAATCCTTAGCCAATACTTAGCAACGTTCATTCATCTTTGACACCAAAAAAACGCCAGGTATGTTCAATTTAAATAAGTTGTTTTACATCAGTTGTGAAACAAGTTGTTACAGCTTACAAGAATCACATTCGGCGACTGTATCCTGGGTTACTAACCAAATAAGCAATTTGACAATCGTAGTCGAACTAAGTTGTTACGGGGAACGCCGTGTACATAAAAGAGAAAGAATAAGATGCTACAGGGAACGCCACATACATAAGACAGTGCCTCCCCACATACTCTCCTTTAGCATCGGGCGCTTATTCCGATACCTTCATAATCACCCTCCCGCACAACTGATATTTTCTATATTTAGACAGGCGAGTCGACATGCCTCCACAGCCATTCAGCGAGCCGCTTACAACGACTAGCGTATGTCTCAAATGTAGGACAGTAAACATGTGTAAACAAGTAAAAAATTGCTGCCTGATGCGAACTTATGTGAACTAACAGTATGTGTTTATTATGCTTTAATGTGCAACTATAAATTAATGTATATGAAGTACATTTGTAGTTTTATTAGTAGTTTATGAGGAATTAAATAAGGAACAGACTAGTTTTTGTATTGACAGTAAAATATAAATATAAATTGATAGTCTGGAAAATTTTCATGATAATAAACATCATGCATGTAAATTAAGACAACATTATGCATCTGAAAATGCAAACATTGATTTAAACATATTTATATAAATCACAATCATTATCACGGTAGAAATAAATAATGAAATACCGACAAATTAACATAATTAGTATTTACTAAAAATTAAAAATAACAATAATCATTAAATGATTTTGCATATCATGTCAAAATGTGAGATCACTTCAGTGTAATTAACATGTCAGTGGACAAACAGACGTTCAGCATCACACACTGAATTAATCAAGCAATGTGTGAATGTAAAATGAGTTTAGACATTTTGGAAGTTAGAAAAATAGTGTAATTTAATGTAAATGATAGCTAAAAAGTGACACCTGAGAGAACTATAAAATGCTACCCGAATGAACAAGTGGTAGGAAGTGTAACCAGGCCGTAGTATATGAATGACTATTATAATAAGGCAAAGAACATAGCGAAGATGTTTATGTATGTATGTTTTTATGTTCATAGCTTAAGGAGTTACTTTCAATAAATAAACTTTATTATTATTATCATTAAAGAGAAATAAAACCGTATTTAGTTATATCTCAAACATATTTACAGTGGAAAGAAATAATGCAAAAATGACCAAAATGCAAAACAATAACTCAATACAAAAACATTAATCACTAAATGATATAGCACCTTGTCAAAATGTGAGATCACTTCAGTACGTAACAACCGCATGCTAGCATCACACACTGGATAAGTTATCAAGTAGGTGAATGTATAATGAGTATAAACTTTGTGGATGACTGGATAATGGCTAATTGTATATGTAAATGAAAACTATAAATGATACCTGAATCTACAAAAGTGATAGGTGTACCAGACTGGTTTAGCAGACTAAGCATATGAATGACTAGTGAAGTAAACAAAAAGAACACATTTACATATATCACATACATATTAACAATAGAAAGAAATAATGCAATACTGACCAAAAAGCAAAAACGATTACTCAATACAATCAAAGCGAACAAATGGGGTGTGGGACGGTACCACTTGTCTCTGTAGCCAAGCTGGCAACTCGTTGCATATAAGTTTCAGTTTTGTTACTAAACAGTTTTATAATATCAAAGTGTGTGTAAATAGGTAAGAAGGTTTGCATGGAATATGGAATTAAACAAAAACATAAGACAGAAATGTGAAAAAATTAAAAGAGATCTTCAATCCGACTTGTTCTAGAAATGCTAGATTTTCAATCCAAAATAAAGAAAAATGGTCAGTAATAATGGTAGAACCTTAAGACTATAAAACAAGTAAAATGTTTGTCACGATTGTAAATAAATGAAATAAAAAGATATCAGACGCTTTATGTAACGTTTGTGAATATTTAATTATGCACAACTTTGATGAAAATCTAACAGTTTTTTTAGAGATGAACAGCAGACAAGGTTTTCAAGTTACAGACACCTGTGACCTTGACCTTTAACATTATGACCCCAAATTACAATATGAACTACTAGATTTCATACTGATACTTCCCAGCAAGTTGATGAAAATATAACACTGGGTTTTGGAGATAAAGGGAGAACAAGGCAAACTGGACAGACACAAATACAACATAATACATAATAAATACAACATAAGACATAATAAATACAACATGATGAACACAAATGTACAAGCAATAACAACACTTTTATAATTATACATTGTAGTTAAATATTATTACTAAACTGTTTACTTCATATGCAGTTTAATTGCAAAAACACCATCTTTTATAGTATATACATGAAACCAGGTCAAAGCATTCAAGCTTTGTTTTAAAAGAAACTCTTTTGAGTTCAATCTGTACAAAATGTTGAAAGTATGTTGAAAGTATGTTAGACCAGTTCTATTAAAAGTTGAAAGTAGATTGGGGACACAGCATAGGGCTATCCAAGGAACATTTTTACCAGGTTTGGTTTAAACTGGTCTAGCAGCTTTAGATATATCCAAAATGTGTCAGCGAATCAGATGTTGGATGTAATTTTGGTACAGTACAATCATGTGCCATGTTCATAGCAAATCAGCCAAAGGGTAAATAGTTTTTTTTAAGAAAAAATGTTTGGCAATCAGAAGCCCTTGTGACTATTTTGGAATTTGAGTGGGGCTGAGTGGGACTGTGTGATACAATATTTGAGGACAATCCTCTAATGAACAAATCTACCAAATTTGATTCAAATTGCCCAAGTGGTTTTGGAAATGTAAACGTTTACGACAATGCTGTCGCAGTGGGCAACAGATGGTAAGTGATGGCAATAGGTAACTTGGTTCAGGTGAGCAAAAAACATGGAATTCAGCTTACACTTCTGTAAGCGTACAATTAAACAAGCAGATTTGTCTGAAAAGTGTTACTAAATAAATATTCTACTAATATAAGACATGTACATTGATACAGAAAAAACATATACTTACATGTGCACTATAATACTTAATTCAACAAAAACAGTGTTCCATTTCTTACATATACACATATATGTATAATTGCATATGCAGTGTTAAACAGAGAAATGAAGCCTTAATAAGGTTCATATTAATATGAACATTACTGAGATATAGCAATATACATGATAATATTTCAATTGGGATAGTGATATGTCGAAAGTAGTCATGATTTGTCTGCCGGGGGGGGGGGGGGGGGGTCATTTCAAATGAGTTAAATAATAAAAAAATATCAAAGTGAAACAAACAGCTATAAAACACCGGAAGACTGAGATAAGACATGAATATTGCAAAAGCACATTAACACATTAATCCTAAGACTAGATATCTTACAAACTATCTATAATCAACATATTCAAGTAAGAGGCCCAAGCAAAAACTAAATCAAAATAAGGGAGGGCTGGGTTTTTGTTTTTTAACTTTGAGTGCAAATTTTTTTTTTTACATGTGGTATTTTGTCATATTTAACTTTTGCCATACAGTAAAAAGGCTTATGCACAAATATTATAAAGATTGTCCCTCAAGTACATTTCATTGCACTAAAAACAAGCTGATTTGATACATTTAAGATTAAAGGTATGTTCCAGAAAATACTCCACTCCACAGGATGCAATATATTACCCCCATTACCTACAGAAATAAATTTACTGCTAATGGTAAATTTCAATTTTTAAAAGCCACCAATGAAGAAAATAATAAAGTAGCATGTTAGAGGTTGTGAGGGGAGTTTTTTCTCTCTCTAAAACAGTTGAAAGCAAGAATAAAATCCAAAATGTTGTTTCCAGGGTTCCCTCTGCCATTCACCAATAACATCAAATGTGAAAAAAAAACAATAATTTGGCAACAGTTTTTCAATTTTGGCAACAAAAATATTCCAAAAGAATACATATTTGTAAGCAACTGCATACTTGTTCATGCTTTTTATCAAAATTGGTGTGTGCTTTGAATATGCCACAGGGAATCATGTTTTCAAATTAAAACAAATTAGCACCTTCAATACCGGGATATGAATAAATACTGAATGATATCAGAAATGGAAGTATCTAGTTTTTCGCATAACTTTGATTGAAGTGTCAGTTGTTCCGAATAGATAAGGGTTCACTGCCCTTGTAAGTGCAGGTGACACTTATTTACGGTTTACACAAGGCAAAATATGAAGCTCTAAATGTTCATCTTGCATATCTGGGAACATCTGCTTCACCATTCCTACAGGTACCGCAACTATTTTGTCATCTATTGTTAAGAAGGAGAACTCATCTTCTTCCTGACAAACACTATCCACCTGATCAATTACTTCTTCTAGTGGAAATTCTGTTTTCTGTTAAAATACAATAGTATGGTATATTGTAAGGGTATTAATGAAACATATTTAAGAAATATCTGAACAATGTTTGCTATATTTAGGTGTTGAACCTTTCACCTAGTGTATTCTGATGAAGTGAGGATGAGTGAACGATTCATGTTTATGATAAACAAAAAATATTACTTTAATCTTACTGCTGCATATCGACCCTATGACGGTTTGTCGTTCTTTAATTGCGTATTTCTTTACTTTTCTGCTTTAACAATGGATTTAGTTACATGTTTATTATAACCATGACATATTAATGTCTCCATGTAAAATTTAATGGTATTAAAACCATTAGCTAATAACAATGTATTTCAAAAGAATCAGTTGACAGCTGCTAAAATTATTAAACTAAAACTATCGGAATGGACAAAAAAAATCTTTATGCCTTTTTTGATGATATAAATACTGTACTACAGTATATTCAGAATTTGTTTACAATATTTTGTTTAGCTTAAGTTAACGTGCGACAGGGTTGCAATAATTTGAACTTGCTATTTAAATTTGAATAGCAGAATATCAATGTATCATTTCCTATAATTGCAATAATTAACCACACAATTTGTCTGTTGTTCAAGACACAACAAAAATCAGGGTTCCTACTCTTCCAAGCAAAAATTCAAGGACTCTTCAAAGGTTTTTTTTCGCAAAATTCAAGGACCAAAACAGCATTGGTACTGCTATTTTATTCATTCAACATGTCTTTCAAATTAACTTTTTCCAAGAAAATTATTTGCAATAATTAACCTCACAATTTGTCTGTTGTTCAAGACACAACAAAAATCAGGGTTCCCACTCTTCCAAGAAAAAATTCAAGGACTCTTCAAAGGGTATTTTTCGCAAAATTCAAGGACCAAAACAGCATTGGTACTGCTATTTTATTCATTCAACATGTCTTTCAAATTAACTTTTTCCAAGAAAATTTAAGTATTAAACTTCAAATTATGAACTTATATACAAGGAAATGTTACACTCACTTCACCAAGAGTTTTCAAAGGCTTGCAAACACTATTTTTTATCTGTTTAAAGTGAGTTTATTATACATTAGGAGAACCATGTGACATACCGTATTTAAGGTATTGGATGTTGTTGAAAGGGAAACATCATTTCTGTAAGTGTTTGTAACACTGTCTGTTATGACGAGTCTCCAGGTTGAAAGGTTTCATTCACACATTTGCACCATAAGGCCACCTAACATTAGTTTGTTGCATCTTCAAAATATATTGTCTTTATTTTGACATTCTCAGTACTTCACATACAGCTTCTTCCTGCAATAAAAGGTAAATCAATAAAATACTGCATTAGACTTTCCAATGGATAATGATGAATTTTGCCTTTCATCTCAATTAATGTTTTAAAACAGCCATTCATTTGCTGATCGTGTATCTGAAGACATCAATTTGAAGTTGTCATCAGACAATTATCTTAATTTAGATTCTCCATCTATCATTGGCAGTGTTTTCCGTGGACTTTTAAAATTGAAGGTCATTGCAATTTCATATCCGAGGGTCGTTTCCAAATATTGGAGGTCATACAGGAATATGCTAAATCGAGTCGGCGCTTATGTACTTAATCAATGACACATTCAGTATGCATGTAATGATGAAAGTGAAAGTTGAAACTGATACATAGTTGGAAAATCGCTGTAAGGTTAGAACATGTGGTCGGTGTATTTAATATAACCTGAGAATTTACCATGTTAATTATCACGTATGTTTTAACGAAACATGACTTATTAATGAGGGATAATACTGCAAAATATTAAACAGAGCACAGAGACGAATGCTGGCTGCATCATAACAACACAGGTGGCCGGTGCGTAGCCATGACATTTAAAACCCGCATTGAAAAGAAATATTTTTCAATCTGTCTTATAGTAAGATAAAGGTGTCCAACTTTATACGTATTTACAATGAAAATATATACACACATTTGCTTTGACGTACTTTTCGAAGCCATTTCTCAACCGATTTTTATCACTGATGTCTTAAAATACACACAAGGGATTTATGTCGACAGTGTATATACTCAAAAAATATTCACAAACAGAATAGACTGTTTTTTTTAACGTCAAACATCAAGAATGGCTAGGTCGGACAACTTCCTACCGTTAGACCGAGTCGGTATTTTCAAAACAAAACTACTATAAATCGCTATTCACCTGACGAACGACTTTAGATTTCAATAAGAAACATTTAAAAAAGTATATTTCAGTATCAAACAACTTACAAATCAACACACAGACGCGGAGATCGCTATTTTTTGCTCTCAACTTTCGTTTTACGCGAACGCAGCCATTTTGAAAGGTGGTACCCGGCTCTGAGTAAGAACACTTTTCGTAAGCCGAAAACCAAATAACTTGGTTTTCGGCTTACAAATGTGTTCTTGCGCAGAGCCGGGTACCACCTGCCAAAAAGGCAGCATTCGCGTTAAAGGAAAACTACGAGTGAAATATAACGATCTCCGCGTCTGTATGTCGATTTGTAAGTTGTTTTTTTCAATGCGGGTTTTAAATGTCATGGCTACGCACCGGCCACCTGTGCATAACAATAGACTAACAAATAAAATGTAGGTCAACCACGCTATGGGTCAACCACAACGTTGAAACGATAAAATTCAATAATTATACAGTTGAAAAGATTAGTTAATGACATAAAGCATAATATACAACAAAATCACATACCTTAATTTAGCTTTTGTAGCCTACAACAGCAATAATTACGTTACAACGCACAATCGTTCGTTTCTCGACATAGATTCCCGCCGGTCTGCGCATGCGCACAATAGTCTCTGTTCGATTTTGTTCCCATTTGTTTTCAAAACCGAGTCCATTGCAAAACGACGCTAACAGAATTCAGAATAAAGTTTTATGCGAGTGTGCATTTACTGTCATATAAATGCCACTGTGACTATGGAAATTGCTCGATAAACTAAATAAATCGAGCGTAAGTGACTATCGTTTCGACGGCATGCCAAAATTATTCCAATGCCTGTAAATTGTGTACGTGATTTAAGGTCATTTAAACAACTGTCGATGCGGAATCTGCGTATATTTTAGAATGCGTCTTATCGTTACATGGCATCTTGTTACTCAAATTCGCCACGCTATTTGTATTACGTATCAGTACAATCCTCGATGAAATAACGAAACACTGCCTTCTGTAAATGCTAGACTTTTAATGACATGAAAGTGGGGGGGAGGGATTAATGGATCACATGACAAGTCGAGACAGCTGGCAACAATAGGCCGAAACTGGCCAGAAAATAACCTGAACAACATATAAAGTGAAAGAATTGCACAGGGTAAAGGGAAATATAACAAACATTCAAAACACAAAAAGAAATAATAACTATACAGCGAATTACAGCCTTGGAACTGTCAGTAAAATACTGGAGGTTTAAATCGATTAACAGCTAGCCTACCTCACACTTAATCGCTACATATGGTCATTGATTTCCAACAAAAATACATAGATTGACTAAGTGGGCAGTAACTAATCATTAAAAGCAATACACCATTACGTACATAACAAGAGGGCCATGATGGCGCTATATCGCTCACCCGAGTGCACTACCATTCGTATTTACGAAATAATAATACATATTTACAAAAAAAGAAGTCGTTTTTACGAAATACTATTTCGTATTTATGAAATTATTAATAATTAGTTTTTACGAAAAAATCATTCGTTTTTACGAAATACTTTTTCGTATTTACAAAATAATAATTCGTATTGACAAAAAATAAGTCTTTTTTACCAAATAATACTTTGTTTTACCAAAACTGATTTGTTTTTACGAAATAATAATTCGTTTTGACAAAATAAAAAATCGTTTTTCCGAAAAAATAATTCATATTAACAAAAAATAATTCGAAACATCGAAAGAGGACCACCTAAGGATAATTTCTGCAAAATTTGATCAAAATTTATCGAGTGGTTTAGGAGGAAATGTCATTTATAGTTTCCACTATATACATATAGGGAACACGGCCACGCCCCTGGCGGACATGTTTTTTGACAGAACTTAATAATTTCTGCAATTTTGTAAGAGGACCACTGGACAATGCTACACACCCAATGTCAAAGCTCAAGACCTCATGGTTTGGGATTAAAATCTATGTTTAGCTCCTGTGACCTACTTATCATCCTCGGTACCCAGGCTATTCATAACATTATGTATGTTATGAATAGCCTGGGTACCGAGGATGCCTACTTATGCAACAGACCGGAACCATTTATATTTAACTTTGAAAGTGGACCACCTAAGGATCATTTGTGTGAAGTTTCGTCAAAATCCATTGAGTGGTTTAGGAGGAGATGTTGAACAAGCCCCGTCCCCTGGTGGTCATCTTTTTAGACGAAACCTTATAATTTATGCAATCTTGTAAGAGGACCACTAGACAATGCTACACACAAAATATCAAAGCTCTAGACCTTAAAGCTAGTCAGACCGAAGCCGGACCCAACACGGAGCACCCCGGATTAACACGGAACTTTCCGGATCAAGAAATATCTTGATCCGGGGTGATCCTGGATGAAATTGAGTCGACGGTCCCTCGACGGTCGCAAAACATCGTCACATCGGACGGACCCAACACGGCACCACAACGGATGAACACGGATTACCCCGGTTCCACCACGGCAGCGCCACGGACCGTCCTGGACCAAACACGGATGACACTGGACCATCCCGGATCAACTACGGATTGTCCCGGACCCAACACGGACCGCCTCGGACCAGAATCATTTTGGTAGGCCTGCATTTTGGTTTGTTTCTCATCATTCGGGGTCGGAACGCCATGAGTATGAAAATTGAAAAACAAAATTGTAATAGTACATTAACATGTTATTTATTACATACCATGATATTATATGTGCTATTGTTATGTTGTACTTACCTTTCCTTTCAACAATATACTTACTTTGTGTCTCTTGTGTGTCTCCTCACAGTTGAAGTCCCAGATCGAGCCATCTGTCGCTGCCCAAGGGTCTCTAGCTTCTTCTGAGTCGGAAAGGGAAGAATATGTCGTCGACTCCCCTGGTACCACCCTCGCCAGCCATCTGTAGTACATGTAGCAACTACCGATCAGATTGCAACCTTTCCTGTCCCTACGACGTCGAAAGGTGGAAAGGGAAAGTCCACTAAGAAAAAGGCAACTCGGCGGGCTCCAGGGACCGATGATGATGAGGAGGCTTCCGCCATCACTAACCAGCTTCAACGCCAGCAGGTTGAGGCAGGCAAGATCCAGGAGCAGATTACCCAGTTGTTGGAAAAGGACGAATCTTCAGCCATGGCCCACTGCGGTTCCTTCCTGGGCAAACTTGGAAGCCAGATTGATGAAAGGTTGGTGGATGGCTTTTACAGAGAAGCACTGGACCTGACTCTTCGAACCGCCAAGTCTCGCAGCTTGCCTCCACTCCACCCTTCTGCTGCTCAGCCTCCTGCTCAGCCTGCACAGTATGACCAGTTTTGGCAGAACCAGTTCGTGAACACTCAGTTCCAGCCACAGCCGCCGAAGCCACCTACGTTCACCAGTTTGCTGGGACCTCTTCAACAACCAACAGCTTCATCGCAACAAGGTTTGTCTGCTGCGTCTACGTGGGACACTATTATTCTATCTGCAGGTATGAACAACGCACAGCCTGCCAGACCGAACAGCACGCCCAGCCTCTCGTTCAGGTCACTTCCACGGCTCTCTGACATTTCTCAGACACTGATGACTCCATGTGATCCATGTGACAACCCCCGAACACCAGGAGCGACCAATACCTCCACTGGGGCTTGAGGTTACTTCCATTGAAGGATTTTGACTTGTGTTGTGTTTGTGACTATTGGACTATTGTATACTATGTTTTATTGCCAAATAATCATGCTGTTTGTTTATATGTCACATTAAATGTTTGACATTTAAAGTAATCGTTGTTTATTCAATTTATTTCATATATGTTACTTGTAATAGATGATAACAGGTGACATTCAAATACCAATGATTGTAAATTCTTTCAAGTGATGTGGAAGTTAATTGAATTATCATGACAGACAGACAG
Organism: Mactromeris polynyma; assembly: GCA_032209605.1. Taxonomy (NCBI): domain Eukaryota; kingdom Metazoa; phylum Mollusca; class Bivalvia; order Venerida; family Mactridae; genus Mactromeris; species Mactromeris polynyma. Next base: position 1,493,398 of record JASFXZ010000043.1, on the reverse strand, counting down.
CCAGACAGCCAGCCAGCCAGACAGGCAGACAGCCTGTCCAGACTGGGCGTAAAACTTGGTCAACATAACCTTGGGCATTTAAATTACCATGAATAACAACAAGGTCTGTTTTCCTACCGCCCATAATACCTCCCCAGACCATTACACTACCCCCTCCAAAACGATCTCGCTCTAATAAACAGTTCCGGTCAAAACGTTCCCCTTTACGTCTAAATACCCGAACTCTACCGTCAGCAATGCTAAGGTTAAATCGCGACTCATCACTAAAGAGCACCCTAGACCACATGACACGGTTCCAACGGAGATGACGGCGGGCCCAGACCAGTCTGAGAGCACGATGTATGTTATTAAGGATCTGGCCTACATAAGGCCTCCTGGCCCTTAACGGGTTTGCATTGGCCCGCAGTCGGTTTAGAACCATATCCCTACATACGCCAAGCTTATTGTTTGAGGTCTGATATGAGGTGATCTTGAAAGGTGCCATAAAACAAGAAAATATATTTGAAATCAAATATATACATGTATATATTATAAACACTATGTAGACAAACGTTTACCTACAATAAAAACTTACAAGAATGTAATTTTGATTATCTTGCATAGCTGAAAATATTTAATCTATATGTTGCATAATCAAAGGGCCATAACTTTATGAAAAACAGTCCAATCATAATAGGCGCTTCTCCTCTTTGTAATTAAGCTTTCCATAAAGTTTTGTTGAATTCCTGTCAAAAGTTTCTGAGAATTAGTCCGAACAAGAATGGTACCAAATAAGTACTATGTTGCATAATCAAAGGGCCATAACTCGGTGAAAAATAGTCTGACCAAAACTATGTGAAAATATGAGCATCTCCTCTTAATAGTGAAGCTTCCAATTAAGTTCTGTTGAATTCCAGTCAAAAGTTTCTGATAATTAGTCCGAACAAGAATGGTACCATATATGTACTTTGTTGCATAATCAAAGGGCCATAACTCGGTGAAAAATAGTCTGACCAAAACCTTGTGAAAATATGAGCATCTCCTCTTAATAGTGAAGCTTCCCATGAAGTTTATTTGAATTCCAGTCAGCAGTTTCTGAGAAGTAGTCCGGACAAGAATGGTACCATATATACTATGTTGCATAATCAAAGGGCCATAACTCCATGGAAAAATATTCCAACCAAAACCAAGTGATAACATGCGCATTTCCTCTTGGTAGTGAAGCTTCCCATGACGTTTTGTTGAATTTCAGTCAGTAGTTTCTGAGAAGTAGTCCGGACAAGAATGGTACCATATATACTATATGTGGCATAATCAAAGGGCCATAACGCCGTGAAAAATAGTCTGACCAAAACCGTATGATAATATGCGCATCTCCTCTTGGTAGTGAAGCTTCCCATGAAGTTTTGTTGAATTCCAGCCAGTAGTTTCTCAGAAGTAGTCCGGACAAGAATGGTACCATATATACTACATGTGGCATAATCAAAGGGCCATAACTCCGTGAAGTCCAACCAAAACCGTGTGATAATATGCGCATCTCCTCTTGATAGTGAAGCTTCCCATGATGTTTTGTTAAATTCCAGTCAGTGGTTTCTAAGAAGTAGTCCGGACAAGAAAAGTGGGACGGACGGAAGGACGGACGGACGGACAGAAGAAGCGGCGACTATATACCCCCCTTCGGGGACGGGGAGCATAATAAAAACTGTTTCATTGTTTGTTTTGAACGATTTGTCAGAAGGGGAAATCCGATATTCGTAAAACCCCTACCTCACTACGTAGGGGCACGAATATACGAGGAAACAGCCTACTAAGTGAATAAGTAAATTTGAAACGAACGTAAACCTACATGTTTTATTATTTTGTTGACCTCTGCAGCTGTATTTGATATGTAGTCTAACGATCTAAATAGGAAGTAACTGTTGTTATTATGTACACAATATGTCTCGTATATCAGCAAATTGTCATATACCCCAAGGTTATTCCACGTCGTAAAGCAATTGTAGTATATATTATTCACCAATCTCATGGGAACTGTGAAATTTGACCTCATATACCGAGAAAAACAAATTAAGCTGGATATCCGATCCGTTTCAAGACATGTGAGCATTGCTGTTGTTCAATACGAGCTGTTCTAATAGACAGTCACTAACCTTGAAATGAGGAAAAAGTAAATCGGAGTATTCCAGAATTGTTACCATGGACGATTTTTTTGTGTAATACAGTATCCAGGAATCAATATAAATGTATTTAAAGAATACTATCTTGAACAAAGATGGTCTCAAACAAGCAAAATAGTTGCAAGCTGAATGATAATATAAAGACTTGCCGAGGTGTTACGACATCTGCCATTGGACTTGCGATAAAAACAATGCGTAATTGTATTGGTTGTTGGCCATATCTGCAACCCAGCATTCGCCCATCTATAGAAGTTGTATCCACATTTGACGTAGCAATCCGGTGATTTTTTGTAGACGCTGTGACAAGGTCCCGATCTAGACACGTTTGCTTGTTAGTTTCCTCTTCCTAATTCTGTGATTAGTTTTCACATATAAATCAATCAGCACGTACAAACGCAATGTCAGCAAGTTTGTTAACTTTTTCTGGAAAAGAAATCGAAGCTGGGTAGTTGCACTTTTTTGTATGGGGTGTGGTGTTCCTGTGTATACTATTTCTAGTCTGCGTTTAATGAGGTTTTGTGTCTATGAAAAATTACAATGTATGTTTATGTAATCTAAGATAATAAATTACATCTTCATATGGTGACCATACCGCTTCTCATTCGCTGATACAAGTTAAGGAATCGTTTACTTAGTAAATATCCATTCTTCTACCACATGTCATAGCTTATCTGCTGTCAACTATTATTGTCTTCATCCCTCATCCGTTCTACACCGTTTGCTTGCGAAAATAAGTACGTTGTATATGTTTAATGTTTGTTATGTCGGTACCACTGTGATGTACTTTGCCACATTTTTTAATCATTTTTTTACGAAATTTGAGTAAAGATGTATTTGACCACTACTTCCGACACAAGTTTGATAAGGGGAAAGACATATGCTGCAAGACCTGAGTTATGCTCCTTTAATTCGTCAAAATTGTCATTCTTTATATTGTGGAGACTAAAGCAGTCACATGTCTTGGGCGATTTTCATGAAACTTGCACATATTGTATATAACCACACGATCACACGTTTAGATACTTGGAATATATTTATGAAACTTAAAGACGAAGGTACAAGTTTCAGTTTCAAATACATGACCTCTCCGTCGTTTCAATAAAGATCATTGATCATTAAAACAAATAAAATTACAAGTATAACTGTTATAACATAATATAGCATAAAACAAAACATGAGTTGTGGATAACTTGTTAACGGTTAATTAATCATTAAGATCAAAATACAAATTAGTTATTTTCTGATAACCGTGCTGCTCTTCATGTCAGGTAAATAATCATTCTCAAATTAATTGCTGAATGCATCGACCGTGACCAAATGATCATAACTATCGAATGTGAAAATGTCCGTTGAGACAAATTGCCATGGTCTTTGGGGAACTTCATGCTGTTCAAGCGGTTCCTTTTGATTTGAATTCCTATGCTTTTGACAAATATGACAAGCATAGACAAAGTCTGTGTTTTTTTGCCATGCCTGGCCAAAACGTCCTTTGCTCTTCGAACAGTCTTTTGTATACCCATGTGACTTTGATGTACAGATTTAATCATTTCCTGTCTGACCGATTTCGGAATGAGAATAGTTTGCCCTCGAAAGATAAGATCCTCAGCACATCTCGATGGTTCCAACATCAAGGATTGCTTTGTTGCAGCACTCGCGTGAATTAGGCCATCCGTCCAGTATAGTCTGTTTCAGAATTTGCATCTGACCATCAGCCTTTGTCACAGATTTCAAATAATTGAGACGTCTGTCGGTCAATAATAAACTCTTGAGAACTGTGTGAACATGTAAGTCTAGGTCTTCTATAGTGAATTTATCGGTCATAGATTGTCTGGAAAGGAGGTCACTGATTGGAACTTCCTTCCTGCTAACGTATTTAACCTGTAGGTCATATTTCTGTAGATAGAGCATCATTCTCTGCAAGCGTGATTGGGCTGCAGAAAGGGGCTTTTTCATAATTGCTGATAGTGGTTTATGGTCCGAGTGAACAGTTATGGGTCTACCATAGACATACTGATAAAAGCGCTTGCATCATAACAATATTGCTAACATTTCACGCTCTATGTTAGCGTAATTTGATTCAATCGGAGAGTGTTTTGGACGCAAAGGCAACAGGTCGACCATCCTGTATAACTGATGCACCAACACCATGTTTAGAAGCGTCCCATGCCAAAATAACTGGTTTCTTGTGACCAAAGAAAGCAAGCACTGGACCAAATAAAATAATATCTTTTTTCAGTAATGATCTCATTGAACTTGCAATGTCGGCCAGATTTGGAGAAAACTTTTGAAGGTACATGTAGTTAACCATACCAAATAAAGTCTCGAGCTCAGTTCTGTTTTGAGGGATACTTAGATATATTCCAACATAAAGTTATTGTTGACGATATCTTAATTTATGGCAAGTCTAGAGATCAGGTTTCAGTCCTTTCGATGTAATCAGATGTCCGAAACGTATACCTTTGACATGCGCACGTTCAAGTGCACAGCGCAGATTTTTATCATGTTCTTCTCTAGACTTGCCATAAATTAAGATATCGTCAACAATAACTTTATGTTGGAATATATCTGACCATGCAGAAATACCGAACGGTAATCTGAGCCATCTATGCCTTCCAAATAGTGCTTAATGTAGTCAAGAAAGATGAGCTATCGTCAAGTTTAATACTCCAATATGCATTGGTAATGTCAAGAATACTGAAGTATTCTGCGCCTGACAGTCGAGACGTAACGTCTTCTAGTACGGGCATTGGGTAATGAGGTCGCCTTATAGCTTCATTTAACGCTTTCGGATCTAGACATAATCTGATATTATGAACAGGTTTTTAGTGTGTGGGTGTTCTGTTCTGAGCGTCACCAAGACGACTGACTATTCGCAAGCAATTTTCCAAAATCACAAAGTCAGCTAACGTTTAACAATTTTATTTGCAGTTGATAAGTAACACTAAATACGATTTTACCACAAAGTTAACATACATGTATATTTCACAAAGTTATCAAATAGTTCACTAAGTCATAAGATTCATAAATAGAGTACACAAAGTACAAAATCCTTGAGAAACAAAGTAAATTTACACAGAGTAGTATTCTTAAACCTCACTGTATTTAATTATATGTTTTACTCAAAAGTTCCATGCCTTATATAGTGTTTCTCAGATGTGACAAGTTTAATAGAAGAGGAAGCCAGGGTCAACACTTATATAATTAAACAATATGAGATAATTATGTTAAGATCTCATCAAGTTATTATTAAACAATTAATAACAATGCAACAAAGAAAGTTTGTCACATGTCATAAATGATATGTCTTGATCTCAAATGGATAAAATATAAATGTGAAGATAAGTAATAAATTAAAATTCATATTTAGTAAATTGACATATGTCAAATGCTGAGAAGATCTGCTGAGCAATTCAAGCGAAAGCCAAATATTAAATAACAAGAATAACAATTGGCAAAATTTTGCATCATAATAGTACCAATGCACTGGAAGAATGTATCATACTCTAAAATGACTTGTGGCTTGTCTAAATATTTGCTTGAATTTTGGACAGAGTATGCAAGACGTACACTTCCCAGGTCAATAGATGCATGGAGGCTCAACAAGGGAGGTGCGGAGCTATCAATTATGTAACAGACTGCCTTTATGGCCTTTCCTTTGTATCAAAATGACAGCTTGACCATTCCTTTGACCAGTAACATATTACCAGTATAAGAGGTCAGGTGATTATCAGGAGGTTCGAAGGGGTGCTGGAGAAATAGGCGATTATAATGGCGTAATGGTAACACTACAACAGAACTTCCAGTGTCTATTTTGAACGTAATGTGAGTATTGGATGGATGGGCCAACGGATATATCAACAAAAGCACGATCAGGATGAGAAGTAAAATGATTTACCGTGTCCATGTATTCGAAATCACTTTCATATTGTTTTTCTATTTCAGTCACAACATGCACATTTTTGTTAGAACGACACATTCTAGCAAAATGATTGTTTCTGCCACAAGCGTGACAAGTCATTCCTTTTGCTGGACGCTTGAAATTATTAGTCGCGTGCTGATCACTGCCGCAATTTCCACAATAAGAGTTTTTTGAAGCTCCATTGTCCCACGGTTTTATCTTGGTGTGAGGAGGGGCACGTGGTCTTTGATATCTCTTGTTGGATCCCTTCGCAGCACCATAATGTACCTGATGCACATCATTATCCGCCATTGTTTTCAGTTGTATTTGCAAATATTTAAATGACTGAGCTACTTGAATCGCTTTACCCATAATTAACCCTTCGCCTCTGTTGATGAGTTTTTCTCTTATTTTTGTAGAATTCGTTCCAAATACAATTCTGTCAGTTTTTCGTCAGTGTCTTGAAAATTGCAGTCTCCTGCAATTAATCTTAAACAGTGACAAATGTATTCACCGTATCCTCATTTTGAATCTCATTGAAGAATTTATATCTTGCGAAGATGGGATTCAGTTTGGGTTGAACATGGGCCTGGAACTTGTCATAGTAGGTCTTCTCTGTAATGTCATTCCATGTTGCGTGGATGTCCCTGCCCTTTTCATCAGCCCAAATAAGCAAGTATGCCACTTTTTCTTCTTTACTTTTTTCTTTCAAAGGGCCAGCAAATATTAATTCCACATGTTTTTTATACTTAGACCACTGTTCAGGAAGATAAGAGTCCAACCAGTTTATTGACGGTGGTTGGATTCCTGACATATCCATATTTGATACACACTAACGTATATTAAACAAGTTCTATTGATCAAAATAAGTCCATTTTTCTGACACCATGTTATGTTTGTCTATGTTGTTGGCGAGTATCAATTAAATGCAGACGTAACATATAACTCAAATGAGGAATAACAAACACAAGTGCGCTTAATCCGAGCCTTCTCTGTCCCTAAACCAGCCCCTTTTACGATTTTTGATATTTCATGTTGCTGGTTAGGGTCAGAGGAACTCCTATAGTAAAAACCCGGGGATTTCCTCTCCCGCGCGGGAGAGGAACTTTAAATCAATATATCTATGTAAACATTCATTGGATTAACATTTCAAGCATATACATCTATTATCAATATATTAATTAACCTATCTGAATCGTAACATTTGTTTTGAAAACCTTTAATACGTTGTAACGGTCAATTCTTTTCAGAGTAAGCTAAAAAATAATTTTCTTCATGTAAATATGCATTTGGGTCAAAGCACCTGGCTGTCACGTGATCGATGCAGATTGGTAAATTTAATATCAATTTACCGATTTGTTCGGCTAACTTTCCGTTAAAATGAGACCAAACGCCACATACACCGTTGAACTGTACACGACTGTGTGGTTTTCAGTAATCCCCGGGTTTTTACTATAGGAGTTCCTCTGACCCTAAGCCGCAAAAAAAAAAAAAAAAGGCTATAGGGTCAGAGAAGTCTCGGATTAAAGTGCGCTATACGACTACAAGTTTAATAATGAAAATGCCCCTAAGCTTTACAACATGTGATGGTCAAACTATAGTAAGTTTCAAATACATGACAGTATGTGTCTTCTTGTAGATTTTAGATTGAATACGACGCGTGAAACAAACAGGAAAATGGTCAATAATACTGTATGAATAAATAAAAACCTCCATGACCTGTCATGTCGATTAGAATACAAGAAAGAGAATACGTAACTACACGGAACGCCACATACACAAGACAGTGCCTCCCCACGCAGACCTCCGGGAAAACAACAATCCACAAAACATAAGGCACTTAAGGAGGTCAAAGGATACACATGTTAAGAAACAGAGGCACAAGGAATAACTAGGAGAATCAAAGTGGACAGTGAAGGAAAGGGGAGGGGTGAATAATGGATGGAAAATATCACAGGACAAGTCAAGATAGCTGGCCGCAATAGGCCGAAACTGGACAGGAAACAACCTGAACAATATAAAGTGACCGAATTGCACAGGGAAATACAAAACACACACAGACACAACAACCATATAGCGAATTACAGCCTTGGAACTGACAGCAAAAACACTTGGGGTTTAAATCGACAGCTAGCTTACCTCACACTTAATCGCTATATGGTCCTTGATTTCCAACATGTATACATAAAATGACTAAGTAGGCAGTAACTAATCATTAAACGCAACCAACCATCACGCACATAACAACATACACTGTAACGAATCCAGCACGAAGGAACAAGCAGCCTCATTCTGACCTTGCTCCCTGTAACTAAACTAGTAAATAATCCTAACATTTCAAATTAATAATGCAGTTTAAAATAAAGGTCAGCTCGATAATGTAGTTAATAATTAAACATTTCTAGATTTTAGTGATAGGGAAATTGAATTTAAAACTAAAAGAAATATGTCTATTAAGAAAACGAAAACACAAAATACGATTGTACCCAATGTTATTAAAATGTGTTATAAAACCTCATTGTAGTTTTCTTGGTAGTGTATATTAAAATATCTATGACGTAATAACATGTTAATGACGTCATAAAAGAGAGAGAGAATACGTAGCTACAGGGGACGCCACGTACATACACAAGACAGTGCCTTATAAAACTGATAAATATACGAGCAAACAAAAAAGTAGTTACAGAGTCACAAAACAAGAAGAAACAAGGACAACACCAACGTAAACCCGAAAAATATATTAGACGACACAACACAATCCCAAATAGGCTGGTCGATAGTCTTAATATTCTCCATGGAACACATCCTGTTAGTTCCAGAGCAAAAGTTAATGCCTACAAAGTCCCGAACATAACCCCCTAAGACATTGTAATCAGTCATATCCTGCCATAACAAGTACGGTTTACAGATATAACTTCATTTAGTCTGAAAACAATAATTCCCCTTGTTCTTATGTTTGGGACAAGATCATCAAATTGTCATAATCAAATGTGTTTATCTTCACTAGTTCCAATTTTACTGAAATTGCTTTATGGGACAATCGACTCTAATTGTGCCGTAACTATCTTGTCAGTGCGCTGTATCGACATTAATAGTTTTGTATAGAATTCCACTGAGATTGAACATAGTTGAATAGTCCGGATTGTCCTTGTGGCTCACTGGACGTATTAAAATAGTCCAGCTTGTACTTGTGGCTCACTGGACGTATTAAAATAGTCCAGCTTGTACTTGTGGCTCACTGGACGTATTAAAATAGTCCAGCTTGTCCTTGTGGCTCACTGGACGTATTAAAATAGTCCAGCTTGTACTTGTGGCTCACTGAACGTATTAAAATAGTCCAGCTTGTACTTGTGGCTCACTGGACGTATTAAAATAGTCCAGCTTGTACTTGTGGCTCACTGGACGTATTAAAATAGTCCAGCTTGTACTTGTGGCTCACTGAACGTATTAAAATAGTCCAGCTTGTACTTGTGGCTCACTGAACGTATTAAAATAGTCCAGCTTGTACTTGTGGCTCACTGGACGTATTAAAATAGTCCAGCTTGTACTTGTGGCTCACTGGACGTATTAAAATAGTCCAGCTTGTCCTTGTGGCTCACTGGACGTATTAAAATAGTCCAGCTTGTACTTGTGGCTCACTGAACGTATTAAAATAGTCCGGCTTGTCCTTGTGGCTCACTGAACGTAGTTATATAGTCCGGCTTGTACTTGTGGCTCACTGAACGTAGTTATATAGTCCGGCTTGTCCTTGTGGCTCACTGAACGTAGTTATATAGTCCGGCTTGTCCTTGTGGCTCACTGAACGTAGTTATATAGTCCAGCTTGTCCTTGGTGCTCACTAAACGTAGTTGAATAGTCCGACTTGTCCTTGTGGCTCACAGAACGTAGTAAAATAGTCCGGCTTGTCCTTGTGGCTCACAGAACGTAGTTGAATAGTCCGGCTTGTACTTGTGGCTCACTGAACGTAGTTATATAGTCCGACTTGTCCTTGTGGCTCACTGAACGTAGTTAAATAGTCCGACTTGTCCATGTGGCTCACTGAACGTAGTTATATAGTCCGGCTTGTCCTTGTGGCTCACTGAACGTAGTTATATAGTCCGGCTTGTCCTTGTGGCTCACTGAACGTAGTTATATAGTCCGGCTTGTCCTTGTGGCTCACTGAACGTAGTTATATAGTCCAGCTTGTCCTTGGTGCTCACTAAACGTAGTTGAATAGTCCGGCTTGTACTTGTGGCTCACTGGACGTAGTTAAATAGTCCGACTTGTCCTTGTGGCTCACTGAACGTAGTAATATAGTCCGGCTTGTCCTTGGTGCTCACTGAACGTAGTAAAATAGTCCGGCTTGTACTTGTGGCTCACTGTAAGTACATGTACTTAAAATCTTATCTGCAGTTGTTCTCATTATGTCAGGATTATAACCCTTCCTTTTGAACTTGTTAATTAATTTCACAAATGACTGATCAAAGTAACAACTTTTAAGAATTTTGCGAATTTGATGGAAACTTCCTCGCTACAGCCATTTTCTGTTACAAGCATACACGTGATGCAGATCGACATCAATGGATCTCCGCTGCTCTTCTATATTGCCTTTGCGAGCCGGGTCGAAATATGTTATAAATATTTATAACTTACTTTGACCCGGCTTTCAAGGGCAATTTAAGCGCAGCGGAGATCCATCGATGAGCCAATCAGATTCGGGATGACCGATCTGCGTCTTTTGTGCGCATGCAATAGAAAATGGTTGTAGCGAGAAAATTAACATCGGTGGCGATATAAATCGACTGATTTTGAACAGTAAACGCTGATAAGGTTAGCTACGGCTACTGGAATTATTAAACAAAGTTGATATCGATCTATTCAGACTATTAAATGGCTGCTATACGTAGTTTAAACGCGATTTCCCTTCTTACGGCATTGTTGACGTAAGTGTCCCACTACTTTTCCGACTAAGCAAAATCACCCAGATTTGGTTAATAAAAGGCTCGATTACTCATTGGTTTGCTTAATAAGGGTAAAGTGTTATATACCATTGAATAGGTTAGGTTAAATGGCGATGTACCACATGTTAAGATATCTTGTATATTGTAAGCGAAATCGACGATAACAGTAGCGTTACCTGGTTTTCGGGAGTTCGGAGTTGTAGTCCTTGCTATACATATATAGTATTGGAGATTTTTTTTATCAATTTTAGTTCAAACATTGAGTCAATCGCCTTTGTGTTATGAGGAAGGAAAACTGGTCCGAGGAGAATTAACACACAAATACTTCTTGGGAGTTTCTCCCAAGAAGTAACCAAGCAGAAAAGGCAAGCGACCTGGGAACGGATAGCACAACGGTAATGTACCATTTTATTTTAATTTGACCTGTTGAAAATACATGCCTCGGTCCACAACTTTGTGTTTCAAATGTTTATGAAATAAGTTTAAAATTATTGCATGAATGGGTCGGGGTTTTTTTTCGTGCAAAAGCTGCTTAAACTAAGTTAAAGCGAAAATTAATAAACTCACTTATGAATTGGACTCATTGATAAGTGGTAGCTCTTTGCTCACTTGATGCTCAAAGAAAATAATTAAGCATTTCATGAAAGTCGTTAGACTATGCACATTACCAGAAAAGTGTGTGTCCAAAAATACTACAGCTATCATCACCGTTTCGACATTGTTATAAAATCATAGTAGCAATACGTGATGTTAATCCTATGAGTCCAATATTAAAAATACCAAACATTGAACATATCTTATTTGTTTTCAACATTTGGCCCAATTTTAGCAAAAGTCGTCTTGTTGAAGGGAGGTTATGCAGAGGGGGTTGCAGGTTAAACTTTGGTAAATATGTATGGTTACTGTTATATAGAATATAGACGTATATTGCCATAAAGTGCACTATATTATGAATGTATAGTCAAGTTCCTTTAAAATTCTTAATCATGTTCATAAAAAGTTTCTTAAATTTTAATATAATGCTAAAAAAATCAAAAATGTTGATAACTTATCCATTTGACAATATAAGAAAAGAAATTTGAATATTTTTGCTACAAAATGCACTAAAAATAGCTATGGACATTCAATGTTCAATTTTTAACACCTAGTCACATCTTGGCTTTTTTTAATTCACCCATATATGCTTTTTGCCTGTTGACTTGTTAATCAATTCATTAAGTTAATTTTTAAATATAACTGTCTGTGTCGATTATTTACATGTAGTAGTGTGCTTACAATTGCATCAATAACAAGTAAAAATATATACAGTTTTATATTGCTATTTGTTATATTAATTATGCCAAAAGAAGAAAATTTATATTTGCGGGTTTTGTATTACTTACATTAACATAATCTTCTAGCTATTCGATTTCTCAGCTCTTGGGCTGGCCTGTTTACCTCCATTGCCGCAACATGGTCTGCATTGCCTTCCAGCACTATATCCTGTATGTCTGGCACAGGAACATTCTGCTGTAGAGCCAGATTGTGCAGACAGAAACATGCATATATCATTCTTACGGCCTTTGACAGAGTACCGCCGGATGAATGCAAATATCTAAAACAAAGTTATATACCTCTGATTTAAAAATTAGATATAAACTTTGTTAACAGGAATGGATAATTAATAGTTCAACTTCAACAAAACATGCCAATTTTTAAGAATGTCTTAATCAGGATATAGTGACTGGTTTTTAAACAGAAATTATGCTTTAATTTACTAAAGTTGAACTGATGCACATATTTAAGTGAACTTATTTATAAAGAAGATTCGAATAATAATTGTAACAATGTCCGATATGCAACTATTTTCAACAATGATTTTGATGATTCAATAGTGGCCAAAATAATTATGTATAAAATACCAAGTAAGTCCTTGATACCTTATAGAAATAAATAGCAAAACAGTGAAAATGGACTTTACCTAAACATAGCAAATGCTCTTTCGACCACATTTCTTGTTCTTGCATGAGCAAAGTTGTAAGCCATTTCGTGTTGACCCACTGGTCTCAGGTAAGGTGTCAATAGCCAGGTCTTCAGTGGGTAGCCACTGTCACCCAGCACCCAACCTTCCTGCTCCCTCTCTAGACGTTCAGCAATAGCTGAGTTTGCCAAGATGAAGGCGTCATGAGTGGCACCTGGCCACCTTACCAATGCATTTAGGAACCTGAAATAGTGTGATGTTTCATAAGGGTGGTCAACAGAATTAGGGCGATTACTTTGAAATTGTAAACGATTAAATTACAAGTACTTATGGTAAAATCCAGTAATTTCATTGGTTAAAGGCTCGCGTATAGGATTCTATATACACGGCGCTGACAGGGTATATGACGTCCGAACTCATTTCCCCTTCATGCGCCTCGTGACCATTTTCGCTGACGGCTCGCTTCGAAAACTTGTATCTCTTGATGTCTGCAAGTTACTAGAAATTGACAATTGATATTCACACATGATTCAATAAATATTGAACAGATTACATGTGTACATGTGTTCTAGTATTAATATTCAAAACGATAGATTTTTTAAGGTTTGAGCAAAATTCAGTTCGATAAAGTCCATGAGATCAGACGCTTGAAAATAAAAATTAGAGTGCAAGCGCGCGCTTAACCATGTATATTGAGGTACCTTATAGGGTAATGCAATTAATGTTTAGGCAATATAACGTATGAGTGAAATAAAAATATTTGATCTACAGCAAGTAATTCCCGATATATTTTAAAAGGAAAACGTTTTAATTATTGATATTATACATTACTAAAACACTCTAAACAATTTTATGAACCAAAAAACAGCAAAAATGCACAGATCTAATTCTTAGATCTAGAGCTAGGCATTGAAACATCGCTTGTTTAGCTAAATTCTCATGAAAACACGGTTTTGCCGTATTATAAATTCGTTATACTGGTTGTTGACAGGGTATATGGGGAATATAACCTGTCTGTGATTCATATGGCACACAGACAGGTTATATTCCCCAATATACCCTGTCAACAACCTGTATAACTATGATTAAATTCATGATTACCTGATTACATTCAATTTAAGATAAAAACAAACATCATCAAACTAAACCTTATCTTCAGGAATAGGACGAAACTTTGTATATTTGCTATTGGCTAGATGTAGATAAAGATTCATGGGTCATAGTTAACGGTTTAAATAACATTATACGTCGAGTTCGGGTGAACACACACACAATTTGACTCTTTCTAATCAGACAGATCATCTTTGTGGGAGCTGCATTACTGATTTTTTGGCATCGTCACATTTATTGATTTCATTTGTTCAATCTGTTAATTGATCACATGAAATAAATACAATATTATTCCAGGTATCTACACTATATTTGTTGCAAATTTCAGAAGACAATTTCAAAGATCATAATTCTATTTACCAAGATATTGTCATATTTATACCTGTACACTTATAAGTCTTGTTAAGTGTATTGGTGCAGACAAGTCAAAAGATTGTTTGAAAATGATAACAACTTTTAATTCTTTACATATATTGGCCCTTTAAAAATCATGAAACCATATCGTTATTAGTGAATAGCTTATAAAATACACATGCTATACTATGTATTTTATTAATGATATTCGGGCAAACATTAATAAGTATAAGTCGTGTAAGTACAACTGTAAATGACCAACGACATTAATAACATTGAAATGAAAAAAAACAACATCTACCTCCCGATGGTCTCGAACTCGGACCCTAACTAAAAGATTGATTAACATTGTAAGGCGCGGACTCATTGCCACGGTTGGGATCGCCAGTGCTTGGGAAATATGGTGCTACGAATTATGGATATACAAAGAAACTTAGGACCTATCGGACTATCTCTAAGTGCAGTTCTAAGAGGTGTGTATGTTGTAAGTATTCAGTTTGTAAAAATAATACTATTTCAAATGTAAATGGTAGAACCTTTAACGTTAATATTAAAACTGATATAACATGTACTAGTAAAGATATGGTTTATTTACTTACTTGACCTTATCCTAACTGTGGTTTACAATACGTTGGTCAGACTGGCCGACAAATAAAAACACGCTTAAAAGAACATATATACAAAATACGATATAATAAGAAATATAAGAACTTTATTTATAGACATTTTAAAATCTCTGGACACTCACTTAACTATGTTACATTTCAACCACTGGAACCAATTATTTATAAAGACAAAGAAACAGTTTCACAAAGATATAGAACACGACATTTAATAGAGTTGGAATGGATTAAGAAGTAACAATCACCCTATCCTCTGGGCCTGAATGACACTATTTATTAACAAGGTAATATCTCTCAAAATTTAAATATAGACATATTTTCACTGGCACGAACACGCCGTAGAAGATCACATGGCACTAGGATTAATGGAAATATTAAACGAAAAAGAAGACATGATATGACTATTCAGGAATTAAACAATATTCTAAACAAGAAATATCTTTAAAAAAGATGGTCGGCGCAACTTGAAGTTTTCAAATGTGTTGCAATCTATAGGTTAAAAGTTGGTTGTACAACATAAAAGATGCCTAAATGTCATTCAATTACGCTATATAATACAGAATTTCCGAGACATGTAAGGGGAGATCACTGCGTTTGAGACTGCATCAATCGCCACTTCTCGGCGGTATTCGACATAGCGAATAATACCGAGGTGTTCCGAATGAGACGGCATAATAATTAACTCCGTAGTGTGATTAGTCAAAGACATAGTATAGTGTGTTTCAATATAGATCTAGTTCAACATTACTTATTGCATAAGTCCTGAACTCACACATCCATGTCGATAAACTTGTCACATAGCGATTTATCTGATTAAACGAATATTAATGTTCGCGACTGGTACATAAAACCAAAGACCTAAATACCATAGATGCGCTACTAGTACGGACCATAGAACGAAGTCTCGTTCGTTCGCTCGACGATACGAGAACGGAACCGGTGCGCGAGATTTGGTAAACTGCTAGAAGTCGCCATTTTGTATTTCGGTTTCACAACAATGGAATATCACAGTTTGCGAAGTTTTCACGCCATTATTAAGTCTTAGAAGCTGTAAATGCTGTATAATTAGGTAAGTAAATGTTTTACTTTGATTATTTCTAGCAATAGAACGTAATTTTAAAAGATAATAGTTTTGCAATACTCGGAAATCGATTTATGTAGCGCTGGAAAACGAGTTGCCGTCCGACCTTTACTGCTTTAAGTTTAGGCAGAAGGTTTCTGTCATACCATGAGAAATTAAATTAAACAAGAATATACAGATGTTGTATTTGAATATATGATACATAATTTTAATGATTGAAAAAAATACAGTACTTATGGCACCTGAGAGTATATTTTTAATTATTTCTTATGTCTATGTAAAGTGAGTATGTTTATTAAAGCGCCAGTCACATAAATGATCATGTCAGGTCTTTGCTTGAAACTTGGTCATTTCTTGTCTAATTTGCTCCATTTTAGTGTTAATCAGTTCACAAATGTTGTATTTACAAGCACCAATCAATATCAAGTGCAAATAATTGATGAAATAACAACTGTTGGACATACACTTGAAGCGATTTCTAAGTATTTATTGCGGCTATCTGCAAATATTAAAGCGCCAGTCACAGAAATGATCATATTAGGTCTTTGCATGAAACTTGGTCATTTTTTGTCCAATTTGCTCCATTTTAGTGTTAATCAGTTCACAAATGTTGTATTTACAACCTCCAATCAATGTCAAGTGCATATAATTGATGAAATAACAACTGTTGGACATACACTTGAAGAGATTTCTAAGTATTTATTGCGGCTATCTGCAAATATTAAAGCGCCAGTCACAGAAATGATCATATTAGGTCTTTGCATGAAACTTGGTCATTTTTTGTCCAATTTGCTCCATTTTAGTGTTAATCAGTTCACAAATGTTGTATTTACAACCTCCAATCAATGTCAAGTGCATATAATTGATGAAATAACAACTGTTGGACATACACTTGAAGAGATTTCTAAGTATTTATTGCGGCTATCTGCAAATATTAAAGCGCCAGTCACAGAAATGATCATATTAGGTCTTTGCATGAAACTTGGTCATTTTTTGTCCAATTTGCTTCATTTTAGTGTTAAACTGTTCACAAATGTTGTATTTACAAGCACCAATCAATATCAAGTGCATATAATTGATGAAATAACAACTGTTGGACATACACTCGAAGCGATTTCTAAGTATTTATTGCGGCTATCTGCAAATATTAAAGCGCCAGTCACAGAAATGATCATATTAGGTCTTTGCATGAAACTTGGTCATTTTTTGTCCAATTTGCTTCATTTTAGTGTTAAACTGTTCACAAATGTTACATTTACAAGCACCAATCAATATCAAGTGCATATAATTGATGAAATAACAACTGTTGGACATACACTCGAAGCGATTTCTAAGTATTTATTGCTTCTATCTGCAAATATTAAAGCGCCAGTCACAGAAATGATCATATTAGGTCTTTGCATGAAACTTGGTCATTTCTTGTCAAATTTGCTTCATTTTAGTGTTAAACTGTTCACAAATGTTGTATTTACAAGCACCAATCAATATCAAGTGCATATAATTGATGAAATAACAACTGTTGGACATACACTTAAAGCGATTTCTAAGTATTTATTGCTTCTATCTGCAAATATTAAAGCGCCAGTCACAGAAATGATCATATTAGGTCTTTGCTTGAAACTTGGTCATTTCTTGTCCAATTTGCTCCATTTTAGTGTTAATCAGTTCACAAATGTTGTATTTACAAGCACCAATCAATGTCGAAGTGCATTTATTTGATGAAATAACATCTGTGGGACATAAATTTGATGTGTTTTCTTAGTATTTATTGCGGCTATCTGCAAAAATTAAAGCGCCAGTCACAGAAATGATCATATCAGGTCTTTGCATGAAACTTTGGCATTTTTTGTCCAATTTGCTCCATTTAAGTGTTAACCAGTTCACAAATGATGTATTTACAACCTCCAATCAATGTCATGTGCATTAAATTGATGAAATAGCATCTGTGTGACATAAATTTGATGTGTTTTATAAGTATTTATTGTGGTTATCTGCAAATATTAAAGCACTACTCTCAGAAATGATCATACCGGGTCTTTGCATGTAACCAGTCAATATGCAGTATTGGCAATTAATGTCGTTTATTACTTAATCATCAAAACAGGAATGTGTGTAATATTTCTGGGCTTCAGACATGATTCGGGTAATAATAACTTTATATTTTATTTCCAGATAATGTCGAAGTCAAAAAAAGAAATAAGGCACATTAGCCTGATGATTAGGTACACGTCGAAAGTATCACTATTTGAAGAAAAGGCAAGAAGACGCGTTCAATTCAATGGAGGGTAGTTATAAGACTCTGCATGAAGATGGTCATCTTTCCACATGTACAAATGATGAATCAACACAGACAATGTCTGACAACATACTGTTCAACAGAGGTGTTCAGACACAAAAATCAACACAGACAAAATTTGATAACTTACTGGTTAACGGAGGTGTACAGGTTAACGGAGGTGTACGGACACAGAGTGAATTAAACATTGATCGTCAGTATGCCAAGTTCAGAGAGACACATTTAGACAGTGCAGATACACAGAATCGGTTGATTTACACTACTTGTCAGCTATGGATCGTGAGTGTTGTTCTGCTAGTGACAGTTGTGTTAGGAATGGAAGAAGTTGTAATTTCTAGTACATCATTTCAACAGTTTGCAGCAGATCTGAAAACATGTGTTAGTACAAAGCAGTACACTGTGAGACAATTGTGTATTTTTGTCATATGAATTATTCTAAAATGTGACTTGGAACACTCGCAAATTATACTTGATGTGATGATAGAAATCAGAAATATGTGCATTTCAAGGACAATATTGTAACACATCAGAGTAAGGGGGGCTTACCATTTTGTAGTCTAGTTGTGAAGCTATTCTTCCATGCTATCCTAGAGTATTCAGTAATGCATTTCTCCAATCAAGATGTTTATAACGAAGCACCGAATCGTACACATATGTGTTGAGCAGAAGTATAGACCGACCAAACACATATTATACAGCTCCATGCTCGCTTTATTCTATCCGAATTTGTTTGTAAACATTTCCTATTGTCATCAGTTTTCGCTACTGCATGAATTTTCCAGTATTTCTATGATTTCTCCAAGCTTGTCACAAGTATTTCGTGTTGCACAAGTATCCCAAACCTTTAAATGTCTGTGTAGCGGTTGCATCAACCTTTATTTAGCCTAACTTTTGATGCATTTAACGTAAATTTCCTGCACATCATCTCTGATCCTTGAAGGTACTCCCATTTTTATAATGCATTGTGGGAGTGTTAGCTACGGTTGCTATGCATATATTTAATATCGTTGTCGTCTTTAAGGATGTACAAATGTGATTTTAATGTCAGATTATATCCTGTATACGTTAATTTGCTGTTATTCACCATTTTATATGATGAATAATCGATTTTCTATTGTTTAAAACATGTAAAACTGAGGAAATGACGTGTGACAAGATTTTTGGTCACTGTTACCAATTTTAACGCTTGTTACCACTTTCTTGGTCTATATGTGTGACCGATTTTTTACGCTTGTGACCAACTTTCTTGGTCACATATATGTGACCAATTTTTAACGCTTGTGACCAACTTTCTTGGTCACATATATGTGACCAATTTTTGGTCACATTTCGCTGAGCAGTATAAAAGGCCCGATTTTGTTACCAACTGGGTCACTTTACTGCATAACTTCCGAGAATTTCTACAAATGAATAGTTTATCACATTTTGATGTAAGCAATTGAAGTTTTAATCTAGTTTGTTTTCCAAACAAAGTGTACATGTTATTTTAACGTATCTTGTGAAATTCATTAGTGCAATCAGAGTGTAAAACTCTCATTTAGATAGACAAATCTTTAGATATATATATCCATACCTGTGGAAAGCCATTTATTTGTGTGTTTATGGTACTTATCTGTGTATTTTCAAGAACATTATTGTAAAATGTAAACCAAGTGGATTCTATTTTAAATCTTTAATAATTGCATTTTGTCTAAATGTGCAGATTATATGTACAACAGAGTCTATATAGTTTGAACCTGTATTAAACTGAATGAACTATACACGAGAGTTGTGATATCTATTTGTTCTGAGTAAATGCACATACCTAGTGATCAATATTGCACAGCAACATTACAGAAATATATAGCACAGTATCAATACAAGCATACAGTTGCACCTTCACCCCAGAGACATAACAATATTATGATGGAAACATTATACAATGTTCAATCAATCAATATTTGCTGTCACCATCTGACACCTATTATACATTATGTTCTGTAAGAAGTCTAATAGAGTCTTCTGCAATAATTATTTATGTTTTTTTTAAATTGCCCTGATTTTTGCACAATGCTAGAAATAATGTCAGCCTTTTAAGGTTTTGAATTGATGGATATTTATATTTGTTTGTATAATCAGGAGTTCCACTAGGCGCTGAATCTCAAGGGTCATTTTGATAATCTTGACGAGATTTAATAGCCAACATACTTAATACTTAGAGAAAAATTGACCCTTCACCCAGAATCCTAAGGGTCAAAATGTGGTATTTTGGAAAATCCAGGGGTCAAACGACAAAGGGTCAACTCAAGGGTAAAATAGAACCCCTGTATAATTGACCCTTCCTCAATCGCACTGTAGCCACGCCCACCTTAGCAACTGGAACTGGTGCTCTTTGTAACTACGTTAGACAAGCACTTTACAAAATGGCGACCGACAATAATAAATGTAATGTAATTTTGGAGTGTCTTCCAAGCGATTTTGCGTTGAATTATCTTTGTGATCAAACTTTGACTCTGCATTTTACGCCTGTCTGGTTTCCTGATTGACATTAGTACTCAAAACCGTCTTGTGTTAGACCAAAAATTATCAAAGAAAAATCAACATCATATAGCTAAGGGTCTTATTGGAATGGACATATTTTATACTATAGCCACAAAAAATGCACAAAATTGACATCTTTTGGATAATATGAGGATATTTTGTAATGTATATTGTAATCTGACATCAAAAATGTTTGTTAAAAGTAATGTGGAAAATATTTTGCTTTGAAATTGACAAAATAGTATGTTCAATAAATAATTTAGAGAGTGGACAGACATTACAATATTAGGATTATTTCTCAAATCACTCAACACATATTTCAAAAAATTCCAGAAATTATGCCTTAAAGAAACAAGGCCAGGTTTGGCTTGGACAAATTATATAATATTACGCAATGAGCAATATTGTCCCCTGTGTGCACTATCTAGATATCAATCTTGTCCAGACCCCTAATCAGCATTTCTCTTTGTCTGCCCCAGTTGGAATCCAATATACATCCAATCAGTGTTTCCTGTCACCATCTGACACATATATACAGTACAGTTGAGAACAGAATGTTTCCTGTCACCATCTGACACATATATACAGTACAGTTGAGAACAGAAGTGTCAAATATATCAGATTTCATTTGCAGCAGGCAGTAATTCTGCAATCACAGAAAGAAATTGCATGTGTTTTTATTTATCCAGTGCATGAGTAACTTTGATTATAATTAATTGTTTGTAAATACAACTCAGTAAATGTTTTTGAAAATATCATTTTTTCTGATAAGATTTTTTCCTCTCTGGATGCATACATGTGTATATTATAAAAAGTGGAATGTATATAGAATGATACTTGATTATATGATTTAATATTTTTTGATAAATTGTATGTTTAATAAATATATATATATGAAATACAGCTTGTTATTAATGATATGTGTCCAAATGTAAGAAGGCCACATTTTCGCATTGATTCATAATGATCATAATTGGTTGATCATTTTATGTAGGTTAAATATATTTGGAGTGCCGGAGAAGTCTTTCATCAGAAAGTATTAATAGAATTGTCAAAAAGTTACAATATTGTGAACAAATAAGAAAGAATAAAACCTTGGTTATTGCAAAATGATGTTGAAATAGAAATATAATAGAAATACACACACTCTGCTGTGATCGTTGATCATCACATGTATGCAGCAAATAATAGAAGGAAGATGGTAATCATAATGTGTCTGTCCGACTTAACTTAGTATTGCTAAAGTCTCTATGTCTCAAATTCTATGGCTTAATTCGAATAAGCAGACTTAATATTAATGTTAATTTGACACAGGAAAATCCTACACTTGGGAGTTTTCAATTGGTATTATTTCTGAGAGCCGGGGTTGAGTCTTATAAACACATTTGAGTCTTATAAACACATTTGAGTCTTATAAACACATTTGAGTCTTATAAACACATTTGAGTCTTATAAACACATTTGAGTCTTATAAACACATTTGAGTCTTATAAACACATTTGAGTCTTATAAACACATTTGAGTCTTATAAACACATTTGAGTCTTATAAACACATTTGAGTCTTATAAACACATTTGAGTCTTATAAACACATTTGAGTCTTATAAACACATTTGAGTCTTATAAACACATTTGAGTCTTATAAACACATTTGAGTCTTATAAACACATTTGAGTCTTATAAACACATTTGAGTCTTATAAACACATTTCTGTTTTTTAAATCAGACGAGTTCCATATGTAATTGAAGACAACTGATTTAGACTTGCCTTTCAAATCTGTTTTATATTCTTGGTCACTGATTGGGTATACATAAACAACCTTATCACTAGAAATGGATTCACCCTCCTGAGACTTCTCATCTTCAAGATAGTCGCCTAAAAGCTGGTCCAGATCAATGTCTTGATCCCATGACAGAAAATAAGCATATTTCTTCATAGCCATCATGTAGATCATTATGTCAGTAAAAAGCTAACTATAATTAAGTAATGATATTTCTTGTGTAAACTATCCGACAATAAATAAAGTTTGACTTGACTTGGTCTAATTTATTTGTGAGTGGTCAACATATGTGCATATAACTATTTTTTTTAATTTTTAATTAGACAATAGCAAAGTGTTTGTTTTTTAATTGGTTCCGTATAACAAATACCTAAATGGTATTTAGATATTTGCTAATAATCTACTTGTGAAAACTTCAAAGACAAATATCTGATATTTATAATTTAGATTTTCACAAGTTTGCCCATGTTTTACCAAACAACGAGTGCATTTTAATTCCAGGTAAACAAACATTATCAAAGGTCACAGATTCGTCCAATTAGGATAGATTAGTTGTTAGTTATTTATTTAATTCGTTACAGAGTTCTTTGATGTCGTTTGAATTAGCCAACGAAACTAAATCGTCGGCCGGCCAGCCGCGAAAAACGTCTAACAATTAGTATAGCGCTATGTCCCGTATTCGGAATAAATTCCTTTGACAGTTACTAAAACAATATATATGTAATGTGAGTATGTATTACAAAACAAACAACGAGTTTTCATATTTTATTTTGACAAAAATATATCGTTTTTAGACAGTACGCCTGTCGCAACATAACATCGTATCGCTAACTCCACGCTAAGGGGAGATTACTGCGTACGAGATATCGAGGCGCCATATTTTGGGTTACGTGCACCTGATCTCGCGAGATTTTACCCTCCCGA
Organism: Mactromeris polynyma; assembly: GCA_032209605.1. Taxonomy (NCBI): domain Eukaryota; kingdom Metazoa; phylum Mollusca; class Bivalvia; order Venerida; family Mactridae; genus Mactromeris; species Mactromeris polynyma. Next base: position 1,469,755 of record JASFXZ010000043.1, on the reverse strand, counting down.
AAGCTCTTACGAGATTTGGCCGAGTAGCGCATCTGTGGTATTTAGGTCTTTGATAAAACCAAGAGTCTTCTTAATTACAACACCGGACAATTCCCCGTGGTGATGAATAACAACATTACTTACTGGATAAATCTTGAAATACACTATAGCAAATCTTAACCAATCTGCTCTAAGGTTACACGTTTTTTTAAATTGAAGAGAAATAGCGCGAAATTGCCTCGGTGGTTATCGTAAGATTTGATTGGTTTACAAAACACTGAATATGCAATTAGCAAAACCATGTTAGTACGGCTGCGCCGAAAAATTCAGGCAGACATACTATGCTAAGCAAAATAGCCTCACTACCTGTTTCCTCCATTAAAAAACTGGATGAGGTTGCCGATGATATATTTACTAGATCACACTTTCACTGTATGGAAACTCTGTACGCCAAAAAAGCGCGGCAATTTCAAGATGGCGGACATGAAATGATGAAAAAGTAAGTGACATTTGTTTTTGGTCAGATCTTTTTAAATATGACTTCCTCGATTATAAATTGTGTATGAAATAAAACAGCTTGAAATTGGGAATTAACGATTATTAGTAGTTTTTGATCGAACCGTAGCATCTTCATGTAATGTCTAGCTGAAGACGATATTTTCAGAAAGTTTGAAAATGAACCGAGAGACCGACAGAAAAATTGGCGATTTTGCTCTCAAATGAATGCCTCTATTAATCTACTTGGATATATCTATGAAAACGATCAAGCCCTTCACACATGACTATTGTTTTACCACCAACACTCGCTAAAATAGATGTTTTGAAGGTTTGAAATTTGGCGTACTGTACGCCGCGGTGCAACACGTAAACAAACCACTGTACGCCGCGGCGCAAGATATTTCTGTACGCCGCGGTATCATACATCAGGCAAAAAATCTGTACGCCGCGATGAAAAATGGAAGAAAGCACAGTCCACTTACCAAAAGGATGAAAGAAAACGTTACATGTATTCTAGTTAGAATGCCTAATCTACATGATCATATTACTGCTGTTTGAAGTTTGAATTATTTCTTAAATGTTCAGCTTTTCCTGAATCGTGCAAGTGTTTATTTCTTTTAGAGATTGTTTATTTAAGGTATTCATTATCTAATTTCAGATTTCTCAGCGACCTTTTGATACATTTGTAGAAATACATCATCTGCTGTTTCGGTGCTACGACTCTAGGTTATATTTAAAAGGTGAGAGATCTATAAATAAATGAAACCTTTACGTATACACATGTGTATATATGTCTAATTTCTATTCAAAGTCATGTCTTATACTTTATTGTTACGCAGTAAAACGTTTCATTACCTAAAGCGTTGATATACTCTTTAAACATCTGTAATCATTAACTTTGACAATAATTTCTTCCAAGCAGTTAGAAGTCGCCTGTAATTTAGTATTTGGTGGGGTCCAGCAAATTCCTTTGCTCGAAACTATGGCGAAAGACTTACCTTGTTGTTTATACTGTTGCCTTAACTGGTGTTTGCTTATGTGAAAAAAGCAGCTCACTGTTTTCCTTATATTCCATGTTTCAGTAATCAATTACTTTGACAAGCCCTGTAGAAGTATAGGTGAACATTCTAAAAATCTGGAAAAGGGTGGACAATCTTGTGTAAGTTTACCAAATTGAGGAATAAATTAGTGAAATGTACCTTGTTGAGTTCATATGACTTTATTTTTTATCTTGCATTACTCATTGTTTACAATTCTTCACACAAAAAAAAAAATTGTAATATGTGAGAATATTGACCCTGCGGCTCGTGCTTTTTTTCATGTAAAGTCCAAATACACAATGTTTTGACTGAATTTTCTACCCTTTCTATACATTTTCACAATATCAAATCCAAATTTTCTACAATTGGTAAAGGAAAAAATTGAAAAAAATAAAAACTTTTACCGTCTACTTTGTTGACAACACACTGTTGAATGATTTTGGTACCAAATTTCAAGGGAGACAATTTCAGGTCAAAATTCAGCTTCTATCTTGCATTTGTATCAGAATATTAAATAATGCTTCAGCCTCTACTTAGAAACAATATGAGACATACATACAATAAAACCACTTATTTGAATAAGAAAAGACATTCTTTTCAGTATAAAATCATGTGTTTTTTCAATATATATAACAACAAATAAACGCCTTTTTCTGTATGCCATCCTAAGTCTTACGGAGTTATAAAAGTTGTACATGAGACAATTGCCACTGTTTATTGAAATAAGGTGAGCACATAAGGGCTGAGATTGGAATTCCATTGTTCATGAGCAATATAATTACAACCATCACAGAAAAATGAGCAAAAACTATTGGTAGAAAGAAAATGGTTTCAAGTCAAATAGGTTGAGAGTTCGAAGTTCAACTGCACAAAACACTAAATGTTCACAAGGACAAAGCTTCTAAGGCAAAAACAATTACAACCTATTGTATGTTTCATGGTACCTGCAGATACAAGAAAATCATAATCTGACATTTTGTTTAACAAAAGGTAATGTATTGACAACGTGACTACAAAATGCAATGTATTGACAACGTGACTTTAGTTCTGACCTTGTCTTTTGAGATTATTTGAATTTTGTGACTAAAGTCAAAAGTAAGTATCTTTCAAAGAATAAAATTGAATCTCCTTGATCCAGTAACATTATTAGAAATATACTGCCTTCCTGTAATGGAAAGTTGTTGAAACTCATCTAATATAACAAATAAAACATGAAGATCCGTATATCAGCGCTGGGACAGGTGCGAGTTCGAATGTTCCCTTCGAATGTTCCCAAGTGCTTACTAATTCACTAAAGACACAAGTTTTAACTATGCACTGTTTTTTGCAAGAAATCAGCAAGTTTAGGTATAACAGTCTCAAGTGTTCGTTTTGTGTTGGTAACACGTGGTTGTCCTTCACTATTTTTCATTGTGAATGTACTTTGCAGTCCATCTTCACCATCACGCTTATAAATTTTCCTCAGACTATCCACGTTTAGACCAGATGATGCGATATGTTCAGCTGTAGGAAGTTTACAAACACTATTCGCAACCAGACATGCCAATGATGGTAAATTCTTCGCCTTTTCCTTTGATGATTGACACTGGTGAAACACTGCTTTTAGAGGAAAAGTGAACTTCATAATATCAGTTACTAATGTACAGCAATGTTGGAACAGTTTCACCAAAGCGCGCACATCTTCAAGAGCATCATGTGCATTATACTGTATGCTGATATGTCTTGTACAAGATCTCCCTGCGTGTAACTACTTCTGCCAGAATAGGTCTTGCGAAACATATCTAATGTATCCAAACAACCAACAACACTGGCAAACAATCTTCCAACTTATTCACATTAGAAACTGCAGTAAGAAGCACTGAGAAATCAAACCTCCGCCCATTGTGTGCCACTAAAACTACTTTTTCATACTTTTTCAGCCATTTTATGAAATTTTCAATAGCACATTTTATGTTTACAGGTTCTACTCTGGTTCCACAGACATACATAACACTATCTGCCATGATAATTTTATGAAGTAGTTTCTGACGAATTTCTGTGTACGTGTAGATTGTAGTGAACGTTAGAAAAGATTCACAAAGTCCTTCTGTTTGTATTTCTTTTTATTCGCACACTGAAACAATGTCTGGAAATCCAGTCATATAAAGTTATAAATATTAATCTAAAGTTATGGTTCTCCAATATGTATATCAAGCTGGTACTCCAGTGAATATTGAAATAAAATAGCCTAAATGCAAATTCTGGTACTCCAGTTAAATGTAAAGTAAAGGTACTCCTTTGAATGAATTCTTATTTCTCTCTAGCATATAAAGTTACATGTATTTATACACACCTAAAACAAAGAATTAGGAAGCCAGACCTTAAGGGCTTTGGCGATAAATAAACATTTCAGATATAACAATAGATGTGTGACCTTTAGGGCTTTGATAATAAATTAACAGTTCAGATATAATAATAGATGTGTGATGACAATTAATCAGAGGAAATATGTAATCAAAGATTTTAGAAATGAGGTGTTAATAACATAACAATAGCTTCGCAGTCAATGTTGGCAGACAGCAACAGATGTCAAACTATACAAATAATTAAAATTTATGGTAAGATAAAAGTCTAAATTTTCACTGCATAATAATTATATCAGTGGTCTGCTGTGCACCTTCTGATATAGGTAACCTATGAGTAACATATGTTGAAAACTCGCTACCACTGTTTACTTCTCTAGCAGCAATCTGAGTCAAATGAGGCATTTGTCGATTTCGTACTTAAATAAACAATAAAGCATTTCATAATATCTCACAAATATTCCAACATTCTCAAGTTACATGTAATAAGTGTAAAACATTCCTTATGTTAATGAAAAGCAGTACAGTATCTGACTAAACACAGGCCTAAATTAGTATGTCAATAACAGAGTAGATATACAATATACTAACTAAGATCTGTAGTCTCCAAGTCCATAACAATAAATGTTGGCATTAAGTTTTGAAGTTTTAGAGGCTTGAACTCGCCACGAGGTACAGCATCTGGTATTTTCTCAACATCTACTTCATGCTGTAGACCAATTTCTGGTTAAAGGAACAAAATGTGTCCATTCATAAACTTGTAAAACAGTATGGTCTTTGCAAAAGTGTCATTTTGATGCACAGTAACAAGGGAGTCATGATAAACAATTTTTAAAGGGGGACACCCAAGGATCATTCCTGTGAAGTTTGGTGTAAATCTGCCCAGTGGTTTTCAAGAAGAGTATTTTTTAAGAAAATGTTGACGGACGCACGACGGACATTGAGCGGCTCCCTCAATCTTATTCAGCACAGTTGAGTGAGCACACAGTACATGTTATTATCTATAACAAAACAAAAACTTTTGCCTGGATCTTGATCAGTACAATGCCCATACCAGTTATAGAACTCAAAATCTTCATATTTATGGCTTGGCACTGTAGTATAAATACAAAGTTCACTAAGCTACCTCCAAAGACCACTGTGAATTAGATTGTGACTTTGAATGTTTGTTCTTTATTTATTTTTTGCAACACGGCAGGCAAAACAATCATATACAGGGTGCTTGTATCCATTACAAAGAGCCTACAAACTCCTTTACAACAACCTCGAAAGAAGCAAAGGAAGCCGTTGACAATAGCTATTTTGGTTTGTTTACTTCTTAGCATCACATATTTCTACAAGTAAACAGCTAATTTGACTGATATGTGGCACCTTCTAGAACTTCAGTAGCTCCTTTACTTATACATCTCTCTTGTTTCAATATAAGTCTGCGACGCTTGGAAGAAGGAAGACTTGATCGTTCCATTCTACGTTTTCGCTCATCCATGCACTTCTTCGAATACTTTTGTGTGTGGAAACCCGGGGAAAGGCCACCATCTTCATGAGCCTGACATAGTTAAAAGTGTGTAAGCTTTGACAATTTCATACATACTAATTAAGATAATTTGACAGATAGTCAATGTTTGGTTGCCAGTTTATGTCATAATGTAGTAAGTTGCTGTGGCAAGATGGGCCACCATTACTTTTATATTGTTCAATGTAATAATTCATAACACTTGAAAGTCTTGACTGATGCCAAATAGCATTTGCCAATAAGACCACGGTCTGATGCCAAATGATATTGATGCTTTTTTTAATGATATATAAAAATTTGACAAAGCTTTGACTATTATTTAGGCAGTATTTAATAAAATATTCACTAAGTTACAGATACATCACTCTGCCACTTGGCTGTGTTCTAACTGTATATAATTTATGTTACTAGTAATAAAATACAATGTTAACATATATAGATAAAATTTGAACAGTACTTACTTATAGAAGACACCATATGCTTGTAACAGGGCAAGATAATATCCAAACTATGTAACTGTAAATCAAACAAATGATACCAACATGAACAGTAAACATCAAATGAATAGGAAACATGAGAAACAAATAATCTTAGCAAAATTATGCTGGCTGATATTTTATACATAAATTTCAAACTGTTCTAAAATTTACACAAAATTTATAGCTAATGCATAAAACACAATATTAATGTGAAATGGTTGGAGTACTGAAAGCAATTGTAACAGTATGATATTTCACTGTGAGCTTTTGAGTGATTTTTTATCAGTAACTACATAAACGGTTGACGAAATGTCTATAAAAAATCAATGATGTTTTAAACAAAAATCAACACAAACATTACAAAGGCATTAGACTTGAGATTTGAGTATGAAATGTCCCCAAATTCGGGTACGAACTGACCTATTTTTGCTGGGTACGAAATGACTTGGGAACGAAGCGCATATGTAAGTAAAAAGTTAAATTATTGCAGTGAAATCACACTAATTCGCTAAATAAACCAATAAATAAATCAATAGTGGAGATTTATTTTCAATTCAATAATTTATATATTCGAGAGAATTACATTTTAAACCCGTTACCTGTTCCAGGCTTTGTGTTGACGGCAAAACTCGAGGCACCCTGATTACTTCCTTTCATCAATTTTCCATACGCAACACAGTTCACGTGACCGCAATCAGTGTCCAAGCATTTCACATACAAATATTCTCCTAATCCTTTCTTACGTTCACCGATAACGTTGTCCATGGATAAGGGAATAGGCCCAAGTCTACACAATTAAAAAAATTTCAGCCCCTCCAACAACACGGCGAACTCCACAACACGCCTGCCTTCTTTCCAGCTGTCATTTACAGTCCTAGAACTCTCTACCTCCACTATCAGTTGTAACGTAGCTGTGTTCTTCTCTCACGTCGTATGATGCTTCACTTTTATGAGGAGTCGACTCTTTTTGCAAGATGCAAAGCGGCCTCGTCGATCACGCGTTTGTTCGACCATCTTAAAATCAGCTCAACGTCCAGATCACGTGGCCGTTTGTCATGGTCACATGGTCGGTAACGTGACCTTCCGAAATGTACCCGTATAACCCGGAAAATACCGATTTTTCAGGGTCCGTAAACCTCAAGAAATAACACTGTTAAATCTTTAATTCCTTTGTGCTTTTAAAATTTAGAACTACCTATTATTTCTTATAAATACAATAAACCTATACGCAATGCAGTATTTAACTATAACAACATTACTACTGATCTCAATATCTCTGATAACAATTCTGGCCAATATGGAAGAAATTCTTGAGACTCTTCAAATTCTAAATATCTATATAGACCCGCAGGACATATAATCACAGGCAACCTTAAAATTATATCTGATAAAAGGGTTAGGAATTTAATTTCTAAGGGCCCCAAATATAGGTACCCTAACAAGATAGATTTTTTTAAATGTAAAGAACACATTATTGACTCTCTTAACAATTATGCAAATAAATGGTGTAAAAGGGAACATGCAATGCCCTTACATCCTGGAAGAATGAAACGATAAAAATCATGGATGAAAGAATTAAGTTTTATCAATCTGATCCAAATCTCCTACCTAAAGATCCGAAAGTGTCCTTCCGTATTTTCAAAAATAAAATTCAAGAATTCTACAACAAATTTGTACTTGTGCCAGCTGATAAAGCTTCTAACAACACAGTCATTGTATGACGGTTTTATTATACGGAAGTCCTAAATAATGAATGAACTTAACTGCACTGCAGCTTACAGCCCTATTACATCGTCTGCAGATGATATAATTGACAGACACAGCTCAGAATTGTCTAAATTTAATGTAGAAGTCGCATACAAATGCAATAAGTTACCAACTATGTATTGGTTACCTAAACTACACAAAATACCATATAAATCTAGATTCATTGCTAATGCGAGCTTCACTACAACTGCACACATTTCGAAACTTCTCACTGGTTGTTTAACAGCTATTAAAGCTGAAGTTGTTAAATATTGCAATAAAACTTTTGAAAATTCCAGTATAAACCTTTCCTGGGGCATAACATATAATAATTTCGCTTCTAAAGAATGTAATATTTTACCTCACAGAGGAGATGAAATGTATGTTTTACAATGCGTATATACTTCCAATACTTGACTATTGTTGTCATATTTGGGGCAAAGACAATAATCGTCACATAAATAAAATAAATACCTTGCAAAGAAGAGTTGCAAAAAATATTCTTAAAAAACCCAAGCGATCGCCATCCAATGGATTACTACGAGAACTTCAGTGGTTAACGTTTACAGGCAGATGTAAATACCCCTGTGGCGCTCTTGTATATAAACTGCGAAATGGTATGGCCCCTTGTTACCTGACTGAGTTACTTGTTTTTGCAAATAATGAACACTATTCACTTTGATCGGCTTCAAAACATGACTTATGTATAAATAAAACACCACGCACTAATTATTTTAAAGATTCATTTTCTTATTACAGTATGAAGGTATGGAATGACATTCCAGATGCCATAAGAAATGTGGAAAGTTTAACATCCTTCAAACACAAATATAAAAATCACCTTTTAAATTCTGCATCGCAGTAATTACGTTTCATTTTATTAATTTTGACATAATATATAATTACACATATTATCACGGACATATAAACCGTTTATATGTCCGAGATATTATGTTCACATCAATTTGTATGATATAATAGATCGAGTGTCTGTCGGTAAGTAAATTGTTATATTGAATTAAATTGTTATATTGAAATACAATGTGAAATCTTATTTATATACATGTTATTATAGTGTGCAAATGTTAAATTTTAATTATTATTATGTTTTGTTTACAGAAGGCCACATTGAAAATATGATACTTTTATAGTTATATATTTATATCATAATGTGTAACAACCTTCTCAAAATAAAGATGTTATTATTATTATTATTATTAACAAATTCTACGGAAGTTTTGAATAAATTTCAATATTTACATTTTAGAGCAACACGTATCTCTACCTATGATTTCTCCACTCTTTATACTTTACTTCCTCATGATTTAATTAAAACCAAACTAACACATTTAATTGAAAAAAACATTTGGTAGCAATCAACATGTATATTTGGCCTGCAATGATGAAAGGGCTTTTTTTTACTTCTAATAATTACAAAAACTTTACCATCTCGACATGTGAGGATGTCTGTGAAGCTCTTTTTTTTTACTGAATAATAACTTTATTCATTTTGATAACTCAATGTACCAACAGAACGTTGGTATTCCTATGGGAACTAACTGTGCTCCACTTATAGCCGACTTATTCTTATTCTGTTATGAAAGAGACTTTATGTTATCCTTATCCAAAGAAAATCAGATGGATGTAATTGAAGCTTTCAATAATACCTCCCGTTATTTAGACGATATTTTAAATATTGATAATGAGTGTTTCACAACCATGATATATAATATATATCAAACAGAACTACACCTATCGAAAGCTTACACCTTGGATACACATGCCTCGTTTCTTGACTTGGACATTTCTATAGAAAATGGTATTATTACTACTAAAATATATGATAAACGAGATGATTATGACTTCGAGATTATAAATTTTCCCTGGCTTATTAGTGATATACCGAGAAATACAACATATGGCATATATATATCTCAACTTATTAGATTTCTGAGGGCTAATACTAATCTAGAGGACTTTAATAGGCGTAACCTTCTACTAACAGGTAAACTGCTAAAACAAGGCTATCGTTATCATAAATTATGTAAGACGTTTCGTAAGTTTTGCCATAAATATACCGATATTAATTTAAAATATGGCACTAGTATAAAATCTATGTAAGAGAAAGGAATTACTAAACCCAAATTGTAAGGAGATATATTATATAAAATTCGCAAAATTCATAACAGTTGTTACTTTGATCAGTTATTTGTGAAATTAGTTAACAAGTTCAAAAGGAAGGGTTATAATCCTGACATAATAAAAACTACTGCAGATAAGTTTTTAAGTAAATCATTACTTGATAGATTTTCACACCTGTTTTTACTGCACGCCGGACACTAATGTTTTGAGACTAAAGAAGTTATATTTGTAAACTGTACTTGTTATGGCAGTATGTGACTGATCATAATGTCTCAGGGAATTTTGTTCGGGACTTTGTAGGCATTGACTTTTGCTCTGGAAACTAACATGATGAGTTCCATGGAGTATCTTAAAATTATCGACCAGCCCATTTGTGATTGTGTTGTGTTTACGTTGTTGTTGTCCTTGTTTCTTGTTGTTTTGTGATGTTCTCTGTAACTACTTACTTAATTTACTTTATTGTATATTTATCAGTTTATAGGCACAAGTCTTGTGTAAGTAACGTTCCCTGTGACCGCGTATTCTCTCTCTTTTATGACGTCATTAAACTTGTATGACGTCATAGATATTTTATTATACACTACCAAGAAAACTTTTCTCTCTTACAATGCAGTTTTATAACACATCTTAATATTCATTGGGTACAGTCGTATTTTGTGTTTTCGTTTTAGTTTTATTAATAGACATATTTATTTTGGTTTTAAATTCCCTATCACTAATATCTTAGAATTGTTTAATTATTAACTATATTATCGAGTTGACCTGACTTTAAAGTGCATTATTAATTTGAAATTTTAGGGTTATTTAACATTCTTATGTTTCTAGTTTAGTTACTGGGAGCAAGGTCAGACTGAGGCTGCTTGTTCCGTTGTGCTGGATTAGTTACAGTGTATGTTGTTATATGCGTGATGGTTGGTTGCGTTTAATGATTAGTTACTGCCTACTTAGTCAATTTATGTATATATGTTGGAATCAAGGACCATATAGCGATTAAGGGTGAGGATAGCTAGCTGTTAAATCTATTTAAACCCCCAGAATTTTTGCTGACAGTTCCAAGGCTGTAATTCGCTATATGATTGTTGTTTCTGTTTGTGTTACGAATGTGTTTAGTATTTCCATTTTCCCTGTGCAATTCTGTCACTTTATACAGTGTTCAGATTGTTTCCTGCCCATTTTTGGCCTTTTGCGGCCAGTTGTCTTGAATTGTCCTGTGATCTTTTCCATCCATTAATTCCCCCCTTCCCCTCCCTTCACTGTCCACTTGGATTCTCCTGGTTATTCATTGTGGTCTGCCGGGCCATTCCTTGTGCCTCAGTTCCTTAATATGTGTACCGTTTGACCTCCTTTTATGCCTTATGTGTTGTGGATTGTTGTTTTTCCGGAGGTCTGCGTGGAGAGGCACTGTCTTGTGTATGTGGCGTTCCCTGTAGTTACGTATTGTCTCTCTTTCGCTACCATCTGAGCTATCATGGCTATTAGTTTAAAGAAATCAATATCGCAATAAATAGATTTGCTTGTTATTTGATTTACCTATTTGGATCAATATAGGTGGCCAAACCATGTCAATATTGCATGACGTCACTCTCAACTTATCGTGGTATACTTATAATATTGCATCTGTTGACATAATTGTTTCACACGGATTTATCCAGACTGTCTTCACATACTGTCAAATAATATAGTTACTTTATTTGCAGATTATCTCTCAACATTTAATAATGGGTTAAACTGTTAAATAAATTGGTAAACATTAAATAAAAATTACCTCATATTTGCATCACACACAGCTTGTACATTGATAGCATGGAAGCCTTTGCGACAAACATGTGCCTGACCATCTGGGCCGGCTGGTGACTGGATGGGGATTAATGTTCCATCTATGGCCCCCACACAATTTGGCATACCAGCTATATCATGAATGTCCTGTTTCAATTTTTTCTTCGTTGTTCCATAGGAATCTTAGAATTATATTAATGTTAACAGTGCAATTGCACCTCAATTTGTTTGCAATGATCATATATTTATTTTCAGATGTTAATATGGTTAATTCCAAGTCAACATGTTTGCATAAACTTTATATATTATTATTTTCTTGAAAACTTGTGATCAATAAAAGATAACAATCAAACATTAATTGTACAATACACATTTATACATAATGCTCTTCTTCAGCCATTTATTCAGGTTTTCTTTTTCACTGTCCTAGATCATTATAGATGAAATAATCATGAACTTGCATAAATGTAAAAAAGACACACATGCATTTATATTCTTGGTATGTTTGCACATCAAAGACAGGTCAAGAGGCGGGACCTGTTATAGGGTGAATCAATCGACCGCAGTGTTGATTACTTAGTAAACCCGTCATATGTTAGTCATTTGTTAACACAACACTGTATACTGTAGGCAACTTGTAACTAACACTCGTGTTATTTGCAGTACACACATGCTTCGTTCATTGTCCATGCAATATTTTATCCATTCAATTACACATGCTTATACATTCAAAGGCACATTATCAATCATTATCAATGAACACTGGTACAGACTTAACGTCCCTCTTTCATTTCAGTCACGACATCCATACCTCCACCAACAACAATGCACTTATTAAACAATAATTGGAAATTACATTTTAAGTGCAAATATGTTCTGTTTATGGTCATCCAATACAATAAAAATAGTGTTCCAAGATAATTAATACCTTATTGGAGAGTTCTTTCCAATTGATCTTAGGGGCGAAAATCGCTCCTATGATTTTTGATGAACGCACCCCAGATCTCCATAAAATTTGGGCTTAGTAATGTCTCTAATACTACTATTGTGAATACACCGGAGAAGCAGAAGACTGTTTCCAGCTTGCAACATTGACCATCGAAACAAAATATTGAAGTTGAGAAAAAGAGAAATGAATTCTTATACCGTTGTGATTTGCTTAATAACTACACTGCATCGGGATGTTAATTGTGACGTTTGTTAAACATACGAATTTGTATTGCTTTTATCTATATCCCAATATGCTGATTGTGATTATAACTTATGAATGACTTTTAGGTTACACTTTTGTCAACCTAATTTTCGTAATTTATACGTTTTTCTCGAATTATACAAATTGTGTCAATAAATATGAATATTTTCACATTTCGGCGCTTTCTTTTTAGATTCACAATTAACCAAATCATAAACGTAGGAAGCATACGTTATATCAGTACTTCAGAGTGTACTGCTTTCAATGGGAAATCAGTGTGAGCAATGGTTTTGTGGAGGAGACTTTTGAAGTTTTACATGTAGAATCATTTTAAACTCGCTACAGTAAGACAAGTTGTGCTTGTTGAAAAGAAATAGTTGTTAAATAGAGGTTACTATATTAAAGATTAACTCATTTCGGAAAGATAACGGTTGTCTTTGAATATAGGTGTTTCTCTTCAGGGGGCATTGAGGGAGGTTGAACTGTAAATGGTTAATTATTTAGGATATGTTGTTTGAATAAAATGGTTGACAGACGGAAGAGTCACAGACGGTTATTACCGTAAAAATAGCTCACCTGATTATATGCTCAGATGAGCTTAAACCCGTCATGACCAAACTAAATCATTATTGTGTCTCCCATTTCCCATGGAGACATATTGTTTGTTCTTCGGCGTCTGTCTGTCCGTCCGTCCGTCCACTTTTAGCTTGTCTGCGCTCCAATACGGCTGGTTGGACTTCAACCAAACTTCACAGGATTTATAAGCATCTAGTGTAGTTGTGAACCTTGTCGTTTCGTTCTGCTCAGACAATTTTTCATTGAATAATGGCCCTTTTGTGTTTTTATACATTTACAGTGCATGATAGACTGATATTTCTTGTTTGCTCAATATTTTATTCTTACATCCTGTATCAGTATTACAATTACTGACAAACTGCCATCTGGGAAACATGTTTTTGCTTAAAAACAACCATGTATTTTTAATAGTCATGCATCATGTTTTTCGGTTCCTTTTCGATTAAAGGGTAACTGGGTGCGATCATAGGCTCGATCTGTTAGTCTACTGGTAAATAAAACTGTTAGCAACAACCAGTGTTTAATTTTATTAGTTAACAATATGTGTAAAATGACTTTCAAAACATTTATTACTCATGTACGACTTCGACACATTGGCATTTATAAGCAAGATTTAAATGTAAGGAAGAGTACTATAACTATGCAAATAAAAGTCTACACACTATACATCTGAGATATATCGTTTCCAGTCAAACGCCTTTGATAAAAGTTCATTGAACTTCAAAGTCCGGCTTAAGGGCACGTCTAACATGTCGCAAAATCTTTGATTCACACGTTTTGTGATGCTCTCGCACTGGCAGGGGATTTCTTGCAGGCCCGAATCTGTCCACCCTTTTCCAGATTTTTAGAATGTTCACCCATACTTCTACAGGACTTGTCAAAGTAATTGATTACTGAAACATGGAATATAAGGAAAACAGTGAGCTGCTTTTTTCACATAAGCAAAAATTAGGTAATGTTGTTCATAGGCAACTGTATAAACAACAAGGTAAGTCTTTCGCCATAGTTTTGAGCAAAGGAATTTGCTGGACTCCACCAATTACTAAATTCGAGCGAATTATTGTCAAAGTTAATGATTACAGATGTTTAAAAGATTATATCAACGCTTTAGGTAATGAATCGTTTTACTGTGTAACAATAAAGTATAAGACATGCCTTTAAATAGAAATTAGACAGATATACACATGTATATACGTAAAGGTTTCATTTATTAATAGATCTCTCACCTTTTAAATAGAACCTAAAGTCGTAGCACCGAAACAGCAAATGATGTATTTCTACAAATGTATCAAAAGGTCGCTGAGAAATCTGAAATTAGATAATGAATACCATAAATAAACAATCTGCGAAAGAAATAAACACTTGCACGATTCAGGAAAAGCAGAACATTTAAGAAATAATTCCAACTTCCAACAGCAGTAATATGATCATGAAGATTAGGCATTCTATCTAGAATACATATAACGTTTTCTTTCATCCTTTTGGTAAGTGGACTGTGCTTTCTTCCATTTAGCACCGCGGCGTACAGATATTTGGCTTGATGTATGATACCACGGCGTACAGAAATAACTTGCGCCGCGGCGTACAGTTGTTTGTATTGCACCGTATTGACTAGTAACCGTTAATTCCCAATTTCAAGCTCTTTTATTTCATAAACAATTTATAATCATCTTTAAAAAGATCTGACCAAAAACAAATGTCACTTACCTTTTGATCATTTCACGTCCGCCATCTTGAAATCGCAGCGTTTTTTTGGCGTACAGAGTTTCCATACAGTGGTTCTGTTGGATATATATTATATATCATGGTTGGGAAAAACTCATTATCAATATATAAAATATCATCTAAATAACGGGAGGTATTATTGAAAGCGTCAATTACATCTATCTGATTCTCTTTGGATAAGGATAACATAAAGAATCTATCATAACAGAATAAGTCGGCTATAAATGGACCACAGTTAGTTCCCATAGGAATACCAACTTTCTGTTGGTACATTGAGTTATCAAAATGAATAAAGATATTATTCAGTAAAACATTAAGAGCTTCAAAGACGTCCTCACTTGTCCAGATGGTAAAGTTTTTGTAATTATTAGAAGTAAAAAAGCCCTTTCATCATTGCAGGCCAAATATACATGTTGATTGCTACCAAATATTTTATCAATTAAATTTGTAAGTTTATTTAAATTAAATCATGAAGAAGTGATGTATAAAGAGTCGAGAAATCATAGGTAGAGATACGTGTTGCTCTAAAATGTAAAGATTGAAATTTATTCAAAACTTCCATAGAATTTTTTATGCCCCAGTAAAAGTTTATACTGGAAGTTTTATTGCAATATTTAACAACTGCAGCTTTAATAGCTGTTAAACAACTAGTGAGAAGTTTCGAAATTTGTGTAGTTGTAGTGAAGCTCGCATTAGCAATGAATCTAGATTTAAATGTTTTTTGTGTAGTTTAGGTAACCAATACATAGTTGGTAACTTATTACATTTGTATGCGACATCTCAATTAAATTTGTTTAAAGCTGTGTCTGTCAATTATATCATCTGCAGACGATTGAATAGGACTGTATACTGCAGTACAGTTAAGTTCATTTTTAGGACTTCCGTATAATATAACCTTCATACAATGACTGTGTTGTTAGAAGCTTTATCAGCTGGCACAAGTACAAATTTGCTGTATAATTCTTGAATTTTATTTTAGAAAATACGGAAGGACACTTTCGGATATTTAGCCAGGAGAGTTGGATTAGATTGATAAAACTTAATTCTTTGGTCCATGATTTTTATAATTTCATTCTTCCAGGACGTAAGGGCATTGACATCTGCATGTTCCCTTTTACAACATTTATTTGCATAATTGTTAAGAGAGTCAATAATGTGTTATTTACATTTATAAAAATCTATCTTGTTTTTTTGACAGGTGTACTCGACGTTTTAGATTTTCTCGTGGGTTGCGTTACCAGCTGCGAAAGTCCATTCGACACAATAAAGGAGGACCATATAGAAATACAAAAATAATTTCTATCTGCAAGAAATGTTACGTTAAAATCATCCATAATATGATAATCTTGAGAAGAGCACGTTATAGCGTTTGTGAACTCATTTTCATACCCCGATATCCAATCATGAGTAGAATTAGAGGGGCTGTCAACAAAATTTGATAAGAAAGATTGAGTTTTAGGGAAAGTAACTTCATTTCATACTGATTCTAATATAGTAACATTTAAGTCATATCTGTGTTGAAAAGGTATGTTGTCTTTGGTGTATATAAGAATACTACCACCTTAACGGTTATTTCTGTCCTTACGAATAATAAAATAATTTGATTTTGTAAATCTTCATCTAAAATTCCGACAAAGACCCAGTATGTCAATATTTACCGAAGCGAGATGCATTTTATTTCGCCTAGCTTAGGCAATATGTGTTGAACAGTTAGATTTACAACATGTAA
The DNA here is from genome assembly GCA_032209605.1 of Mactromeris polynyma. Classification (NCBI taxonomy): domain Eukaryota; kingdom Metazoa; phylum Mollusca; class Bivalvia; order Venerida; family Mactridae; genus Mactromeris; species Mactromeris polynyma. The sequence goes on along the minus strand of JASFXZ010000043.1, from coordinate 1,453,018 downwards.
AAATGTCTAGTAGGTAAACCATGAAATGTATTGCTACCTGTACTATTAATTGTAGAACCAGATACATTATGTATGGAACCGTTTACATTAATTAATGTCTGAGGCTTATTTAATGATACATGTATCATATTATCAGAATAATTACTGATACAATTAAATTTTCTTCTGTACAAATTAGAATCATTAGTAGTATACTGTAAGTCATTACAAAAACGATTATGGTTATTGAATTCGGCACATATTGATTCTGAAAGTTCATATTTGTAATAAGAGTTACCACTTGTTTCGATAAGATTATATATGTGAAGGTCTGTTAAGCTTATGCTACATCTGAGACATCGGACGTCTTGACACGTAAATGTTGCCACGATGTTTGTAATCAGCAGGACGTGAGCTGTCGTTCGTGTAGCCGTTAGACATCCAGTTCCGGTGGCACTCCGTAGTGTCATGATTGTGCATATTACAGTTAAGAGAGAATCTAAATTTTCCATTCCATCTTGATCACGGTTGATAGGAGTTCACGAGTGATTCTCTATCACTACTTCCGCTTCCAGTCCATTGCTTGGTAATCGGAACAACTCGATGGATGACTGTGACTAGAGCACTGGAACCCTTCTGGTTGTGGTGAATACTATTCCGATGAAAGAATAGTCGAGTGGAATTTCCGTCACCATACACAAACGCTTGGTAACAGTCGATGATGGTGGCGCCCAGTTCTTCACCAACTTGCTTCTATGTATCGTTCAGCGGAATGACATGCGCGTCGATCCTCGGACAAATGGTGCATAGGGAAACAGCATAGGGTTGGTTCATAATACCCTGAAGAGACTTCATGTCATTATAAATGGTGGTTTGGGAAGGACCCGACGCAGCATCATTTCCACCCGCGTAGATGATGATCTCACGTACTGCGAAGAATCCACATTTAGTAGTTTTGTGTGAATACCATTTATTGTCTTCCCCGGGCATGTCATTATCTCAGTATTCGTTTCCAGTCCTCTTGTTGGATGCCTTTTAAAATGGAGTCGCCAATAGACCCTTCTTAATATTCCCCCATGAATAATTAATCAGATTCTCAGAACGAGGCAAAGCTGGCAAGCACAAGCTTCATAGGATACAGCAATGGCTTCGTATAGCAATAGAGATGTAAGCATTATCCCATAATTAAGGTTTTCATTTGTTGAAAGTTACATAAAATCTCACAAAGAATCGTCTGGTGAAAAATCTATCGACAAGGGATTAAAATATTTTAGTGAAGGATACATACATGATTTAAAAGGTAAGTTACATTCATTTATTTTAGACTTTTGTACTTTCGTTTAATTCATTTGACCTTAGTATTATCTTATCTATATACAGTGCTAAGGCAGCAAAATGTGTTCATACAATTCAACTGGTCAGATTTGTAGTGTAAACAAAACCGCTAATGAGAATGTTATTAGCCATAAATAATTATTATCAGATGTTTGATTCTTGGTTCTTAGTGTATTACCGTATTGCATAGAATAAGAGAACATTGAGCATGACTTTTGAAACAATATTGTTATATTTCAGTTGTTTCAGCAACAGATGGATGTCTGATTAATGGAAAATGTGTATTACTAAATTAATGAAAGATACACAAAAATAAGATTAAACAACACATTATATAAATAGTGCAACACTATGAAAATAAGTCAACGATATTCATGAACTTGAGTTGTGCATTATTGTATATTTGCAGGTTGGTTTGATCTCACGAGATGGAGAGACAATAGTCACAACTGCTACATGCACCAGTCCAATAGGCCTTTCAAAAGCATGTGGTCATGTAACTGGCCTCTTGTACCAAGTGGCAAAATACAAGAATCTCAACCTGAAAGCTATTTCAGAAGATGTTGCAAGTACTTCTTTACCGCAAACATGGCATCTACCAAGAGGTCGGAAAATTTCTGGTAAAGAAGTTAAAGACTTTAATGTCAGTGGATACTCCAGAACAAATGTGACAGAACCAAAAAGCATCAAGTCAACTATTTACAATCCACTTAAAGGAGATTTAGTATGGCATGAAAAATATGAAGACGTAAAGAGTAGTTCACCTGATGCTTTAGTTCTATCTTCCATGGAGGGAAATCCAAGTACTTGGCTACCAACAGAAGCTCCATGATGATTTTATAATGAACATTCATGATAGTGTTGGCTTTCCTGACCTTCCAGTTAAAAACGTCATGCAGAATGATTATCAAACCCTATTAACTTGTGAACAATATGTGAAATACGAAGGTGTGAAGTTGAGCATGTCAGAAATTCACAAGTTTGAAAAGCTGACTCGTTTACAGAGTAAAAGTCCCCTCTGGTACAGAATTAGAAAACACAGGGTGATTGCTTCTAACATTGGGGAAGTGTATAAAAGGAGAAACACTGAGGAGAAATCACAACTATTATTACCAAATTCTGACTCAGCTAGCTGTTACAGGGTTACAGTGGTGTGAGCTCTTTGTATGGTGTAAAAATGATAATCATCAAGAAACAATTTATTTGAATACAGAATTGTGGAATGAAATAAAACATAAAATAGACCGGTTCTATTTTGACAGTTTTTTGTAATACATTAACTAAAACTCACGGAACAAGATATATGTGTAAAGATTGACACTTTCAGTCCTTAATCCATGATTGAACGATTGGACCACGAAAGTTGCATAACAGACAAGCAACTGTCCATTACTGATTTGCTCAACCTGCTAGTGACATTGGAATTGGTGTGTCAAACAAGTGATTTTCCTTTATCATTCTGTTCACCCTTTCAATATGTATTCGGAGTTTAGCAATTTGTTCAGCTTCTTTAATGTCTTCTGGAGTAAATCTGTTTTTACTCCGTAAGAATGCAGGGATATTTAGTGTTACTTGTTTCTCTGAAATAACTTTTCTTGGTGTGAATCCTTTGTCAGCCATGACATCATCCCCAGGTTCCAAACGATCTACAATTCCTGAAAGTTGTGTAATTTCGACATCTGACATACAGCATGTATATAATGATGAAATAAATGTCACCAAACCATGGGGAAAGATTCCAATCAGACATTTGAAAGTACAAGCACCTTTGTAATTAGAGTACATTTGAGAAGTTAATACTCGAGATGATGGCTGTTGAGTTCTGATTTCAGTACAGTCTACGATAACTCTTGTATTTAGAGACAATGACTTGAAGCAGTCTTTGGCGGTGGCAACGTTGAGTTTCTATTATTAGCAACGTTGCCAGTTGGCATACAGCGAATCCCGAAGAAAAATTAAAAAATTAAAAAAATCAATTTATTGGAAATTACGTTCTAAATTTTAAATGTGTGTTTTGTGAGCCATGCCCATAACTTCCAAACAGAGAAGAGTCCAGTTGTGTGTAATTTGGAAAATGAATTTTTAAATTGAAATATTCATGTATCTGTATTTTTTAGGTCAATAGATGCTGAACCACTTGATTCAGTGTTGCATTTGAGATTCTCTTTTATACGCGGCACTTTCTATATTTTGTTGTTCAGTAATTGTTGGCCTCGAATCTCCCAATAACTCTTGTATTTGGATACAATGACTTGAAGCAGTCTGGCATATATTCATTTTCTTTAGCTCTAGATAACCATAGATGGCACTGAACCAAGAACTGTGTACATAAAATTTACCCATGTGATTATTTTTCTGCTAACAGTCGAGATTGAACAGTTAAATCTTACAAATAAATCTTGTTCCATGAGTCCTACTCTTAAACACAAAGACACACGAAAAGTTCATCTATCAGAAGCATATTTCTCTTCCTTCCTGATAGACTGACCACTTCGCTTCCATGGTAATACATGCTACGCATATTTTGAGCGGAAGGTTCGATGCATTTGAAAAATGTTACATAAGAGTTATAATTTGAAAAGCATATATATTTAAATTCAATAATTTTGTTTTGTCTATGCAAATTTGTTTTCACAAGGTAAACACTGTTCTTTTGTAGATGTTTGGCCATAAGTTTCAGTTAATCCACATTCTTCTCTGAAAAAAATGTATCCTTCATTAAAGGTTCAATGCTTGCATCACAGAAAGGATAACCAGAGATCAAATATTCAATACATATGTGGAAAATGCAAAAACATATTGTATGTAATTAATCTCATATTGATTTGCAAATCTCATATATATATGTGTGTGCATATTTTGTCAATGTTAACTGAATTTATTAAAAGGTCTTGCTTAAAACTTACGACTCTTAATGTTTTTTTTCTTGGGAGATAGAACTTTCCTATTCAAAGTTCGCCTAAATGTTTTTTCTTGTGACTAGTTAAACACAGATGGCACAGCACCTTTCTTTAGTCTTTTTCGAATAGGAGTCCGTCCAACATAATCGTCTTTACCAAAGTGTTTAGAACATACCACTGCTCCTGTTGAAATCTGTAAAAGAATTGTATGCAATCTGAGAAACCGCCATAATTTTTTTCCAGATAAATACGGTAATGAATCAGTATAGAATATTATTAATTCCACAAATCTATTTTATGGGCATTTGCAAATTTATCACGTCAGTGATAATTCATGATAATTCACAAGTATAAGAAATAACTAATTTTACGTTAAAGTTAAATGGATGTAACAAATGAAAAGTTAAATGAATGTGACGAATTATATCTTACCCTAAATAACGGTCCTTATCTTTTGAATTGATTGTTTTTTTAATTCTTCATCTTTTGGGATATGATGAAAATGAATTGTATCATATCTCGAATCAGAGTTACAAAACGGTAGGCAACAATGAAAATTATGACCTTTCTTTCTAAGTGGAGTAGACATATCAGTAGAATGTTTACATCTGTGTCTGCTAAGCCTCGTTCTGGGTTAGTTATCTCTGGTAGGCATATAATTTGAGAAGGGACTATGAGGAATGTTTCCTTGGATATATTGTTGGTGCTTTCAAATGGCAGGTCGAGTTTTGAAGGTAATGAAGGCTGCGATAATTCATTTTCTTGTTGTGAAGGTCTTTGGCTAGAAGAGCATAAACATGGTCCATCATCGTGAGTTGCCATTAAATTAATCAGTTGTGATTTGATCGAGTCACCGAATGACGCTCATCGTTTAAGTAAAACAACGTGCATACCGCTCTACTGTGTTTTGACACTCTCCGCATCAGCCCTCACTGCTTCCATCTGGGCGGCTACTTCACTGGTGCTATTGTGGTAATGTTTCTTCAAGCTTTTGACCGTACCCTTGATCTCAGCAATCTGGGCCGCAGCTGATTCAATGTCCACTGTCAATTCCCTTCGTAATTCGAGAATTTCTCACGACACATTCTCCATGAATTCGGACACCATATCCTTAATGTCATCATTAAGTGTATGAGCCGACCTTCGGGCTTGTTTGTCTTTCCTGACGCTTTCCATTGTTTGGTGCAATCGCCGTATGCCTCTGTCGCGCGCATCCGGCGAAGGAGTTCGACAGTTCACTCTTGTATTTTTCAGAGACAGACATTAGAATTTGTTGAACTGAATCATTGAATTCTGCAACTGACGAATTGCTATTCTTTAACTTGTCCTCTATGTTTTTGAATAAGCAGTGAACTGTTGAGGTTTCTTCCCCTTTATTAGACATTAACACTTTTTGTGATACAAGTTTAGCGTGTATATTCGTGTCGGCCAGAACTTAACTTGTATTTAGTCTCCACTAGATTTCCTTGTTTATCATGCACAGGTATCTTGCAACACTTGAATAGGAGATTATTGTCGTTGTAAAATTGTTAAACGGAAAACTTTGGAAAAGTTGGAACTTACCGGTATTTATTATCAAACGAAGCCCTCCATCGGTCTCGTATACTACCACGTCGTCCCGGTCTGTCGCATCAAGCTTTGTCTACATAAATGATAAAGAATTTAGTGATACGCTCTTGTCCAATGCCACCTATTTATTCTACCATGAAAATAAATGATAAAGAATTTAGTGATACGCTCTTGTCCAATGCCACCTAGTTATTCTACCATGAAAATAAATGATAAAGAATTTAGTGATACGCTCTTGTCCAATGCCACCTAGTTATTCTACCATGAAAATAAATGATAAAGAATTTAGTGATACGCTCTTGTCCAATGCCACCTAGTTATTCTACCATGAAAATAAATGATAACGAATTTAGTGATACGCTCTTGTCCAATGCCACCTAGTTATTCTACCATGAAAATAAATGATAAAGAATTTAGTGATACGCTCTTGTCCAATGCCACCTAGTTATTCTACCATGAAAATAAATGATAAAGAATTTAGTGATACGCTCTTGTCCAATGCCACCTAGTTATTCTACCATGAAAATAAATGATAAAGAATTTAGTGATACGCTCTTGTCCAATGCCACCTAGTTATTCTACCATGAAAATAAATGATAAAGAATTTAGTGATACGCTCTTGTCCAATGCCACCTATTTATTCTTCCATGAACATAAATGATAAAGGAGTTGGTGATACGATCTCGTCCAATGCCACCTACTAATTCTTCCATGAACATCAATGATAAAGGATTTGATAATACGGTCTTGTCCAATACGCACATTTTACAATAATGAGGGACGATTGTTGCTCGAATGTTCCCGCATTTTATAGCAGCATTGATGATAATCTACATCCAGGGTAAACTCGCCAGATCAGCCCTCCTGCGTACCAACCTCTCTTCAACAACAGTATCACTATTTCCGTAGTAAACGTTTATTTCTTACAGACATATTGAGGTTGATAATGTACCAGGTAGACATATTATTGAGGTTGATAATGTACCAGGTAGACATATTATTGAGGTTGATAATGTACCAGGTATACATATTATTGAGGTTGATAATGTACCAGGTATACATATTATTGAGGTTGATAATGTACCAGGTAGACATATTATTGAGGTTGATAATGTACCAGGTATACATATTATTGAGGTTGATAATGTACCAGGTAGACATATTATTGAGGTTGATAATGTACCAGGTATACATATTATTGAGGTTGATAATGTACCAGGTAGACATATTATTGAGGTTGATAATGTACCAGGTAGACATATTATTGAGGTTGCTAATGTACCAGGTATACATATTATTGAGGTTGATAATGTACCAGGTATACATATTATTGAGGTTGCTAATGTACCAGATATACATATTATTGAGGTTGAAAATGTACAAGGTAGACATATTATTGAGGTTGCTAATGTACCAGGTATACATATTATTGAGGTTGATAATGTACCAGGTATACATATTATTGAGGTTGCTAATGTACCAGGTATACATATTATTGAGGTTGATAATGTACCAGGTAGACATATTATTGAGGTTGATAATGTACCAGGTAGACATATTATTGAGGTTGAAAATGTACCAGGTAGACATATTATTGAGGTTGCTAATGTACCAGGTAGACATATTATTGAGGTTGATAATGTACAAGGTAGACATATTATTGAGGTTGATAATGTACCAGGTAGACATATTATTGAGGTTGATAATGTACAGATGGATAGATTTAATTCAACATACAGTTTATAATGTACATGGCAATATAACTTAAGAGATATATTAGTAACAACAATACGTAAGACTCAATAAAGCCATATCAATCAACATTATATGTTAAGGATAACACACGACTCAGTTCAAGTAAAAACTCTTAAGGTAATGTAATGAGGTTTTAAGCAGTTATGTTAAGGTTATATAAGGTAATGTAATGAGGTTTTAAGCAGTTATGTTAAGGTTATACGTGTACACGCATAATATGTTAATAACCATGCTGTTTGTGTTTTGATGCTTATCGTCTATTTAGAGTGTCTAAGTCGTATAAATAGTACGTGGTTAAAGAATGAAATTATGAAGTATACAGATATGCTAACCAGCATGTGAAGTTTTGCAACTGGGGTTTCATGTTTGGCTGTGTCCAGTAAGTGCAAAGTTATGGCCCTTGACTTAGTTAAAATATAGCCTACAGAGTATGCAATCTTGTGTCACTCATATCTCCAAAAGTATATGAGCCAGAGTCATTAAACTTTACAGGAATGTTCACCAGCATGTGAAGTTGTGCACCTCGGGTTTCATGTTTGGCTGTGCCCAGGTAGTGCAAAGTTATGGCCCTTGACTTAATTAAAATATAGCCTACAGAGTATGCAATCTTGTGTCACTCATATCTCCAAAAGTATATGAGCCAGAGTCATAAAACTTTACATGAATGTTCACCAGCATGTGTAGTTGTGCACCTGGGGTTTCACTCAGTAAGTGCAAAGTAATGGCCCTTGACTTATCACCATAATCAGTACAGTTGTTCGCTTGGTAATTTTGATATCCATTCACAAACGATGAGCAGAATAATATAATTTGCTTTTGTGACAAAGGCTGCAAGTGGGGGCATCTGTGTCCTATGTGCGCATTCTAGTTGCCATATAATTTACGTTTGAGAAGGTACGATTGTACTTTTTCAAATTTCTGTTACAATGTACGGGATTTTACTTATCGTATACATGGGATACTCGTATGAAGTAATATTGCTGTATGACCCGTACAAGAACATAAGTCAACTAAAAATCTGTATGCCTACTCCCTTATCACATGAGTAGTTGTACTTCTAAACAAGCTCCGTTTTAGTGAACTGTCTTCTGGAACAATAGTCGCCAGAGTTCAGCGGAGAAGGTTCAATGTTTCACTGAAATCTCTCGGCAAGTGCAAGGACTCATGAGAGAGCTTAGCGCAAGACCGTGCTTCCTGGCGTACTGTTACAAACAAGGGTTTCAAGGACGGTGAATCTACAAGTTTGGTGGAGTGTCGGATAAAACGTGGGGTCCAAAAGACAAGGGCAGCAAGCACCGTGACAGTTGCACCAAACATACGTTACCATCATGCGGGAGGTAATGCCCTGTCCGGAATTGTCTGATCAGTTATCTTCAGAAATACAGAACCAAGTTACCTGATGGTCCTCTTCGCTGAGCGATGGACGAACATCAGTTATCGTACACGGGGCGAAGGGCGAAGGGCGGTGGGCATGGTGATTCTGTAAGCTTTCCCACATATTTCACAAAATATAAGAACATAGGGCAAAACAGTTTTACATCATGTTTGTCAAAAAGCAGAGGGGAACATTTGGAAACCGACTAATTGCGAGTATGAGAAGTGAAAATCTCGAACAGCATTCTACACTCAGGACTACTCAACAAACTACACTCAACACTCAACATACTGCACTCGGCACTCAACACACTGCACTCACCACTCACCACTCAGCATTCAACACACTACATTCGACACTCAGCACTAAACACACTGCACTTAGTACACTACACTCAACACACTGCACTTAGCATTCAACACACTGCATTCAACACTCAGCATTCAACAAACTGTCCTTAGCGCACTACACTCAACACACTACTCTCAGCACTCAGCACAATACACTCAGCACATTACACCGAGCACTCAACTCACTACACTCAAAACACTGAATTCAGCACTCAACACACATCACTCAGCACACTACACTCAACACAATACACCGAGCACTCAACTCACTACACTCAACACACTGAATTCAGCACTCAACACACCACACTCAGCACTCAACAAACTGCAATCAGCACTCAACACACTGCACTCAACACTCAATACACTGCACTAAACACACTACACTCAGCACTCAACACAATAAACTCAGCACTTAACTCACTGCACTCTGAACTCAGCACTCTATACTCTGTTCTCAAACCTCAACATTTGTTCTGCTGAATATGAGTGTAGATATTTCTGAGTGCTAGATGGATTAAAATACTGTCTATGTGCTAAATATTCTTCGTGATCCACTATAGTAGAGTTTGGAAGGAGAACTTAAGATCGAATTTAAGTTTTAGCGCTGAATATAACTTTTATATTCAACACTTACCTTTAAATCTAACATTTACACTAAAATCTCATAGAAAGAAACAGTGTTCCCTGTCAACATCAATTTAATCACTCTACGCTTTCAAACTTCCAAACTCATACCCGGTAGGGTGAATTATATGTTCAGAATGATTTTGAGTGCTGACTGTTGAATTCTAGGTTATGTGTGCTGAGTACTGGGGGCTGATTGCTGAATGCTGGGTTATGTGTGCTGAGTACTGGGGGCTGATTGCTGAATGCTGGGTTATGTGTGCTGAGTACTGGGGGCTGATTGCTGAATGCTGGGTTATGTGTGCTGAGTACTGGGGGCTAATTGCTGAATGCTGGGTTCTGTGTGCTGAGTACTGGGGGCTGATTGCTGAATGCTGGGTTATGTGTGCTGAGTACTGGGGGCTGATTGCTGAATGCTGTGTTATGTGTGCTGAGTACTGGGGGCTGATTGCTGAATGCTGGGATATGTGTGCTGAGTACTGGGGGCTGATTGCTGAATGCTGGGTTATGTGTGCTGTGTACTGAGGGCTGAATGCTGGGTTATGTGTGCTGTGTACTGAGGGCTGAATGCTGAATGCTGGGTTATGTGTGCTGAGTACTGGGGGCTGATGGCTGAATGCTGTGTTATGTGTGCTGAGTACTGGGGACTGATTGCTAAATGCTGGGTTATGTGTGCTGAGTACTAGGGGCTGATTGCTGAATGCTGGGTTATGTGTGCTGAGTACTGGGGGCTGGTTGCTAAATGCTGGGTTATGTGTGCTGAGTACTGGGGGCTGATTGCTGAATGCTGGCTTATGTGTGCTGGGTACTGGGGGCTGATTGCTGAATGCTGGGTTATGTGTGCTGGGTACTGGGGGCTGATTGCTGGGTGCTGTGGGCTGGGTACTGGGGGCTGATTGCTGAATGCTGGGTTATGTGTGCTGAGTACTGGGGGCTGATTGCTGAATGCTGGGTTATGTGTGCTGGGTACTGGGGGCTGATTGCTGGGTGCTGTGGGCTGGGTACTGGGGGCTGATTGCTGGGTGCTGTGTGCTAAATGCTGGGTTATGTGTGCTTAGTACTGGGGGCTGATTGCTGAATGCTGGCTTATGTGTGCTGGGTACTGGGGGCTGATTGCTGAATGCTGGGTTATGTGTGCTGGGTACTGGGGGCTGATTGCTGGGTGCTGTGGGCTGGGTACTGGGGGCTGATTGCTGAATGCTGGGTTATGTGTGCTGAGTACTGGGGGCTGATTGCTGAAAGCTGGGTTATGTGTGCTGGGTACTGGGGGCTGATTGCTGGGTGCTGTGGGCTGGGTACTGGGGGCTGATTGCTGGGTGCTGTGTGCTGGGTACTGGGGGCTGATTGCTGGGTGCTGGGGGCTGATTGCTGAATGCTGGGTTATGTGTGCTGAGTACTGGGGGTTGATTGCTGAATGCTGGGTTATGTGTGCTGAGTACTGGGGGCTGATTGCTGAATGCTGGGTTATGTGTGCTGAGTACTGGGGGCTGGTTGCTGAATGCTGGGTTATGTGTGCTGAGTACTGGGGGCTGATTGCTGAATGCTGGGTTATGTGTGCTGAGTACTGGGGGTTGATTGCTGGGTTCTGTGGGCTGGGTACTGGGGGCTGGTTGCTAAATGCTGGGTTATGTGTGCTGAGTACTGGGGTCTGATTGCTAAATGCTGGGTTATGTGTGCTGAGTGCTGGGGGTTGATTGCTGGGTTCTGTGGGCTGGGTACTGGGGGCTGGTTGCTAAATGCTAGGTTATGTGTGCTGAGTACTGGGGGCTGATTGCTAAATGCTGGGTTATGTGTGCTGAGTACTGGGGGCTGATTGCTGGGTTCTGTGGGCTGGGTACTGGGGGCTGGTTGCTAAATGCTGGGTTATGTGTGCTGAGTACTGGGGGTTGATTGCTGGGTTCTGTGGGCTTGGTACTGGGGGCTGATTGCTGAATGTTGGGTTATGTGTGCTGAGTACTGGGGGCTGATTGCTGGGTTCTGTGGGCTGGGTACTGGGGGCTGGTTGCTAAATGCTGGGTTATGTGTGCTGAGTACTGGGGGTTGATTGCTGGGTTCTGTGGGCTGGGTACTGGGGGCTGGTTGCTAAATGCTGGGTTATATGTGCTGAGTAATGGGGGTTGATTGCTGGGTTCTGTAGGCTGGGTACTGGGGGCTGGTTGCTAAATGCTGGGTTATGTGTGCTGAGTACTGGGGGTTGATTGCTGGGTTCTGTGGGCTGGGTACTGGGGGCTGATTGCTGAATATTGGGTTATGTGTGCTGAGTACTGGGGGCTGATTGCTGGGTTCTGTGGGCTGGGTACTGGGGGCTGGTTGCTAAATGCTGGGTTATGTGTGCTGAGTACTGGGGGCTGGTTGCTAAATGCTGGGTTATGTGTGCTGAGTACTGGGGGTTGATTGCTGGGTTCTGTGGGCTGGGTACTGGGGGCTGGTTGCTAAATGCTGGGTTATGTGTGCTGAGTACTGGGGGTTGATTGCTGGGTTCTGTGGGTTGGGTACTGGGGGCTGGTTGCTAAATGCTGGGTTATGTGTGCTGAGTACTGGGGGCTGATTGCTAAATGCTGGGTTATGTGTGCTGAGTACTGGGGGTTGATGGCTGGGTTATGTGTGCTGGGTACTGGGGGCTGGTTGCTAAATGCTGGGTTATGTGTGCTGAGTACTGGGGGTTGATTGCTGGGTTCTGTGGGCTGGGTACTGGGGGCTGGTTGCTAAATGCTGTGTTATGTGTGCTGAGTACTGGGGGCTGATTGCTGGGTTCTGTGGGCTGGGTACTGGGGGCTGGTTGCTAAATGCTGGGTTGTGTGTGCTGAGTCCTGTGGGCTGATTGCTGAATGCTGGGTTATGTGTGCTGAGTACTGGGGGCTGATTGCTGAATGCTGGGTAATGTGTGCTGAGTACTGGGGGTTGATTGCTGAATGCTGGGTTATGTGTGCTGAGTACTTGGGGCTGATTGCTGAATGCTGTGTTATGTGTGCTGAGTACTGGGGGCTGATTGCTGAATGCTGTGTTATGTGTGCTGAGTACTGGGGGCTCATTGCTGGGTGCAGAGTTCTGAATGCTGGGTTCTGTATTCTGAGTATTTTGGGCTGATTGCTGAATGCTTGGTTCTGGGTTCTGAATTCTGAATGCTGGGTTATGTGTGCTAAGTACTGGGGGCTAAATGCTGGGTGCTGTGTGCCGAGTACTGAGAGCTGAATGCTGGGTTCTGTGTGATGAGTACTTGAGCTGAATGCTGGGATCTGTGTGCCGAGTACTGGGAGCTGAATGCTGAATGCTGGGTTATGTGTGCTGTGTACTGAGGGCTGAATGCTGGGTTATGTGTGCTGAGTACTGGGGGTTGATTGCTGGGTTCTGTGGGCTGGGTACTGGGGGCTGGTTGCTAAATGCTGTGTTATGTGTGCTGAGTACTGGGGGCTGATTGCTGGGTTCTGTTGGCTGGGTACTGGGGGCTGGTTGCTAAATGCTGGGTTATGTGTGCTGAGTACTAGGGGCTGATTGCTGAATGCTGGGTTATGTGTGCTGGGGGCTGATTGCTGAATGCTGGGTAATGTGTGCTGAGTACTGGGGGTTGATTGCTGAATGCTGGGTTATGTGTGCTGAGTACTGGGGGCTGATTGCTGAATGCTGTGTTATGTGTGCTGAGTACTGGGGGCTGATTGCTGAATGCTGTGTTATGTGTGCTGAGTACTGGGGGCTGATTGCTGAATGCTGTGTTATGTGTGCTGAGTACTGGGGGCTGATTGCTGAATGCTGTGTTATGTGTGCTGAGTACTGGGGGCTCATTGCTGGGTGCAGAGTTCTGAATGCTGGGTTCTGTATTCTGAGTATTTTGGGCTGATTGCTGAATGCTTGGTTCTGGGTTCTGAATTCTGAATGCTGGGTTATGTGTGCTAAGTACTGGGGGCTAAATGCTGGGTGCTGTGTGCCGAGTACTGAGAGCTGAATGCTGGGTTCTGTGTGATGAGTACTTGAGCTGAATGCTGGGATCTGTGTGCTGAGTACTGGGAGCTGAATGCTGAATGCTGGGTTATGTGTGCTGTGTACTGAGGGCTGAATGCTGGGTTATGTGTGCTGAGTACTGGGGGTTGATTGCTGGGTTCTGTGGGCTGGGTACTGGGGGCTGGTTGCTAAATGCTGTGTTATGTGTGCTGAGTACTGGGGGCTGATTGCTGGGTTCTGTTGGCTGGGTACTGGGGGCTGGTTGCTAAATGCTGGGTTATGTGTGCTGAGTCCTGGGGGCTGATTGCTGAATGCTGGGTTATGTGTGCTGAGTACTGGGGGCTGATTGCTGAATGCTGGGTAATGTGTGCTGAGTACTGGGGGTTGATTGCTGAATGCTGGGTTATGTGTGCTGAGTACTGGGGGCTGATTGCTGAAAGCTGTGTTATGTGTGCTGAGTACTGGGGGCTGATTGCTGAATGCTGTGTTATGTGTGCTGAGTACTGGGGGCTGATTGCTGAATGCTGTGTTATGTGTGCTGAGTACTGGGGGCTGATTGCTGAATGCTGTGTTATGTGTGCTGAGTACTGGGGGCTCATTGCTGGGTGCTGAGTTCTGAATGCTGGGTTCTGTATTCTGAGTATTTTGGGCTGATTGCTGAATGCTTGGTTCTGGGTTCTGAATTCTGAATGCTGGGTTATGTGTGCTAAGTACTGGGGGCTAAATGCTGGGTGCTGTGTGCCGAGTACTGAGAGCTGAATGCTGGGTTCTGTGTGATGAGTACTTGAGCTGAATGCTGGGATCTGTGTGCTGAGTACTGGGAGCTGAATGCTGAATGCTGGGTTATGTGTGCTGTGTACTGAGGGCTGAATGCTGGGTTATGTGTGCTGTGTACTGAGGGCTGAATGCTGAATGCTGGGTTATGTGTGCTGAGTACTGGGGACTGATTGCGGGGTACTAGGGGCTGGTTGGTAAATGCTTGGTTCTTGGTGCTGAGTACTGGGGCTGGTTGCTGGGTTCTGGGTGCTGAGTTCTGAATGCTGAGTACTGGGGGCTGATTGCTGAATGCTGGGTTATTTGTGCTGAGTACTGGGGACTGATTGCGGGGTTCTGTGTGTTGAGTACTTTGGGCTGATTGTTTTAATGCTGGGTTATGTGTGGTGAACACTGTGGGCTGATTGCTGAATGCTGGATTCTGTGTGCTGAGTACTGGGGCTGATTGCTGAATGCTTGATTCTGTGTGTTGAGTACTGGTGACTGAATGCTGGGTTCTGAGTGCTGAGTACATGGGCTGAATGCGGAATCCTCGGTTCTGTGTGCTGTGTACTGGGTGCTGAGTTCTCAATGCTGGGTTCTGTGTGCTGAGTACTTGGGGCTGATTGCTGTTGACTTGGTTCTGGGTGCTGAGTTCTGAATGCTGGGTTCTTGGTGCTGAGTATTGGGGGCTGAATGATGAGTTCTGAGTATTGGGTGCTGACTTATGTACGCTGGTTGCCGTGTACTGAGTACTTGGTGCTGATTGCTGGGTTCTAGGTGCTGAGTACTTGGGGCTGATTGCTGAATGCTGGGTTCTGTGTGTTAAGTACTGGGGTCTGAATGCTGAATGCTTGGTTTTGGGTGCTGTGTACTGGGGTCTGAATGCTGAGTACTGGTAACTGATTTCTAAATGCCGAGTACTAAGTTCTGAAGGTTGTATTATGTGTGCTGAGTGCTTGGGGATGAATGCTGAATGTTGGGTTCTGTGTGCTGTGTACTTTGGACTGATTGCTGTATGCTGGGTTCTGAGTGCCGAGTACTGGGGGCTGATTGCTGAGTAATGGGGGGCTGATTGCTGGGTTATGGGTGCTGAGCACTGGGGGCTGAATGCTGAATGCTCGGTTATGTGTGAGTGAAGATTATAATTCTGGACACAGATGTTATGAAATGAAGACAAATGTCAGAAGTGATGTTTTTCAGTGCCAGAGGATGTTGAAATGATGAACAAACATAGAATCTTGTTTCAAGTTTAATGTCTTCATAAAATCACTGGACGCTGAGGACAATGAATTGGAATGATTGGTCAATATGCATCATACTTATAATCATTACGTCATTAATTACGTCATACATAACATTTCTCATTAATTAAATAAAACTTGCCTAAATGATATTATACCAACAACGAACAATTATGAGAAATAGTATATTAACAATTAATATCAGAAAACAAACATAATAATTACAGTAACAAATTTACATATTTAAGATATATAATATATATTTATATAGAAAAACAAGTACACATATACAATTAAACTTTCCATGTCTATATATAACAATATACAAACAACGTATATTTTAACAGGCATCGTAGCACACATACACAAGTATAACATAATGTAATCGTACGAATAATTATGAGTACGAATATAATTACGTCAAGTATAACATAATGTAATCGTACGAATAATTATGAGTACAAATATAATTACGTCATTTGTCTTCGTAATTTAGGTCACGTGGTATTTCCTAGGTGGCGTTTTAGCAAACGAAAATGACAAAGCATGAACTATGACAAAGCGATGCCACTCATATGCTATGCCATGTGTGTCAATAAACTTCCGGATATAATGTATACCTCATCTTCGGTACCCAGGCTATTTGTAACATTTATGATACCCTGGGCAAACTGTAAACATTTCGTACTCATGAATAATCAATTAGGTGAAATCCAGCCGCTTGATTGGCCCCATGACACACACCTTATGCGATACGGAAAGAGTAACGGATGAAATCTGAGAAATAACTCTTCTCAAAGGAGATTCCTTCTGTTTTGTTATCGTACATTTCATTGGTCGAGAAATGCTAATGAATATTCATGCTTTACGAAGTTTCGCGAGCCAATTTGCCCAGGGTATTATGTATGTTATGAATAGTCTGGGTACCGAGGATGTGTATACATGTATGCCTCTGATAACCAGTCTCGGAGTGGAATGTTTTGCAATCTTGTTGTTCTTCACGATACATGCTAGTTGATCTGATGAGATAACTTTGAAAGACATCGACACTAAGACGTTTTGACATTGACACTGAACAAGGCAGTTCTACGTAATTTGAACTTGATAGATTATCCGCTAAGTTGTTTTTAAATATTTGGTAAATCGAACACATATGTATCTATTTTTAGAGTTATAAACACGTGTGCCGTATTTCAATACTATATATACGGAAATCGCTCTTTAAAAAGGCATATATTTGCCCTACCAGGAATGTACATGTGAGACGGTGAAGGGACACTATTGCACTTTTCGTGGGTAAAACAGTAAGGATAAATGAGTTTGTAATCTAATGATTTGAATACTGAAATACGAAAATGTTCCGACAAATGTACAAGCGATTGAACGTTTATACTGAAACATTATTCCGAGGAGCAATACGTCAGCTAACCTCACTAGCGATACGTCACATATCCCCACTAGCGATACGTCACATATCCCCACTAGCGATACGTCAGATATCCCCACTAGCGATACGTCAGATATCCCCACTAGCGATACGTCAGATATCCCCACTAGCGATACGTCAGATATCCCCACTAGCGATACGTCATATATCCCCACTAGCGATACGTCAGATATCCCCACTAGCGATACGTCAGATATCCCCACTAGCGATACGTCATATATCCCCACTAGCGATACGTCACATATCCCCACTAGCGGTACGTCAGATATCCCCACTAGCGATACGTCATATATCCCCACTAGCGATACGTCAGATATCCCCACTAGCGATACGTCATATATCCCCACTAGCGATACGTCAGATATCCCCACTAGCGATACGTCATATATCCCCACTAGCGATACGTCAGATATCCCCACTAGCGCCACCAATAAAACACCTTGATCACAGCAGTAAAAGATCCTGAAATATAGATCGTAACATTTCACAAATCACGCATGTTTGCTGTACAATACTTGTATATATATAAAACTTATAATGCATATACATGTTAAGTCGTACTCTTCACGGAGTACGCAACAGTGGCAACGACATTATCACACAAACAAGAGTTCTATCACTGAAGGTGATTAATACAACCGCAATAATAATAATGATAATAATAATAGCTTTATTTTCAGAAGGTAAAACACAAAAGACAGTAAACTTTACATTGGTACATATAAAAACAAATATAAAGCATGTCTTATTTCCATGTGGCCTTCCATAAATCATTATAACAAGGTTAAATAAAGGTTACAATTTGTTCTTAACGTTATAATGAATTGATTATTTATGAAAACATATAACATACATATATATTTACAATTTTGACAAAATGTGTCAAATATCTTCACTTGAAGAAACAAAATTAAAAGTAATATACGACAGACACACAGAATTAATTAAAAAGTGAAGAAACAATCCAATTGCTTTTTGTTATTGAAATTTTAAAAGATATGTATAATATGTTTTTTTAAATTGTGACAAAGATTTCATTGAACGAATATCTTCGGTGATGTCATTCCATACAGCCATGCCAAAATATGAAAAAGAATTTCGTTTAACTAAATCAGTTTTAAAAACTACTTGGGCAATGTCATTTTTCGTGACGGATCTTAAGCTGTATGGGCGATTATTACATAACGGTATAATTTCTTTAATATACTCCGGAGCCATTTCATTTAATGATTTATAGATTAAAACACCAGTATGATATTTGAGTCTGCTATTTAAAGTTAACCATTGGAGGGTATCAAAGAGATATGCAGACGGTGTTCGCTTTGGTTTACATAAAATTATTTTTGCAGCTCTTTTTTGAAGAATTGTAAGTTTAGTGATATTTGATTGTTTACTCTTGTCCCATACAATACAACAATAATCTAAAAGAGGTATTATATACGAGTTATAGAATAATAATTTCATATCATCAGTTATAAAGTATGAAATATGCTTTAAAAGCGAAAGCTTTGAGTTTATTTTCTTTGTTACGTTTTGAATTTGTTTATCCCAGCTTAAATTTCGATCTATTAAAACACCCAGTAACTTTTGATAAGGAACATTTTGAATTGGCAAATCATTCATGTTTAGAAACAAATCTTCCATACGATTAACTCTTTGTTTTGAACCAATCAGCATGCATGTCGTTTTCTGAGGATTTATAGCCATATTATTTAATCAAGTTACACCATTTTGTTACAATGTTTATGTCAAATTGAAGTTTCCGTTCAATTTCGTTTTTTTGTTTTGCCACTAGCGTAAAGTGTCGAGTCGTCTGCATATAGATCTATCTTAGAATTATTAATATTTAAAGTGATGTCATTTATATATAAAAGGAACAATAAAGGGCCTAATATAGATCCCTGGGGTACTCCTAACCATCTTAGTTGACATAGTATTTGATATCCCATTTTTACTACCTGTGTTCGGTTTGAAAGATACAAATTGAAATAGTTTAGTGAATGTTTGGAGTAATGATAAAGTTTAAGTTTATGAAGAAGGATCGTGTAATCGACCATATCATAAGTCTTTCTTAAATCGAGTGATACTGATCCTATCACGTGACCTTCATCAATTTCTTGTAACCAGTTTTCTACCAGACGTATTAGAGCTGACTGACAGGAATATTTTTCTCTGAAACCAGATTGATATTTGTGGTTGATATTTGTTTCAGAAAAGTCCTCCACAGTATTTAAGAATTTACCGCTTTGTCAGACATATTTTTGACAAAATTCCAAAACAGATGCAAGTCGGCGATTTTTAACCCAGTCATCCTCCAGTCGGCCATCTTGACTGTGATCGGGAAAAATATAAATCACGCACTACAACATATCATGTAGATTATTTGTGTGAAGTTTTATGAAAATACTCCAAAAACTATAGAAGTAGTGCGCTCCACATGTCTATGAGGAAATACAATATGTCCGCCAGTCGGCCATCTTTACAGTGATAGGGAATGACATGTCACAAACTACAACTCATCATATAGATTAATGTGAAATTTCATGAAAATCCTCCAAAAACTGTAGAAGTAGTTCACTCCACAAGTTTTTGTTGACAGACCAACCAACTCGCCGACCAACAGAGTGATTCCAGTACTAAACAGAGCAAAGTTTGGGATATCATTTACAAAACTGTAGATATATTCCAGATAACGGAGCAATAGTGAATGTTAATCTGTTAAGCTACCGCTATCATTTCATTTATTATTTTGCATTTAACAGCACGTGTATAGAAACGGTAAGATTTTAAGGATTTAAGATATTAAATTTCGCTCATATAATTATAGATATCTCGCTATTTAGACACGATAGCGACATTGAAACCAGTAACAATACTATAAATTATGACATACTTCGTGTTCATGTTCATGCGAATTTCACTTCAGAAATAAAATTGTAACATGTGAAACATTTGCTGCTGTTATAATTTTGAGATATAAAATATTTCATTTCGAATAATACATGGTTTCGAATTGTCCATTTCAATGCGACACAGAAAACAAGCTAGCGCACTTAAACTCAGCGGACGATAGTAGGCAGATAACACAGCGTACGATAGTGAGTAGGCAGATAACACAGCGGACGATAGGGAGTAGGTAGATAACACAGCGGACGATAGTGGGTAGGTAGATAACACAGCGGACGATAGTAAGTATGTAGATAACACAGCGGACGATAGTGAGTAGGTAGATAACACAGCGGACGATAGTAAGTAGGTAGATAACACAGCGGACGATAGTAAGTAGGTAGATAACACAGCGGACGATAGTAAGTAGGTAGATAACACAGCGGACGATAGTGAGTAATTAGATAACAAAGCGGAAGATAGTGAGTAGGTAGATAACACAGCGGACGATAGTAAGTAGGTAGATAACACAGCGGACGATAGTGATTAGGTAGATAACACAGCGGCGATAGTGAGTAATTAGATAACAAAGCGGACGATAGTGAGTAATTAGATAACACAGCGGACGATAGTAAGTAGGTAGATAACACAGCGGACGATAGTGATTAGGTAGATAACACAGCGGCGATAGTGAGTAGGCAGATAACACAGCGGACGATACTTTCCATACTTTCTTCTATATCCAGTATTGAAAGACGATATGAACATATAACTTTCTTTCATGCTTTCTTATATTACCAGTCACTGATAGACGATATGAACATAGCACTTGGTTTCATACTTTCTTCTATTACCAGTCATTGATAGACGATATGAACATAGAACTTGGTTTCATACTTTCTTCTATTACCAGTCAATGATAGACGATATGAACATAGAACTTGGTTTCATACTTTCTTCTATTACCAGTATTGATAGACGATATGAACATAGAACTTGGTTTCATACTTTCTTCTATTACCAGTCATTGATAGACGATATGAACATAGAACTTGGTTTCATACTTTCTTCTATTACCAGTCAATGATAGACGATATGAACATAGAACTTGGTTTCCTACTTTCTTCTATTACCAGTATTGATAGACGATATGAACATAGAACTTGGTTTCATACTTTCTTCTATTACCAGTCATTGATAGACGATATGAACATAGAACTTGGTTTCATACTTTCTTCTATTACCAGTCAATGATAGACGATATGAACATAGAACTTGGTTTCATACTTTCTTCTATTACCAGTCATTGATAGACGATATGAACATAGAACTTGGTTTCATACTTTCTTCTATTACCAGTCAATGATAGACGATATGAACATAGAACTTGGTTTCATACTTTCTTCTATTACCAGTCATTGATAGACGATATGAACATAGAACTTGGTTTCATACTTTCTTCTATTACCAGTATTGATAGACGATATGAACATAGAACTTGGTTTCATACTTTCTTCTATTACCAGTCATTGATAGACGATATGAACATAGAACTTGGTTTCATACTTTCTTCTATTACCAGTCAATGATAGACGATATGAACATAGAACTTGGTTTCATACTTTCTTCTATTACCAGTCACTTATAGACGATATGAACATAGCACTTGGTTTCATACTTTCTTCTATTACCAGTCACTGATAGACGATATGAACATAGCACTTGGTTTCATACTTTCTTCTATTACCAGTCACTGATAGACGATATGAACATAGAACTTGGTTTCATACTTTCTTATATTTATGAGAGGTATTGTTTATAATAACGCATGGACATTATCTGAATTCGGTAGCATAATACAAATGTATATAAATAACATTAAATATGTAAACGTATGAAAATACTTCAACGCCGTTTGCAGAACATAGCCCCTAGTTAACGTCCGACAAAGTGTAGGCTATTACAAATGGCGTAAATGGCGGACAGAGTTAATGTCCGCTTCTAATGTCCGCCAAATTGTGGTTAGCCAATGCGACATGCATAAGAAGATACATCGGATATTACCGAGTATTCGTATAGAACGATATGGAATAAACGAGGTCCGAGTGTATATAAAACCATATTAGGTATAGGAAAAGGACATCATTTGACAGTCGATGTGCTATGAACATGCAGAAATATAGTAATACCTAAAACGTTCGAACGTAAAGAACGAAAAATATACTTACACAGATAAAATACCATGATAATTTCAAGATTTTTAGACTTCTGAAATGAAAAAGTAACACATATTTGAATAACTGAAATATAAAACAAACCTCCATCATTTTAAATGTTTTATCATCAGAAATGCAGTGCAATCCAGTTGATATACGGTCAGCTAAATCGGCAGACCGTTCGACTTAATATCTGTCGGTCGTACTCTACTCATAGCTTGTACTCGTATATACGAGTACGTTTCTACACATCTATCATGTATCTCTGTTTCTTATATGTATATCAATTTAACTTACTGTCAACATCTTGAAGTGTATCAAACGACCGTCGGCGTCTACCAATACCGGGCCTCATTCGATCGTTTCTTCCCTGTAAAACACACAGCATCGAATAAGTATAATGTAAACCGTATGTCTTCATATTCACATGGTTATATTTCAAATATCAGATCCAATGGAATATAATATTCCTGTACTAGCCTGGTGGCTCAGTTGTAAAGTGTCCGCATTAGGTACTGGCGGTGGAAGGTTCCTAGCAGCACAACCCAAAGTCGCTTAAAGCGGCAATACAGCTTTTTGTAGTTAATGTAAGTAAACAAGTATTTTCGTATACTCTTTTATGTATTTGGTAAGGAATGACATTCTCATCGACGACAGTATTTTTATTTCACTAAATTTTAACACGATTTGCAATAAATAAGACATTTAACTCCTGACTTTCTTCTAACAAATGTTGGCATCACTGAAGAACATAAGGCATGTACTGTTGAATGTTACGATTTTTTACATTAAAAGGCATAAAATCTCACATTTAGTATGCAAGTGTTGAATTCTAACAAAGTTCGAACCAATTTGGTTTGCCTTTCATGACCTTCGAAATCTTGTTAAACCTTTGAATACTTTGAGATTCGTAATCATGAGTCAAAACAACTTTATTTATTCTTTTAGTTAACTAGAGAATCCAGATGACTTGGCAAACAGGTAGATAGAATTGACAACAAGCTACGTCAATGTCAACACGGCGAGTGTAAATAGAATCCAGATTGCAGCAATGATAATTAATTTACAGCAGAATTTATTTTCAATTAGAACCATATTAGAATATACTTTATTTGCTGACTCTAGATCCATGTTTCTGTAGTTCAGTACATAGGTACTAGGCAATTTCTTTTTTAAAAGAACACTTCATGTAAATAGCTATAAAATAATGTCTCTTGATCAAGACTTTCAACATATAAATATGTTTATAAGCCGAATAAAGAATTCAACTGCTAGACATTCAACATAATGAACGGGGAAACCCTATATAAAAAGCAATCGCATTTCTTACACGCAAGAAAAATATACATAACTAGCAAGTAAGTTGTGCCGAGAAAACCGCTTCCACCATTAAGAAGGGAGATAACTCAGAAAATGTACATGCTAAAAATAAGGGAGTTACTCCCTGTATAACTCACTCCAAAGCCAAATAAACTCGTTCACTTCAATGCCCCATCTGTTATTTTCTATGGAAATTTAAGACTACATGTGATTTAGAACTGCGTATTTTTTCCGTCGTAATAACAATAAGCGCTTTCGAAGACTATACCAATTTAACATTTAAAGATAGATAGTGGAGTGTGATACAGACACGTCGAATGTTCCCGGAGGTGGAGTGTGATACAGTCACGTCCAATGTTCCCGGAGCTAGAGTGTGATACAGACACGTCCAATGTTCTCGGAGCTAGAGTGTGATACAGTCACGTCCAATGTTCTCGGAGCTAGAGTGTGATACAGTCACGTCCAATGTTCTCGGAGCTAGAGTGTGATACAGTCACGTCCAATGTTCTCGGAGCTAGAGTGTGATACAGTCACGTCCAATGTTCTCGGAGCTAGAGTGTGATACAGTCACGTCCAATGTTCCCGGAGCTAGAGTGTGATACAGACACGTCCAATGTTCTCGGAGCTAGAGTGTGATACAGTCACGTCCAATGTTCCCGGAGGTAGAGTGTGATACAGACACGTCCAATGTTCCCGGAGGTGGAGTGTGATACAGTCACGTCCAATGTTCCCGGAGGTAGAGTGTGATACAGACACGTCCAATGTTCTCGGAGCTAGAGTGTGATACAGACACGTCCAATGTTCTCGGAGCTAGAGTGTGATACAGTCACGTCCAATGTTCCCGGAGGTAGAGTGTGATACAGACACGTCCAATGTTCCCGGAGGTAGAGTGTGATACAGACACGTCCAATGTTCCCGGAGCTAGAGTGTGATACAGACACGTCCAATGTTCTCGGAGCTAGAGTGTGATACAGTCACGTCCAATGTTCCCGGAGGTAGAGTGTGATACAGACACGTCCAATGTTCCCGGAGCTAGAGTGTGATACAGACACGTCCAATGTTCTCGGAGCTAGAGTGTGATACAGACACGTCCAATGTTCCCGGAGCTAGAGTGTGATACAGACACGTCCAATGCTGGCACTAACTCGGCGCGTAGTTCAGGATACAAAATACCTGCTTTGGACTCATATTTATGATTTTGGGAAAGATGTAACAAAAGTGACAACGAAAAGTTGTAGAGTACATCTTTATGGAGGCACTTACCACCGATTATCTCATATTTACGACTTTGCATATCTTGACAAAAATACAGACTATCTTCCTTTAAGTAAAATCATACCTACGACTATGCATATTTTGACCAAAAAAAAGACTGTCTACCGTTAAGTAAAATCATAACTACGGCTATGCATATTTTGGCAAATATAAAGACTGTCTACCTTTAACTAAAATCATAACTACGGCTATACATATTTTGGCAAATATAAAGACTGTCTACCTTTAACTAAAATCATACCTACGGCTATGCATATTTTGGCAAATATAAAGACTGTCTACCTTTAAGTAAAATTATAACTACGGCTATGCATATTTTGGCAAATATAAAGACTGTCTACCGTTAAGTAAAATCATAACTACGGCTATGCATATTTTGGCAAATATAAAGACTGTCTACCGTTAAGTAAAATCATAACTACGGCTATGCATATTTTGGCAAATATAAAGAGTGTCTACCTTTAAGTAAAATCATAACTACGGCTATGCATATTTTGGCAAATATAAAGACTGTCTACCTTTAACTAAAATCATAACTACGGCTATGCATATTTTGGCAAATATGAAGACTGTCTACCTTTAAGTAAAATCATAACTACGGCTATGCATATTTTGGCAAATATAAAGACTATCTTCCTTTAAGTATAATCATACCTACGGCTATGCATATTTTGGCAAATATGAAGACTGTCTACCTTTAAGTAAAATCATAACTACGGCTATGCATATTTTGGCAAATATAAAGACTGTCTACCTTTAAGTAAAATTATACCTACGGCTATGCATATTTTGGCAAATATGAAGATTGTCTACCTTTAAGTAAAATCATACCTACGGCTATGCATATTTTGGCAAATATGAAGACTGTCTACCTTTAAGTAAAATCATAACTACGGCTATGCATATTTTGGCAAATATAAAGACTATCTTCCTTTAAGTAAAATCATACCTACGGCTGTGCATATTTTGGCAAATATGAAGACTGTCTACCTTTAAGTAAAATCATAACTACGGCTATGCATATTTTGGCAAATATAAAGAGTGTCTACCTTTAAGTAAAAATGATGATCGATATGCAAAACTTACACTTTGAACGATTTTCTCCTGTCTTTCGGCAGATATAGCTCTAGGTGACACACTGTTTGCTCTGTTGTGTTTCGGTGGTAGCACTGTAGCTTGTGGTATGTCTAACCCTTTCGCATCTTCATGACGACATAGTGGGTACCAATGTGGCAGGTTATCTAAAAATGCTGCCTCTGCAAAACAAACATACGGTCGATAAAAAGAAATATTTTGAAATAATATTTTCGGTAAATTCACCAAAATTCAGTGGATTTCGGTAAGGTTAACCAATTCGCGTGTAGGTTACAAATGTTGTTCGGTTGAAGAGAAATTGCCTTGGTGGTTAACGTAAGATTATTTACACAACACTGATATGCAAATAGCAAAACCATGTAAGCTGCACCGAACAATGACCAACTTTTTTGACCATGTTAAAACCACCGGTGGTTTTGCCACTAGCCATTCCAAGACGGACTACTTTTTGAAGTTATGAATTCGGTTAAGTCTTGTGTCCATGTTGCTTTTGTTCGCTTTTCATTTGTTAATGTATAATTGACTGTGTGTTTTTGTGTGACTGTGCACTTTCGTATGTTGTGTTTCTCACTCGACTTCTACATCAACTTTTACCCAGATAACCAGTAGAGATTATATCCACAGGAGATTGTCACGAGTTATCTCCCTTTATTTCTTCTAGAGTTATCTCCCTTTATTCCTTCTAGAGTTATCTCCCTTTATTCTTTCTAGAGTTATCTCCCTTTCTCTATTATACAGTATACGTAAATACACTCACCCAAAGTTCTAACGCATCACTTTTGGTTTACTTGATATCGAAAAGTCGAACGAGTGGATGGAAGTTTATGGTCATTGTAGCAGAAAAAACACACAATGAAATCACACAGATAACAAAGTGCTTGAATAAGGTCCAGCAAAATAAACGTGTTTATATTTTTACAGAAAACAATAACTAATAATTTTAATAAAAGTTCAATTTCGTATGCTAAAATACGAAATGTGCTCTGTGTAATTAATTACTAAGCGTGTGCAAGGCATCTATGGTTTATGATTTTCTGACTATTTGCAGCATTACACGAGTCCCCTCAACTGGTGTCGAGACGAAGGGCGCGGACTCTACCGGTTCCACTACCGGTCTTACAATTTGTACTTGGATCCACGTGGAAATCTCGTGTAAAAAGCTCACACAAATAACGCCGTTGTTAAATTCAATTAATTATTTTTAGGAGTACAAAATATTTTATTTCAAGTCCTACAGAAAATGCCACATTTATGACAGGACATACTATTTTTCATCGTTTTAGTGGACAAATAGCCCTCTCATATTTCTTTTGGACCATTTTTCACACAAAACATAATGTTTTTAACGACTGTAATACAAAACAACACAATTAGAACAAGAAATAATGGGAACGACAGCCAAGTAAAAGCAGCAAGTCAAAAATACCGAAATTCGATCATTCGTTCCGCATGGCTGCATAAAAAATAATCAATATTTTTATTTAAGACCAAACATGTTTAAATTTATTCAACTACTGAAAAGCCAGGATAAAAACATTCTACTTCCGTTAGCAATTTATTGTAAAAAAGCCTTGATGTTGAGAAACAGTTTATTAAATAATGTTGCTTAGTTTCTATTTATGCATAGAATTCTATTTATAATTTTATACTTAACATAATTCTAAAAAATGTTTTGTGTTGATCACCTTTGACCTTTGATTTATATTTGTATTTATAAGAAACTTTGAATGTAAATGGTATATATATTTGTGTTTGTATTGTGTATATTATGTAATTTTGATATATTTGGATTTATAGTATATGCTTATAGATAATTACAATATATGTGTGTTTATATTGTGTATTTATATGTAAATGATGACTATGTACAATGTACACGTCGAAATAAATATTCTGTTCTGTTCTGTTCATAAAAAATAATGCTATTGATCAGAAATCTCAATTTCATAATTAAGAAAATTACATCAAATTTAAATATGATGCGTTAGAACTATGGGTGAGTGTATAGTAATATATAGCCTGAGAGAACTCGTGACAACCTCCTGTGACTATACCTTATGATGATACATGTTGATAATGTTTCAACATATAGCTATCTTTGTGTTTAGTTACAGATGAATTTAAATGTCAGTAGAAATAAATCATACACTTATTTTTGGTAATCTTGAATAGTCAATATGTAATATACTTAAACTTTAAATCAAGTCTTTGCAACAAACATCTAAAACTTCAAAAAAATAAATAACATATTGATGTATTACCTGAAAAATCTATAACAACCTCTCCAAGGAAATCATTGGCTTTGAATCTGTCGTAGTCCCATACTGTAACTTCAAGAGTTTTGTTACGTAATTCTTCAATATGTACATCAGGGAACACTACTGTCTCGTTCCATTCCGGGTTCAATGACCGTGCTATGTGCTTTGTTCGTCGCTTGTTGTCAGAACTTGAGTAAAAAAATAAATACATCATTAGCAATCAACGCACCATTTTGATATACAGTAAATCTTGTTTATAAGAAACTCCCTTGGAACTTTGAAATATTTTCGTAATACCAGTTGTTTGCTATATCAGTTGTTTGCTATATCAGTTGTTTGCTATATCAGTTGTTTGCTATATCAGTTGTTTGCTATATCAGTTGTTTGCTATATCAGTTGTTTGCTATATCAGTTGTTTGCTATATCAGTTATTTGCTATATCAGTTATTTGCTATATCAGTTGTTTGCTATATCAGTTATTTGCTATATCAGTTATTTGCTATATCAGTTATTTGCTATATCAGTTGTTTGCTATATCAGTTATTTGCTATATCAGTTGTTTGCTATATCAGTTATTTGCTATATCAGTTGTTTGCTATATCAGTTGTTTGCTATATCAGTTATTTGCTATATCAGTTATTTGCTATATCAGTTATTTGCTATATCAGTTGTTTGCTATATCAGTTATTTGCTATATCAGTTGTTTGCTATATCAGTTATTTGCTATATCAGTTATTTGCTATATCAGTTATTTGCTATATCATTTGTTTGTTATATCAGTTGTTCGCTTTATCAGTTGTTCGCTTTATCAGCTGTTTGCTAAATCAGTTGTTCGCTAAATCAGTTGTTCGCTAAATCAGTTGTTCGCTTCGCTAAATCAGTTGTTCGCTTAATCAGCTGTGCGCTATATCAGTTGTTCTCTAAATCAGTTGTTCGCTTAATCAGCTGTGCGCTATATCAGTTGTTCTCTACATCAGTTGTTCGCTTAATCAGCTGTGCGCTATATCAGTTGTTCTCTAAATCAGTTGTTCGCTTAATCAGCTGTGCGCTATATCAGTTGTTCTCTAAATCAGTTGTTCGCTAAATCAGTTGTCCGCATAATCAGTTGTTTGCTATATCATTTGTTCGCTATATCAGTTGTTCGCTTTATCAGTTATTCGCTATATGCATAATAATTGCAATGCAAAATGTGCATTTTGCAATTTCAAATGTGTTAATAATATCCCAGCGTTCTTTTTATCTGTGTTCTCTATTTTATAAGCATGTTTTACTGAACAATATTTTCGCGCACTGGTAATCAAACCTTGAATCTCGGTATATTTACTTCAACTGTCAGATTTAAGTTCTAAATGCCTTAGTTATTAATAACTATCTGATATAGAAATAAAATTAATAATGGAATGTTAGGTGTTACGTTTCCATTTGCTAAGAAGATAATATATACCTTTAGGTTTTACGCAAGTGTAAAGTTGATTTAACATCAAGATTTAAAAGTGGATTGTTTTCATGGTTAACGATATTACATTACTAATATACCCGAGCACAAATGGAAATATACTCACTGATATGCAGAAAAATAACTAGTAATGATAGCTGAGATGTAATCAGAATTCTTTATAATTATGTTAATATCATGATTTACGATTTCATGATTTTATAAAACAAAACGTGAATTCATGAAATGTGAAATACAGTCAAACCTCACATGAAGACCTCCTCAAAATTAAGACCATACATTTCAAGTCCATTTTGACTGTTTCGCTCTTTATTCAACCTCAATATTAAGACCACCTCAATATTAAGACCAGTTTTCAAGGGACCAAAGGGTGGTCTTATAATTGAGGTTTTACCGTAACTAATTTCACAAATAAGAAGTTTTGGATTTCACGATTTGATTCGATATCGTGAACTGTGATATAACGGACTTCTGAAACAACAACAACGACGACAACATTATCGACCATATAACAAAGAATATTACCATCTTCCAGGTAGCAAGTATACCTTTACAACAATATCGACCATATAACAAAGAATATTACCATCTTCCAGGTAGCAAGTATACCTTTACAACAACATCGACCATATAACAAAGAATATTACCATCTTCCAGGTAGCAAGTATACCTTTACATCAATATCGACCATATAACAAAGAATATTATCATCTTCCAGGTAGCAAGTATACCTTTACATTAATATCGACCATATAACAAAGAATATTACCATCTTCCAGGTAGCAAGTATACCTTTACAACAACATCGACCATATAACAAAGAATATTACCATCTTCCAGGTAGCAAGTATACCTTTACAACAACATCGACCATATAACAAAGAATATTACCATCTTCAAGGTAGCAAGTATACCTTTACAACAACATCGACCATATAACAAAGAATATTACCATCTTCCAGGTAGCAAGTATACCTTTACAACAACATCGACCATATAACAAAGAATATTACCATCTTCCAGGTAGCAAGTATACCTTTACAACAACATCGACCATATAACAAAGAATATTACCATCTTCCAGGTAGCAAGTATACCTTTACAACAACGTCGACCATATAACAAAGAATATTACCATCTTCCAGGTAGCAAGTATACCTTTACAACAATATCGACCATATAACAAAGAATATTACCATCTTCCAGGTAGCAAGTATACCTTTACAACAACATCGACCATATAACAAAGAATATTACCATCTTCCAGGTAGCAAGTATACCTTTACAACAATATCGACCATATAACAAAGAATATTACCATCTTCCAGGTAGCAAGTATACCTTTACAACAATATCGACCATATAACAAAGAATATTACCATCTTCCAGGTAGCAAGTATACCTTTACAACAACATCGACCATATAACAAAGAATATTACCATCTTCAAGGTAGCAAGTATACCTTTACAACAACATCGACCATATAACAAAGAATATTACCATCTTCCAGGTAGCAAGTATAACTTTACAAATGGGTCAGACAGTCCATTGAGATCCATCGGTAACAAGTTCCGTGCCTGTATAACTTTCACTTTGAATTCATGATTTATTTGATCATGGTGTAACTGAAGCTAAAATAAAAATAACAAATACTAAAGATAATAGCCATAGTATAGACTTACGAGGGTTTGTCATTGTGATGTAAAGAAATACTAGGATTTTAAATGTAAATAATCCCAACATGATGTTGATGACTGTTTAATACATATCATTTTAACATTTCATATCAAAAATAAGAACTGGTGTACATCTTACAAACATTTTTCCACGAACTTAATGATCAGCCCTCGCACAATTACACGCTTGCCAGAGTGAAGGCAGATCTATTGCAAAGCAACCTCTTTAGAGCAAAACGCTTTTTGGAGCCAATTTTGTTGAGGGGTTAATACTCGAGAGGGGAATAGAGGTGTCCGTTGAAAATAAGAATGGATCTAGGAGCTTACATTGTACTTAAGACAGTATGGATCTAGGAGCTTACATTGTACTTAAGACAGTATGGATATAGGAGCTTACATTGTACTTAAGACAGTATGGATCTAAGAGCTTACATTGTACTTAAGACAGTATGGATCTAAGAGCTTACATTGTACTTAAGACAGTATGGATCTAAGAGCTTACATTGTACTTAAGACAGTATGGATCTAAGAGCTTACATTGTACTTAAGACAGTATGGATCTAAGAGCTTACATTGTACTTAAGACAGTATGGATCTAAGAGCTTACATTGTACTTAAGACAGTACGGATCTAAGAGCTTACATTGTACTTAAGACAGTATGGATCTAAGAGCTTACATTGTACTTAAGACAGTATGGATCTAAGAGCTTACATTGTACTTAAGACAGTATGGATCTAAGAGCTTACATTGTACTTAAGACAGTATGGATCTAAGAGCTTACATTGTACTTAAGACAGTATGGATCTAAGAGCTTACATTGTACTTAAGACAGTATGGATCTAAGAGCTTACATTGTACTTAAGACAGTATGGATCTAAGAGCTTACATTGTACTTAAGACAGTATGGAGCTAAGAGCTTACATTGTACTTAGGACAGTATGGATCTAAGAGCTTACATTGTACTTAAGACAGTATGGACCTAAGAGCTTACATTGTACTTAAGACAGTATGGATCTAAGAGCTTACATTGTACTTAAGACAGTATGGATCTAAGAGCTTACATTGTACTTAAGACAGTATGGATCTAAGAGCTTACATTGTAATTAAGACAGTATGGATCTAAGAGCTTACATTGTACTTAAGACAGTATGGAGCTAAGAGCTTACATTGTACTTAAGACAGTATGGATCTAAGAGCTTACATTGTACTTAAGACAGTATGGATCTAAGAGCTTACATTGTACTTAAGACAGTATGGATCTAAGAGCTTACATTGTACTTAAGACAGTATGGATCTAAGAGCTTACATTGTACTTAAGACAGTATGGATCTAAGAGCTTACATTGTACTTAAGACAGTATGGATCTAAGAGCTTACATTGTACTTAAGACAGTATGGAGCTAAGAGCTTACATTGTACTTAAGACAGTATGGAGCTAAGAGCTTACATTGTACTTAAGACAGTATGGATCTAAGAGCTTACATTGTACTTAAGACAGTATGGATCTAAGAGCTTACATTGTACTTAAGACAGTATGGATCTAAGAGCTTACATTGTACTTAAGACAGTATGGATCTAAGAGCTTACATTGTACTTAAGACAGTATGGATCTAAGAGCTTACATTGTACTTAAGACAGTATGGATCTAAGAGCTTACATTGTACTTAAGACAGTATGGATCTAAGAGCTTACATTGTACTTAAGACAGTATGGATCTAAGCGCTTACATTGTACTTAAGACAGTATGGATCTAAGAGCTTACATTGTACTTAAGACAGTATGGATCTAAGAGCTTACATTGTACTTAAGACAGTATGGATCTCAGAGCTTACATTGTACTTAAGACAGTACGGATCTAAGAGCTTACATTGTACTTAAGACAGTATGGATCTAAGAGCTTACATTGTACTTAAGACAGTATGGATCTAAGAGCTTACATTGTACTTAAGACAGTACGGATCTAAGAGCTTACATTGTACTTAAGACAGTATGGATCTAAGAGCTTACATTGTACTTAAGACAGTATGGATCTAAGAGCTTACATTGTACTTAAGACAGTATGGATCTAAGAGCTTACATTGTACTTAAGACAGTATGGATCTAAGAGCTTACATTGTACTTAAGACAGTATGGAGCTAAGAGCTTACATTGTACTTAAGACAGTATGGAGCTAAGAGCTTACATTGTACTTAAGACAGTATGGATCTAAGAGCTTACATTGTACTTAAGACAGTATGGATCTAAGAGCTTACATTGTACTTAAGACAGTATGGATCTAAGAGCTTACATTGTACTTAAGACAGTATGGATCTAAGAGCTTACATTGTACTTAAGACAGTATGGATCTAGGAGCTTACATTGTACTTAAGACAGTATGGATCTAAGAGCTTACATTGTACTTAAGACAGTATGGATCTAAGAGCTTACATTGTACTTAAGACAGTATGGATCTAAGACCATTATTATGGTTTAATGATTTATTTATTTGAATTAAAGAATCTCGTATACAATAATCAGTTTGTCTAATTCATATAAAACTATTGTATTAGTTTAAAGATATAACTTATTCAAATATAACTTAAACCAATAACTTGACGGAAGTATGGAAAAGGTCGTCATAATTTCGTTCATCAAGATTTATATCGTCATAAGTGACAAACTTTATGTGTACATTAAAGTCATCAAGCAACACATTTATATATTATATTTACCTGTATATCCCCCATTTGCCGGTTGCCGCGATTGAAACCCTTCGGTGACTGAAAATATATTTGTAAGACTGTAAATATATGCACTAGCTTTTGAATAATACAATTTTTATAATCTATATGAATATGACAAAACCACTGTATATTGTCACGAGTTCTTTCCCTTTGTCCATATTGAGCTCTCTCCTTTTACATCTTCTATAGTAAATGTCTATTTATACAGAAGAGATAAAGGGAGATACTTATAGCAGTGATGAAGGGAGGTCAATCGTGAAGTCTCATGTGAACAAACTGTTGCATACAAACACAATCTCTGCCTGGTTCAGCGTCTTTAATTGTTGAAGTAATATTAAGCACCAACAATGAAACAAATAATACTCATGAATTAAAAGAGTTGTCAGAACTCCAATACAACTGCAAGAAGTGATTGAACTTTTTATTCGCGTACGTCTACCTTTTTTATTTCATCTTCAGATTCCGATCCCTTTCTTTTCGCTAATTCCGTGGATGACACAGATAAGCCTCGCTTTGATGGTTTTTTCGACGGCGACATCTGTCGGTCACCAACGCCAGCGTGATGAGACATCCTAATAAAGTCGTCGAACGAATTTGATTGCTGATTCAATGGCTCTTTTGCTTTCTTTTGTTCAATCTTTTCGCTACTTTGTCTTTCGTTTAATCTAGGAGATGTTCTTGAATATGTCGGTGTGATTGCCCGGGGACTGGGAGGTTCTAATGAAGATGCTGATTTATTTCTCGGTGGGGGTCGGGGTTTTTTGTTGGGAGTGCTAGGAGTTCGAGGCCGAGGCTCATTTTCAGACCGGTTCATGTACTCTGACGCAGACTGCGTCATTTTATATGCATGGTCTGGAGAACAAGTCTGCAAATGACCTTGACTACCGTAACGGCCGTGGTTATTGGCGGACGCAGTTACGGTTATTTTTTGAAACGGCGTTGGTGATGAAATTGACGCCGTCGCTGTGGCAACCACTCGTTTATTACGTTTTTGATCAGAAGACGTTGAAGTAGGTTCAGAGAGTGGTGAACTGCATCCTGAAGATGCGCTTGCAGTGTTGTAGTCGTGTTGTGAGGAAGAATGTGACATACACGGAGATTCGTCCTCTTCAATACCCTCCAATGTGGCGGCAAGTTGCTTAGGGTCAACACCTTGTTGCTGTGAGGGTTTTCGTTTGATTTCTGAAACAATAATAAATTAGTTGCGTGTATTTAATGGAATTCATTGTCATTTTTTCTTGGCTATCCAATACAATTAAAAATTGAACTAACTAAAGCTCTGAGGCATGGTGATCAAGTGGTAGAGCTCCCTTCTCCAAACTCCGACGCTAGGGGCCTCGAACCCGTCCGTGAGGTGATTTTTTGGCCGTCTAAACAGACCCTAAATAAGGCCCGAGTACTGGTCAGAAACCAAGACAACAATCATTGATAGTGATTAATATAAGCTATACATTTAATAACTTACGATCGACGTAAAATGAATATGTTTTATTTTCTCCCTCGCTTCGTTCGTCCCAAAATAAATGTTTTCTTTCTTATAGTCCATGTTCAACCTAACAAACAACTCAACACAACATATGTGTACAGGTGGCGGTCTACTACTTTTCGAAAAACGAGGTTACATTTACAATTATTACATAATGGTGTATGCACTATGCATATCAATATATCAAAGTTGTTTGGCTATTCATCATATTATTATAATACCATTTAAGGGGAAATACGTATCCTTAGTACTCAGGAAGACAGGCAAATCATGTACTGCGCACCGGCCGGCAGCCCCACCTCTCTCTTTCTTTTGGTGAGGGGGGAGGTAGGGAGAATCCATGCACTGACCAGCGAATAGGCTCTCGCCCCCTGACTTCTGAGTACTAATGCGGTAGACTTTGATAATTAAAATCAAGTACAACATATATATGTATTTACATCATATGTCTGACCATCTCCTCTTAATGATCTTCAAATTAATATACGATATACTATCATTGTAATTTGCAGAACTAATATTTATAAACGTCTTCTCGCTTTGTATAGTAAACCTCGAATGATCAAAACCCCGCGCTTATTCACGTAAATTTCGTGCCTTACTTGAATCCCAGTATCGTTAAACCCAGTCAAGAATCATAAAGTACCGAAAAGAAATCGACATGAACTGAAGTGTTTCGGGTTTTCAGTAAAGCCTCAATAATAAGACCACCCTCTTAACTACTGGTCTTCTTATTGAAATGGTCCTAATAATGAGGTAGAACGAATAACAAATAAGTAAAATAGACTTGAACATTGTGTTGTTAATTTTGAGTTGATCTTAATACTGACTTTACTGTACATGTAATATAACATATATATGATATATGTTAAAGCTAAGATATTTAAAGCTTTGTAAAGTGTCCATTTAAAGCTAATTGATGATGTAAGTTCCATGAAATAACCAACACTGTTTGATTCCATTGTTCATAACAATACAGATGTTTAAACTAGCATAATATGTGGTGTTAAACGTTTACTGTAGAATATGTGGTGTTAAACGTTTACTGTAGAATATGTGGTGTTAAACGTTTACTGTAGAATATGTGGTGTTAAACGTTTACTGTAGAATATGTGGTGTTAAACGTTTACTGTAGAATATGTGGTGTTAAACGTTTACTGTAGAATATGTGGTGTTAAACGTTTACTGTAGAATATGTGGTGTTAAACGTTTACTGTAGAATATGTGGTGTTAAACGTTTACTGTAGAATATGTGGTGTTAAACGTTTACTGTAGAATATGTGGTGTTAAACGTTTACTGTAGAATATGTGGTGTTAAACGTTTACTGTAGAATATGTGGTGTTAAACGTTTACTGTAGAATATGTGGTGTTAAACGTTTACTGTAGAATATGTGGTGTTAAACGTTTACTGTAGAATATGTGGTGTTAAACGTTTACTGTAGAATATGTGGTGTTAAACGTTTACTGTAGAATATGTGGTGTTAAACGTTTACTGTAGAATATGTGGTGTTAAACGTTTACTGTAGAATATGTGGTGTTAAACGTTTACTGTAGAATATGTGGTGTTAAACGTTTACTGTAGAATATGTGGTGTTAAACGTTTACTGTAGAATTAGAAAGGTACGAGGAGAGACCATTTCAGTTGGCGGATATAAAATACCTACCGCTTTCCTCATCACTTTCAAGATTATCATATGAAGAATGACAACTCGGTGCTTGTGCAGTTGTGTCCCCTAGCACTTTCCTCGGATTTTGATTTCTAAAGAGAAGAAGGACAGAAATGACAAAACTGTAAAACGTGTATATCTCACGGGTCTTACATTTTCGGTAATATTCGCGATTGGATGAACTTAATAATTCATAACTACAGCATAGTTTTGCTAAAAAACGAGACCATAAATTGACTTTTTCTTTAACTTAAGTTCTTGCTAATAACTCCTGGACAAGGTGATTCGCTAAATAATCATCGCGCTAAACAGGTTTCCGTGGTATATCAAGAAATCGTTGTATGTATACATACACACCTATTGCACATGAGCATGTTACATTTGAAAAAAGTATTCTCTAATCAGGGTTAAAATTACTCATTTTCTCATTGCCTCCAACATAATACGTTTATAAATTGCCTGGAATTTACTGTGTAGGATAATTTCCTGACTTCATGCAGTCATTCAGCAGACTACAGTTGTGTATTCCTTATGTATAATCTACGTCACAGGAGGGACCGTATTCAAAATTAATCGATTATCTTGAAATATTAACACAAAATGGCCTTAAGACTTCATTTTGATACGTTTGAAACGACACCCACGTAAAACTTGTTAATAAGTTTATACGTATGCACCGGTGACCTAATTATAAACACGTGGCCCCATAGAATTCAAAACAATAAACTTCACACCGAAACTGGCTTCAGTGAGTAGAATAATAGTAGTCTGGAAACAGCTCACATCCGACGTGGTCAACCAGCCAACCCTTGTTGGGTTCCAGTCGGCCTTTGGTAGACGCATTCAAGATGTTTATACCAGTTTTTAACGTAAATATAACATGTAAAAAGTAGTTCCGACTTCTGAGTGTGCTCAGTATTTTAACCACATCGCGGGAGTTCTCTAATATAGGAATGTGATTACTGAAGAAGATGGTGACAATGGGCGAGAACTCGTGACAATCTCCTATGGTAACAAGATACTCACGGTCTGATAACTAGCTCGACTTCTCCATTTGGGGCTTGTGATATTATTTGTAGAACTTCTTCGTACGACTTCCCTGTGAGACATATACCGTTCCATTCAAGCACCTGGTCCCCTGTAACAGATAGGAGCGTTGTTCACATTCGTAGATATACTTTTGTAAATATTTCCAAACCTACATACACGTACCTCTATATTATATAAAAGTATCTACATACACGTACCTCTATATTATATAAAAGTATCTACATACACGTACCTCTATATTATATAAAAGTATCTACATACACGTACCTCTATATTATATAAAAGTATCTACATACACGTACCTCTATATTATATAAAAGTATCTTCATACACGTACCTCTATATTATATAAAAGTATCTACATACACGTACCTCTATATTATATAAAAGTATCTACATACACGTACCTCTATATTATATAAAAGTATCTACATACACGTACCTCTATATTATATAAAAGTATCTACATACACGTACCTCTATATTATATAAAAGTATCTACATACACGTACCTCTATATTATATAAAAGTATCTACATACAC
Source organism: Mactromeris polynyma (assembly GCA_032209605.1). Taxonomy (NCBI): domain Eukaryota; kingdom Metazoa; phylum Mollusca; class Bivalvia; order Venerida; family Mactridae; genus Mactromeris; species Mactromeris polynyma. The sequence goes on along the minus strand of JASFXZ010000043.1, from coordinate 1,414,095 downwards.
GTACCTCTATATTATATAAAAGTATCTACATACACGTACCTCTATATTATATAAAAGTATCTTCATACACGTACCTCTATATTATATAAAAGTATCTACATACACGTACCTCTATATTATATAAAAGTATCTACATACACGTACCTCTATATTATATAAAAGTATCTACATACACGTACCTCTATATTATATAAAAGTATCTACATACACGTACCTCTATATTATATAAAAGTATCTACATACACGTACCTCTATATTATATAAAAGTATCTACATACACGTACCTCTATATTATATAAAAGTGTTTATTTATTTTATTGTCACCCCTATCTAAAGGGTCAGCATTTTTTACTTAAGAGACACCAACTTTCTGAACACATTCACTTCCCCATTCCAATCCTTTAATGCCATGCACTAGGCAAATAGGCACAAGATGGTCATTATTTATTAACTAGCTGGCGGCTCACCAACCGGCCATATCAGAACGGACCTCAACCAGGATTCGAACCTTCGAACTCGGCCACGTTAAGTTGCAATCAACCGAAATACATTCGTGATTTTGTTTCAGTGGATTTTCAAGCCAATATGTCTTCTTCTGATTTAGTTTATTGTAATCATTGACAAGCTTTATGTAACTTCAATACTTAAATCATCATCAACGTAATTAATCAATATATCTGCTAGACTGGTGTCCCTTGTACTTCAGTATTTGAAGAGTATGATATAACACTGTGGTATTTTACGGTACCAGTCTGTGAATGAGTCGTATCCATCGATACACCAAATAGCAATGCATGACTATACTTGTATTGAATCGTTCACCAGTCTTATTGTCGCTTCTGTACAATGATGATGTACATGTATTAATAGAGCTGATAGTAAGTTCAGGAATTGAAGAGTCGGTCACCCATTATTTTATAAATGACACACATTGTCTCTTTATCCACCTACTTATATATACTATATATATAGCGTCGTTGCTATAGTTACAACAAATCAAAGGAAACCAACGCATCGATTGAAGTACATTTAAGCAAGTACATGTATAATTGAAAATCTCTTTTCACTATTACTCAATAACAATACACAGTCTAGGCAGACACCATTGATTATTTCAAGACGACAGACTTGTCACTACATATACCGTTTTCATACATATGTATTTATAACATAACATACGGTGTAGAGTGGTGATAACACCCATGTATAATTTTCGATAATTTTCTAGTGAAGCTGTAGATGCGCTTAAATGATGTTTAATTTTATTGGAAATTCTTGTCTTGATAGTTTGAATATGATCTGTGACATAATCATTTCAATTTGTATTTTGTGGATGCAAAAAAAAAAATGTCGGAACTATTTTTTGTTGCGTCAACTTTTGTTTACCGAACTTTGCTTGCATACATGAGGTCAGTGTAATGTTTTGACGTAAATCAGCTGTTGCTGCTGTTATGTCATAAATAGAATCTTAAATTAGTGATAATTTTTTTGAATTGATTTAACTCGTCATTAAAACTGACAAAGCCTCGTATTTAGAAGACCCGTTTAATAAATTAAATACAAAAATACCATTCACGTAAGATCCTCTATATATATGAGATGTGTGTGGATATTGCCACTTGTGTAATAATTCAAAGCAATACTCAGATCGCTTTTTAATATTTTAACACTGACTGTGGACACTTACATTCCTTAAATACGGCATGCTGTCATTTAGTTATAATATACCTTCATTAACTTCTCCGTGAAGTTTATCCGCCACGCCTCCTTTGAATATTGTTGACACAAACGCACCAACATCTTCGGATCCAGGGATAGATTTCCCACCAACAATTTTCATACCAACGCCGTTACCAGGACGACCTGAAATATTAAATCGTAAAATTACACGACCCGAAATATCCAATCGTAAAATTATACCGCTTGACAAATCAAATCGTAAAATTATACGATTTACAGGAATTAGGAAATAGCGCAGTGTATGCTCTAATAACTGCTGGTATGTTGTCTCTAATCATACAATTGTGTTTAATATACATTCGCTTACTTCAGGCATGAACATTTCGATCATTCGATGTATTGTAGCTTCTACTCTTTTCTATTGTTTGTCCTTTAATACAAAACAGAACACAGAATACAAATTGAAAACAGGGCTAGTTTGTATGTGATAATATAATGTCATTAATCAAGTGATTTCGTATTGGCCTTGTTATTTGGCAAAGAACTGTCGTATTGGTCTAAGGCCGAAGGCCCTGGTTTTGCCATTTAATAGCCTCTAAATATTTCCCAATTTTGTCTCATATCAGCTGGGACAATTGTTATATATTGAAGCCAATATGGATTAGTTTATTACTAATTACTGATACAGATACATTTTCTGATATTTACTGAAGGAGCCATTCCAAGTGACCGTACACATAGTTCCTACTGACGTTAGTACTAACCACATGTTATTATAACCAAATAACTACTTTTTTCTGTGATAATGGTTCTCATTAATTATCATACTAGGGAATCATACATATAAATTAGTGTCAATTATATGAGAGTGTTAAACTGCGTGAAACCTGTCATATCTCAGCACGATTCCTGGTCACCAAGTTCTTCAAAATCTGCTTCAAAATTCACGAGTTCAAATTCATGAGTTCACGCTTTCACGATTTCGACTTCACAAATTCGCGATTTCATCTTCGCGAAGTTGAAATCGTGAATTCGTGAAGCTGAATTAGTGAATTAATGAAGTTGAACTCGTGAATTCTTAAAGTTGATTTCACCACAAGGCTTTCGTAAAATCTACATGTATTTCAATTCTCGTTTGTCTTTGCGGTTGTAATAGTTTAACATTCGTACTGGACAGATATATATTTGATGCGGAACATGTCTTACGATGGTTTAATCCACACGGATTTATTTTACACAGATTGTGAAACAAGTTCTTTAAGCGTATGCTAGTCACTCCTAATAACTTTTTCCTAGGTTACTAAACACTGTATTGTGACGTTCGAGAAAAATATTACAATAAATCTGACGTCGTCATAATGACTTGTCCCCTAATTACAATTTACTGATTGTCTAAGAAAGAATACCGTATTCACTAAGCAGTGTCTCCCAAAACAGATACAAGAGCTACGAAACAAAACTAAAAATGGGTTTGGGCATATAATAAACTAAACCGGAGAGTCTGGTTATGATATGAATACAATACAAACCGAAACACAACGCCCTCATAGACATGCCAGTGTCAGTATAGATACTTGGTACATTACCCCGTCTTATACTACGTCATAGACATGCCAGTGTCAGTATAGATACTTGGTACATTACCACGTCTTATACTACGTAATAGACATGCCAGTGTCAGTATAGATACTTGGTACATTACCCCGTCTTATACTACGTCATAGACATGCCAGTGTCAACTAATTTAAGACTGATTCTGGCAAATCTATATCAAATTCAGTGATAAGTGAAATTTATTAATTTCTCAAAAAAAAGTAGGTTTTTGAGAGTTTTCAAAATGTTTATTAGAAGAGTGTAAGTATTGTTGTGCTGTACACATTTTTCAAATGCTTTCAAAAAATGGCAAATAGTTTTCAGGATTGAATTGGTCCAGATCAGTTTATCATTGTGAACACGGGGTCAGAGCCCATGCTTATAACGGATACTTACACCCAGCACTCAAATGACTGAATTGACTCTCATCAGTCTGATAGTGGAGTTTTGAGTGTGAACAATGCATTGTCAAATATATGCGGACTATATTTTAGGTCCATTTCTTTAGATTTTATTGTGATTATGAGACATGGGAGTAATTATTGAGTTGTTGTGCTACACTTAATAATTACTCCCTCATCTCATATAACACTCAAATTGGGTCACAAAAAATATTCAACGCTCATTTTACGTTACTATACATGTTCACACTAAACGTGTGTCAATATCGGAATTATATGAGTAATTTTTGTGATTTGGGATTTAAACGATAAGTGTAAGTATCCGTTATTAACCCGGGTCCAGGTATTTTTTGTCACTAAGTAATTAAACATTATCACTTCACGAACAAGTGTATATGTTAAAAAGATAGGGTGGATTTACAATCATTTAAAAGTTTCAATAGATAGTTCCCATAACTACAATAGTTCCCTCCCTCGTTCTTAATCATCGGCCATTTTGAGAGGCAAACATGAGAAGCGCTTAAAGGAGTAATTCCCAAATATGTGATAATTGAGAAATTACCAAGATAATTTGCATGTGTCAACCACTTTTTCTTCAACTTTCTGAGTCAACTGCCCACACGAGCATAATGAATCAGTATTTTTTTTTATATAATTTTATATAATTTATTATGTTATCATCGTTTACATTATATTCCCTATAAACTTTAAGGAAATTTGACTATCAATATGGCTGACTATTCAGAACAAGGGAGGTAAATATTGTAAATTGGGGAACTATCTATTCCGGCGCATGTTACCACCATACATACACCATACCTTTGCCATATTTTTCCTTAGGATCGGTTGTCAGAAGAATACGTTTCACAGGGAATTCATACTTCTTCGGAGCGGATGGCGGAGGCTGAAATATATCAAGTAATCACACCAGATTATCCATCAGTTTATAATAGCGATCAATATTTAAACGATGTGATATGAAGCCGCGAGACAAAATATTGATATCAGTAAAACTGCACACTTTAATACACATGAAAGCAATAAATTATTAAGTACCGAGAAAACCTATGATCTTTATCGTTACGACTTAGAAAGTATTAGGGCTTTAGAAATCCACAAGCCCGACGTCACGGACTAGTCTAATGCTGAATCGGGCTACCAACAGTTGAGTTAAAGTTAGTCCCGGACAAGTCTGTTTTTAAAGCCAAAATAACATCAGCAATTTGTTATGTTTTGTACATATTTAATATCAACTACTATAGTATATAACAAGAGAGAGCGAGGGGGTTTTATTATAAGAACATTTATTCACATGTAGAGCTAAACCACGAGTGAGTCTGTCTACTATCAGAGAGGCAATTATAACCCAACTCATACAGTGTTATATTACATATATTAAGATAGGAATACACAACACAATTGTTCAGTTGTAAGTCAAACCTTTGAATCCCACAAACACATACATGCGATTATCAATTTTAGATTTAGAAGCTATCGTTGTGTATGTTTATCTATTACTATTTATTCTCGGACAGGTAGCTTCCAATTTTGGACAAGTCCATGTTTACACTTCTATTAGTCCGGGACAAGTACTCGTGTTATCGTTGAACAATTTATTTGTTTATTTAGAACGAACGTTTTGAGAGCGTTAATGGAATCATTAATTAAATGCAGCTTTTTGTTCGGTGCGTTTGTTTCTGTCCTTGTATATACACAATGGGTAAACTATTAGATTACCAGGTATATCGGTTTCCACTGCCTTAGATCAATATAAATTTTAAAATGTCAGTTCAACATTACTATTAAAATAACCATACATTAACAAGTAAGATGGTAAGTACAACAGCTTGTATATTTGTGTTAGTGATCTACGCCGTTTTGAACATGATGTCAGTTATAGTTGACCTCATAAGGGCTTCTTGTTGCCCAGTCAGTACATCAGTTGGCCTAACAAGGGCTTCTTGTTGCCCAGTCAGTACATCAGTTGGCCTAACAAGGGCTTCTTGTTGCCCAGTCAGTACATCAGTTGGCCTAACAAGGGCTTCTTGTTGCCCAGTCAGTACATCAGTTGGCCTAACAAGGGCTTCTTGTTGCCCAGTCAGTACATCAGTTGGCCTAACAAGGGCTTCTTGTTGCCCAGTCAGTACATCAGTTGGCCTAACAAGGGCTTCTTGTTGCCCAGTCAGTACATCAGTTGACCTCACAAGGGCTTCTTGTTGCCCAGTCAGTACATCAGTTGGCCTAACAAGGGCTTCTTGTTGCCCAGTCAGTACATCAGTTGGCCTAACAAGGGCTTCTTGTTGCCCAGTCAGTACATCAGTTGGCCTAACAAGGGCTTCTTGTTGCCCAGTCAGTACATCAGTTGGCCTAACAAGGGTTTCTTGTTGCCCAGTCAGTACATCAGTTGACCTAACAATGGTTTTTTGTTGCCCAGTCAGTACATCAGTTGACCTTACAAGGGCGTCATGTTGCCCAGTCAGTACATCAGTTGACCTAACAAGGGCTTCTTGTTGCCCAGTCAGTACATCAGTTGGCCTAACAAGGGCGTATTGTTGCCCAGTCAGTACATCAGTTGGCCTAACAAGGGCTTCTTGTTGCCCAGTCAGTACATCAGTTGGCCTAACAAGGGCTTCTTGTTGCCCAGTCAGTACATCAGTTGGCCTAACAAGGGCTTCTTGTTGCCCAGTCAGTACATCAGTTGACCTAACAAGGGCTTCTTGTTGCCCAGTCAGCACATCAGGTGACCTAACAAGGGCTTCTTGTTGCCCAGTCAGCACATCAGTTGACTAACAAGGGCTTCTTGTTGCCCAGTCAGTACATCAGTTGACCTAACAAGGGCTTCTTGTTGCCCAGTCAGTACATCAGTTGACCTAACAAGGGCTTCTTGTTGCCCAGTCAGTACATCAGTTGACCTAACAAGGGCGTCTTGTTGCCCAGTCAGCACATCAGTTGACCTAACAAGGGCGTCTTGTTGCCCAGTCAGCACATCAGTTGGCCTAACAAGGGCTTCTTGTTGCCCAGTCAGTACATCAGTTGGCCTAACAAGGGCTTCTTGTTGCCCAGTCAGCACATCAGTTGGCCTAACAAGGGCTTCTTGTTGCCCAGTCAGCACATCAGTTGACCTAACAAGGGCTTCTTGTTGCCCAGTCAGCACATCAGTTGGCCTAACAAGGGCTTCTTGTTGCCCAGTCAGCACATCAGTTGGCCTAACAAGGGCGTCTTGCTGCCCAGTCAGCACATCAGTTGACCTAACAAGGGCTTCTTGTTGCCCAGTCAGTACAAGCTTGCTATTCTGAAAGCAATGTGGGTAAACGACTTTGGTTGTATCGTCGCTATTCAAATTGACACGAAGTGCATACACCATATCCGGAGTTTAACCTACATTGCCCCAAATTTGCGGTTGAAAGTTATGCACTAAGCTGAATAACCAGGCGAGAAAGTGTGATAACTGGGAACTGTCTCCGACGTACCAATGTTATAAAACTAATAATTGTGTTATTAAATGCATAATGAATTATCAGTCATAACATAAATGTTTCGCTTATATGTTGGACATTTTGCTATGTAAATGTTTGTGTGTGTAAAATTCACGACGGGTAACAACTATAGAACAATTATTCGGATCAGGCTAGGAAATTCTTCTGTTCGTATCGTCTGCTTCATAGAGTCAAAGTCAAGCATAGAGTTACCGTTCTTGATCAAATCGCGAAACTACCAAGGAAATATTTTATTCTTATGTGAGCAAAATCATTTTAAGAATTTGAAATATATAATATATATATATATATAGTATTATATACACAACGTATGTAAAATTATTTTTTTCAGAAATAAAAACGTCTATTTCTGCGAATTAATACGTGAATCATGCCTTTAATAATGCATATACAGTGTAATGGTATTTGTAATTTTCCAACGTGGCCCACTTTCCCGATGAAACAGGAAGCTAAAAATCAATCTTGGGATACAACAGTCTTTGAAAAATGTCCACAGCACACATTGTATTGATAGGTTATGGATTGACGTCAGTGTTGTATTGTAGCGTTATATTGAGTCCCAAGAATAACATCGCGATCATATCTTTGAATTCCGTGGGAGTTGCTCGAAAAAATGTGATTTACTCCCAGATGTGGCCAATCATCGCATTAGTTTATGTAGGCGTACGTGGTTGCTGACAGAAGGCATTTAACTATTTCGTAGGAGGTAATAGTTTACAGCGTTTGTCTTTGTGTCAATGAATTATCTATATTACATTTTCCATTCTGTTTCTCTGTCTATTAGTTTTACAATAAGTACCGTATCAGATAGATACGTTAACGTTTCTCTATAGTTTTAAAGTTTGCGAGAACGCCAACGTATGGGATATAATCTGGGTGATAATGGTGTTATGTTGTGGACTCTGGTATATATGTAGTATGCAACTACTATGCCTGAAATGAATGTTTTACAATGTCAAAGTACAGCACAAACGCTCCGGCGACACACTTTTTTCGGAAATACAATTTTCGGTTATTGTTGAGAGATTTAACTGGTAAACAGTTTAATTGCGGGAATTTATCAATCTTATGGTAGTCATATTTTGACAGGTATTGTTTTGATACTAGTGCACCATTTTGTTGATTAAAAATTGTCGGCTTATTTCCAGAAGCCTGTAACTCAATATTTGGCGGTTTTGAGTATTTGGTATCGTTAAAACCATCTTTCCAAGCTCTTTATATCTGTACAACCTACTTTGTTCTGGAATGCACATAACGATTTATTACCATAAAAAAACATTGTTTGAAAATAATAAACCATGTTAAACTTTAACAGTAATGAGAGACATTTTGTGTTAAAATGTTATATGTATAATATCCTGTCTAAGACAAGTCAGCCACAAATTGTACAAACATATCGTCGTCATCGATATTTCAGCCACACATTGTACAAACATATCGTCGTCATCATTGTACAAACATATCGTCGTCATCGATATTTCAGCCACACATTGTACAAACATATCGTCGTCATCATTGTACAAACATATCGTCGTCATCGATATTTCAGCCACACATTGTACAAACATATCGTCGTCATCATTGTACAAGCATATCGTCGTCATCGATATTTCAGCCACACATTGTACAAACATATCGTCGTCATCGATATTTCAGCCACACATTGTACAAACATATCGTCGTCATCGATATTTCAGCCACACATTGTACAAACATATCGTCGTCATCGATATTTCAGCCACACATTGTACAAACATATCGTCGTCATCGATATTTCAGCCACACATTGTACAAACATATCGTCGTCATCGATATTTCAGCCACACATTGTACAAACATATCGTCGTCATCCATATTTCAGCCACACATTGTACAAACATATCGTCGTCATCCATATTTCAGCCACACATTGTACAAACATATCGTCGTCATCCATATTTCAGCCACACATTGTACAAACATATCGTCGTCATCCATATTTCAGCCACACATTGTACAAACATATCGTCGTCATCGATATTTCATCAACACATTGTACAAACATATCGTCGTCATCATTGTACAAACATATCGTCGTCATCGATATTTCATTTCTGTCTTGCGTGACTATTATTATGTTCAAACGATATTTAAAGTGAGAGAGCGTGCGTGAATGATCGCACGTAAACTACGTATTGAACACGACTATTCGTGCCCGTAACCAAGGCACAGACACGCTGATTTTCTGATTATAACCGCGATTTTGATTACAGCTCTAACACTCTGCAGAATCTTAATTATAATACTCGATATGAACAGGAGTTTAACTGTTCCAAACAGCACGTACTCATTTGAAAACGAATCAAGTAATATGCCTACTAAATTGCTGCTTTATATTGGTAATCAATTTGTGTCTGTTAGGTTTCCATGGTTTCTAACAGTTCAGTTAGCAACATAAACAACTAGTATATTGCATCTTAAATTCGCATTAAATAAACGCTTTAATAATAATAATAATAAATTCTTTATTTTCAGAAGGTTACATAGTTAAGGTTAACAATAAATTGTACATCTTTTTTTCAATATGGCCTTCTATTAACAATATAAACACGCACAAACAAACAAGAATTCACACACGCACACGCACGCACATCCACACAATCAAACACGCATTCACACACACAATACATTGTACATGAACATCATGTTTTAACATCAGGATGTAAATGAGACTATTAAAAAACTACAAAAGTTAAGATGATCTGAAAATAAAAAAATGAAATAAAACAACAACAACAACAGACACCTCACATAAGACACATACATACAATAATGAAATATTATTGATATCATTGTTTAAGCATTAAGTAGTTCCTATAATTATTTTTAAATGTTTCTGTATCAGACAGGCAACGTATATTTACAGGAATTGAATTCCATACCTCACGAGCATAAACAGAGAATGTTTGTTTACCATAATTTGATTTAAAGGAAAACGGTGCTATGTCATTGTTGGTGGTGGATCTTAATGAGTATGTAGAATTGTGAGTGAAAGAAATTATATCATGAAAGTAAGTGGGCATTTTATTATGTGAGAAATTATGCACTATAGTTGCTGAGAGAAATTTACATCTATTTTCAAATGATAACCACCCTAATTCAATGAATAAGGGTCGTGATGGTGTTATTTGTGGTCTATGTAGAATATTTTTTGCTGCTTTTTTCTGTATTATGGATATTTTCTTGTTGTTTGCTACAAGCCCTCGACACCATATAGGGCAACAATAGTCCATTGAAGATAATATGTAAGAGTTGTAGAATAATTTCCTTGTGTTGATGTTTAAGATATAGTTTATTCTTTTTAATAAATTTAACTTTGATTTGAGTTTGTGACATACGTGATCTATATGTGCATTCCAGCGAAGATTTTTATCAATGATAACTCCAAGCATATTGTGGTTACTTACCTGTTCTAGAGTGATATTATTTACATAAAGTGATAGCGAAGAATTTAGTACAGGTCTTTTAGCATTTGAAATTATCATACATTTAGTTTTATTAGGATGAATGGACATGTTGTTCCGGAAACACCAATCAGAAACCATGTCCAAATCGCCCTGTAGGGACTGCTGTATTTCGACAATGTTATAACCAGATAAGTGTAATGTTGAGTCATCTGCGTAGAGATCGATGGTCGAATTTTGAAGATAAAATGGAATGTCATTGATATATATTAGGAAAAGGAGGGGACCAAGAATAGATCCATGTGGAACACCGGATTTGACCTCTTGAAGGGTTGACTTGTTGGATCCGATTTTTACACATTGCCTTCTATTTATCAAATAAGACCGCATCAAAGCTAACGAGTTTTCCGAGAAGTGGTACATTCGGAGCTTTTCAAGTAAAATTCTATGATCCACTAAATCAAAAGCTTTCCTAAGATCAAGAAATACAGATCCAATCAAACGTCCAGAGTCAATGTCTTTGAGCCACGAATCGACAAGCCTTATTAAAGAAGACTGGCAAGAATGATTTTGGCGAAATCCAGACTGATATTTATGAAGTAGTTGGTGTTTGTCAAGAAAAGTTTTGAGGCTTTTGGCAATGTGTCTTTCAAATATTTTAGATATTGTTGGAAGAATAGATATAGGACGGTAATTGTTAAGATCATTTTTATCAGAGCCCTTGTGCAGTGGAATAATATATGCATCTTTTAATTGATCAGGAAATACACCACAAGCTATACTATTATTTATAATGGATGTAATGGGACCAATGATAGTATCACCACAAAGTTTAAGAATATTGGGACCGATATTATCCAGACCAGAAGCTTTAGAAATGTCTAATTTTCCTATTATTCTCCGAACATCATATGTAGTAATGAAGTCTATGTTTAACAAATCTGAATTGATTTTATTATTTAAGTATGTTTCAAAAGTGTGGTAATTGTCAGGATCAAATTTAGTCTTTTGAATGATGTCTGCAATGTTAGTGAAGTGTGTGTTGAATGCTTCAAGAATAGTGTTGTTATCATCAATGTATGCATTACCATGTTTGATTCTTTGTGGTACTGCAAGAAATGTTTGAGATTTTGTGAGTGAATTTAAAGTATTCCAAAGAAATTTTGTTGATTTATTTGCCATTATTGACTTATTGTAAAATTGTCGTTTGCTCTTACGAATGATGTGTGTGACATAATTTCGCTGCTTTTTATACTGGTCTATGTTATTTACTTTTTTTAATGTATCACGAGTTCTAATTGCTGATCTTATTTCCCCGGTAAACCAACCTGGTAAATATTGTGATTTTATTCTTTTAGATTTCAGAGGTGCATTTAAGTTGAGTGTTTCTTTTATAATGCTGAGTAAATGATTGAGAGCAGAGTTGGGATTGTTCAACGTTTCAGTTATGTCTAGGTTGGACATCAATAAATCATTTTGGAATTTTGATGCCGAAAATGTTTTGAATTGTCTATATGAGATAGTAGCATGTGTATTCTTGTAGATTTTAGATTGAATACGACGCGTGAAACAAACAGGAAAATGGTCACTGATACTGTTAGAAGAAACAAAAACCTCCGTGACCCTGTCACGTCGACTAGAATACAGGTGGTCAATAATTGTACTCGACGTTTTAGATGTTCTCGTGGGTTGCGTTACCAGCTGCGAAAGTCCATTCGACACAATAAAGGAGGACCATCTATAATTATTAAACGAATTCCTATCTGCAAGAAAGTTTATGTTAAAATCACCCATAATATGATATTCTTGTGAAGAGCACGTTATAGCGTTTGTGAACTGATTCTCATACGCTGATATCCAATCATGAGTAGAATCCGGGGGTCTGTAAACAAAGTTTAATAAGAAAGATTGAGTTTTAGGGAAAGTAACTTCAGCCCACACTGATTCTTATATAGGAATATTTAAGTCATGTCTGTGTTGAAAAGGTATCTTGTCTTTGATGTATATAAGAATACCACCACCTTTACGGTTACTTCTATCCTTACGAATAATAGAATAATTTTGAATAAATAAATCTTCATCTAAAATTCCGTCATGCAAAAATGTTTCACAAAGACCCAGTATGTCAATATTTATAGAAGAGAGAAGGCATTTCAATTCGTCTAGCTTAGGCAATATGTGTTGAACATTTAGATTGACAACATGTAAACCTCTGTTCTTAAATTCAATATCGAAAAAAATTGTAGTAGGTACACCATGTAAATTATTACTACCAGTACTATTAATTGTAGAACAAGATAAATTAGGTATGGAACCGTTTACATCAAATATTGTCTGAGGCTTATTTAATGATATCATATCATCAGAACATTTCAATTTTCTTCTGTACAAATTAGAATCATAAGTGTTATACTGTAAGTCATTAAAAGAACAATTATGGTTATTACAATCGGCACATATTGATTCTGAAAGTTCATATTTGTTAAAAGTGTTACCACTTGTTTCGATAAGATTATGTGAAGGTCTGTTAAGCTTATCCTACCTCTGGGCCATCGGACTTCTTGACGCGTAACTGTTTCCACGACGTCTGTTATCAGTAGGACGCCAGCTGTCGTTCGTGTAGCCGTTAGACATCCAGTTCCGGTGGCACTCGATAGTGTCATGATTGTGCATGTTACAGTTACGACAGAATCTAAATTGTTCATTCCATCTTGATCTCGGTTGAAAGGAGTTTTCGAGTGATTTTCTATCACTATTTCCACTTCCAGTCCGTTGCTTGGTAATCGGAACAACTCGATGGATGACTGTGACTAGAGCACTGGAACCCTTCTGGTTGAGGTGAATACCATCCCGATGAAAGAACAGTCGAGCGGCATTTCCGTCACCATACACACACGCTTGGTAACAGTCGATGATGGTGGCGCCCAGTTCTTCACCAACCTGCTTCTATGTATCGTTCAGCGGAATGACATGCGCGTCGATCCTCGGACAAATGGTGCATAGGGAAACAGCATAGGGTTGGTTCATAATACCCTGAAGAGACTTCATGTCTGTATAAATGGTGGTTTGGGAAGGACCCGACGCAGCATCATTTCCACCCGCGTAGATGATGATCTCACGTACTGCGAAGTATCCACATTTAATAGTTTCGTGTGGATACCATTTATTGTTGTCCCCGGGCATGTCATTATATCAGTATTCGTGTCCAGTCCTCTTTTTTGGATGCCTTTTAAAATGGAGTCGCCAATGATGAGTGTTTTTTGGATTTATCATCAGTGGTTTCAGATGGCAGGTTGGGTTTTGACGGTTGTGAAGGCTGTGCTAATACATTTTCTTGTTGAGAATGCCTGTGGCTAGAAGGGCTTAAACATGGTCTATCATTCTGAGGTGCCATTGAATTAGTCAGTTGTGATTTGATTGAGTCACCAAATGACTGCCATCTTTTAAGTAAAACATCCTGCATACCGCTCAACTGTGTCTTGACACTCTCCGTATCAGCCCTCACCGCGTCTATCTGGGCGGTTACTTCACTGGAGCTACTGTGGTAATGTTTCTTCAGGCTATACACATTATCCTTGATCTCAGCAATCTGGGCCGCAGATGATTCAATATGTACTGTCATTTCCCGTCGAAATGCAATCGGATTGGTCAGAGAGTAACTTAGTCCGTGATATGTGATATTCACCGCTTTTCGCTGACATTTACTAGTTTATTAATAGCAAAAAGCCTTCCTTATATGACAGTCGCTTTCTAACGAACGCAACGGAAATGCCGAAGCGCGTTTCAGATGACCAGGATAAGTGCATTCAAGGCGTTGACTGACAGAGATCAGTTCACGTCAGCACTCAACGTCAGGTATTTATGAAGAATGAATAAACTTCGGTTCACGCTCTGCTCATTTATTAATTTGGTTAAATATTATGTTAAATTTTTCAGGTAGAAATGACAAAATTATATAATCAAACAATTGTGGACTTCTCAGCTTTGTACATGATAATGATATGCACAAATAAACTCATATGTCCGATGCATATCACATCATGTAAAACAGCTGCAAAGTCACAACTATAACATGTTTTAAGTATGAACCATATATCAAACTGAAATATGTTTTAGAAGAATGTTGAATGTGTGAATTTCAGACATACTCATATTTTATTATCGAAACAAGAAAATATCGAGAACATTAGGAGAGTCGTTTCCGTATTATTAGGTTACGTAAAAGCATTGTCAACAGTTGCACCCATTTAATTTAAAACGTCGCGTGTCTTAGAACACAACCAGTGATTAAGTTGTAGAGTTTCTGCCTGTATGCTGGATGTCTCGGGTTCTATCCCCCGTCGTAACATTTCAAGGTCGTTAAATGGTATCGTTACCTCCTTTGCCCATGTTGGGCTTGCGTTTTAAGGTCAGCGCTAGGACTCATTGGCCTGGCGTTTGGATTATGTAACTGGGTGAGATATCATGTCACAAACCTACGATGAGGTATATGTATCATAGAGAGGCAGCACGATATTGTTTCAAGTAGACACCCTCACCGTTTGACAGACCAATTGTTTGCTGGACTTTGTACCCCAACATACTAGACCACACTGAGGAAATGGCAATAAACTAGAGTATGATCGTGGTTTACATACGTCCAAACTTCTTAGAAACTGTTCAACGATTATAAACACTAATGTGTCCCAAAACTTGTAACGACACCCTAAAAAATAGTTATTAACAAATGTATCTGGGATGCACTTAGAAGGTTTAGGTAGTACACAGTAAATGAGGAAAACCAACAGTATATGGTCACACATTACCTGTTTCTTCCGTTCCAGTTGTTTAAGTATGGTAACACCACCTTCCATCAAATGTTTCATGATTGGTTCATCAGCATCCACACTGTTGTCGCTCTCTACACGATACATTCCGTTCATTAGATCTAGCAAATCACATAGTTATAACAATTGTTAAATGTTTTAAGGATCTCTACTCACGGAGGTAAATTATTTTCGTTTTTAAATTTGTTTTAATAACTGATGTAATCACATACGCGTTACGAGAGTTAAATCATGCAAGTATTTTGCTTGAAGAGTAACCACTATTCATAGATAACCTTGGAATGACACTCATTAAAGCGGTATTACTTTTTTCTCTCTTCCCTGATGTCTAAATGATAGTTTAAAACCACCGATATTGCAATTCATTTTACAAAAATACCTTCTGTTACTTGTTATTGACACATTTCTAGCCCAAGTAGCCGATTTAGTCATCAAAACCTAAATTAGGAATTTTGACAGATCAGTCCGGATTTTCTTATATCGTTTTGATAACGAATATGGAATTTTTCATGCCAGAAACCATAACATTCAACAGTTGATCCCAAGAGTCGTTCAGTGACAGCTAAATTTCTTAGAAGAAAATCAGGAGTAAAATATATTTTTTCTAGCAAATTATGTCGGTGAAAAAAGAATATTTCGCCAGCAAGAATGTAATCAAATTTGTAAAAAAAACATGTTTACATACATTAGTTCCATAGAATACGTAATGCCGCTTTAAGCCTACGAGTTAAATCATGCATTTCATTGAACTGTAATGTTGGAAGTGTGACCACAATTTATAGTCAGCATCATTAATCTGCGTCATTTTGTTTGGCACAATCTCCGTTCTCGTCAAGTGGACACGTGATAAGTATACATACATTGAATGACGGTCGATAGATTAGAGACCTTTCACCAAGTGGACACGTGATAAGTATACATACATTGAATGACGGTCGATAGATTAGAGACCTTTCACCAAGTGGACACGTGATAAGTATACATACATTGAATGACGGTCGATAGATTAGAGACCTTTCGCCAAGTGGACACGTGATAAGTATACATACATTGAATGACGGTCGATAGATTAGAGACCTTTCGTCAAGTGGACACGTGATAAGTATACATACATTGAATGACGGTCGATAGATTAGAGACCTTTCACCAAGTGGACACGTGATAAGTATACATACATTGAATGACGGTCGATAGATTAGAGACCTTTCGTCAAGTGGACACGTGATAAGTATACATACATTGAATGACGGTCGATAGATTAGAGACCTTTCACCAAGTGGACACGTGATAAGTATACATACATTGAATGACGGTCGATAGATTAGAGACCTTTCGCCAAGACCCACAAATACTGATCATACGAGGAAAATAAAAGTGATCTTAATAAACAGTAAACAAATATAACTTACGGAATTGTACGAATGCAAAACGTAAATATTCTAAACGTAGGATTTTACAATACATGTATATACTATTAGAATATAATATGGCTAACAGCTTCTTAATGAATCAATTGCCATATTTTAAACAAAATACAGTTTCATGACAGAATGTGTTAAATTTATGATTTTTCACGAGAACTTTAGCGTCTTTAATCTGTATTAGAGGGGAAAATTGCAACTAACTATGGGCAAACAACGATCAAATTGCCAAATGATAGAGAAAATATATAAACCGAGGCAACATAGCAAACATTGCATCATCGTGAAAGTCATTTTGAAAAATACCGATGTCAAGTCACTGACTTTGAGGTTATTGGGTACAAACATATTTTGAGAATATTGGGTACAAAATGCTTTCAACTTCCTATATGCACAATTATTCATTCAAGCTACAAATAAGTGCGCACATAAATGATGTTGTTTCCTCATGTGAAAGGCACATTTTGTTTTATGTTAAATATTAACGTGTTGTCATGACATGTATTGCGTATTTAATGCAGCTTATCGTAATATATCAATACATATCTTATTTCTCATATATTGCCAACAATGCAACCCCAAACATTATTTTGCTTTACTTTAAGTTCCAACATGAAGACTTTATTCTTTATGTAAAAGTAATATTGTGTGTTATGCACGAACGTTCCTTAAAAAATATACATCGCAAAAAGATGCTAAGTTAGGTCTTATTATAACTCTACTAAAAATTGATAAAACTATAAAAATAACATGTGTGTGCGGTATTTGTCAAAACCATTGTCACAATCATATTAAGTATCTAGATTTTACAATTCATTCTGTGCAGAGACACTAACTTCAGAACAGTTACACTAAAGTTTAACAATAGTAGAAGCAAACAGGTTTTGTGTAATTTAGTTGTAATGAAAACATGTACAGCAAAGACAATTCCTGTACCGTAAAATACACAATAACATGTGCATAAATATCTATTTGTAACAATGCTTGGTTCGATCAGAGCTGGTGTAACGTGCGTTCATGCTTTAAAAGTAATGTTTCGGAAACCGCCATTAATGAGGAAACGAACGTATTCTATGGTAGGTTTATGCCGTCACAAACATAGTGTATAAGAAATGCAATGTTAAAACCCGTTTTGTAATAAACCCCCGTTTTGTAATAAAACCCCGTATTTTAATTAAAAGTTCTAAGTTGACAGCAACGTTTGATTTCATCTTGAAATAACTGGAAACAAGTCTACAACTGTGAAATAAGTCTTATTTCACGAGACTTAAAGGAAAACTTCTTTAAAATCATGTCTTTATTGCACGAATTTTTCTTTTCAAACTTCTGAAATAAGACTAATTTAACATTTGTACTTCAAGTCTCTGTAATGTAGAGTTGGTATAAAACATTTCTGTCAACTTCGATTTTTTTTGTTACAAAACTTTTTTTTACAAAATGGGTTGTAACAATGCAACACTGCTTTGAAATACATCAGACAGTCCGTGTATATACATCAGACAGTCCGTGTATATATTTGTTTATACATCAGACAGTCCGTGTATATATTTGTTTATACATCAGACAGTCCGTGTATATATTTGTTTATACATCAGACAGTCCGTGTATATATTTGTTTATACATCAGACAGTCCGTGTATATATTTGTTTATACATCAGACAGTCCGTGTATATATTTGTTTATCTATTATGTAAGAGGTTTGCGAGGACACGCTAATATTAGAAGGCATTATTATAGCAAGATACAGAGGGTATAAGCCATATTTTGCTATTAGGTCAGTGAAAATAAAAAGATGGGGGGGGGATGCAATAAAACTACCAGGATTACTGTATCGAATAGATATTATATTACAGTACAAAATACCTAAAGTATAGAAACATTGTACCGTGTGAAATGTGATTTTGGGGTAAAACTTAAAGAAAGTATAGAAACATTGTACCGTGTGAAATGTGATTTTGGGGTAAAACTTAAAGTATAGAAACATTGTATCGTTTGAAATGTGATTTTTGGGGTAACTATGATGTTACTAAATAGTTGCAAAACAATGAAAGTAAATAAATGCAAAATGTTTATGTATATGGGGTTGCCTTAGGCTTGACTAAAAAAATAAAGCAACTTAGCTGTTGGTGTGAAACAATCCACTTACTTAAACAGTGGCCTAAGTAATTGTCACCAATTGTTTCAATAGTTTATTTTTAAAACCTACGAGATAGTACACTTTTCAATACCAGATCAATAAGACGTAATCATAGCTAACACAAGAGGGCTAAATGGATTAATACAACTTACCTTCCACGCCTAAATTAAATTCCGCCGATACAGGGCGGCTTCCGGTCCCAATTTCGTGGATTATTTTCCTTGATCTAGCTTTCACGTCAGACAATAATGGCATGGCGGGGGTAGGAACACACGGGGGACTAGATTCAGTGTCAGATACGGGACGATTGTTATTTTCTAAATCCGCTTTAGAAATGGGAATGTTAGGTAAAGTGGCACTACTACAAATTCCAACGTCTTTGCTTACATTTACATTACCCGTAGAATACGAATACGAATCTAGATTAGTTCTTGTTGCTTGTGGAACGAATGCACTCTTTTCTCCATATTCTGCACTATATAAGAAAGGAGACGAAAACGAGGCCAACCCATCTAATCGCTGCCTCATTATTTCCTCATGTTTATGAGCAAGATACTCGGTTGAGCTATAACTTGCCTGACTCTGAAAAGTAGGCTTTGTTGCAATATTGTCATCTTCATCATCAATTGGTTTTATAATTCCTGTTGGTATTGGCCGAGGGTGAATATATGACGGAACATTTGGTAGGTTAATTCTTGCCGATATTTCGTCACAGCTTTGAGCTAACTGTTTATTTGTAGCACCTATAGACGAGCGTGCCTCTTTAAGTTTAGCTTCACGTTCAGCTAACTGCTTTCTACGTTTCTCTATTTCAAATTGTAATTCCCGTCTCTTCTCTTCGCGCTGTCTTATTTCTTCATCCTCAGCATTAGTTGGCAAATTTCCCTCGGAATGGCTTGAAATAAGTTGAGGAGATGGTTGTTTATTCTCCGTTTTGGAGGTACCAAGTGTTTCAGTAGATTGAGCGTGCTGGTTGAAATACATGTTGGCATAGTCGGTTGATTTGATCGTTTTACCCACCGTTTTATTACCTATAATTGGTTCAGAACGCGTACTATCCGTATCACTAATACCAGATTGTGAACTATCATCAGCAGTTCTTACACTTCCACTTCTATTGTCTTCTAATGTCACAATTTGTATCTCAGATTCAATATCTTTATCTTCTTTAATCGGTGAAAATTTTGCAACCATTGGGTCAGACGACTGTCTCTTATGCCGCGCGCGTCTATTAATCATTTGCGGCGACGTTCGAGAATTTGATGCCGATCTTTTCTTTCCATTTGAACCTGACGACGACATTCCCGACTTACTGGCCGCACCAATTCTAAGTTCACCCAACTGAATCTTTAATACACGTAATTCCTCTATCTCATCAATCTTCCTTCGTCTACCTTCAGTGACTCGTCGTAATTCATCTTGCAATCGTCTTTTTAATCCTTTCATCGCTTGTGTTATCGGGGCACCGTAAATATTAATTAATGAATCAATTATAGCGTCAGTTTCGTTATGATAAGTTTCTTCCTTTTGTTTAACTAATGCCATATCTAAATCGGGAGGAATATTTATTTCAACATAGTCTTCAGTCTTTTTGTTATCTGCAACATGACCACCCTTTAGATAATTACCATTTCTCTTATCTATTGAGGGTTTATCTAAATTGTTTGTATGTTTCTTTCTAGTTATACTAGCAACTTCTCTGTCGTCTTCATTCATTGAAGAATCGTCGCTTGCCGAGGAAGCAGAGGACTTATTTTTCATCACTCTGTTGTCAGTACGCGGTGGTGGTTTGCGCGGGGGTATGGGTCTCTGTTTAGCTTTCAGATTTTGATTAAGTTCCTCTTCTGCTGGGATCGGTGGCAACTTACGTCGCACTTTTTTCATTTCTTTCTGTTTGTGTTCTTTTGATTGGGGTGAGTGTTGTTTACTTTTAAAGATTGGTGACGACTCCTGAAATAGTGAAGTTTAAGCATTTTAATCGTTCTAGCCAAAATGATTTATGCCTAAAGAGTTTGTTTAAGTATAAGCAATATACTCAAACCTGAGTTACGACTTGGCACTTGTAGAAACATTTACTGTAGTGATGCCATATTTTAGTTTGAGTTGGTACTTTGTTAAAAGCAAATATCAATTTGGCGAACGAATGGCAATGTGATATTGAGTAAAAATTGGCAAAGGGAGATTGAGACACTAAATGGCAATGGGAGATTGATCTGATAAATGGCAATGGAAGATTGAGACAATAAATTGCAATAGGTGATTGATCTAATAAGTGGCAATGGAAGATTGATCTAATAAATGGCTATGGGAGATTGAGACAATAAATTGCAATAGGACATTGAGGCAATAAATGGCAATGGGAGATTGATCTAATAAATGGCAATGGGAGATTGATCTAATAAGTGGCAATGGAAGATTGATCTAATAAATGGCTATGGGAGATGGAGACAATAAATGGCTATGGGAGATTGAGTAAAAATTGCATAGTGACATTGAGGCAATAAATGGCAATGGGAGATTGATCTAATAAATGGCAATTGGAGATTGAGTAAAAATGGCAAAGTGAGATTGAGACACTAAATGGCAATGTGAGATTGAGTAAAATGGCAATGGGAGATTGATCTAATAAATGGCAATGGGAGATTGATCTAATAAATGGCAATGGAAGATTGATCTAATAAATGGCTATGGGAGATTGATCTAATAAATGGCTATGGGAGATTGAGTAAAAATGGCAATGAGAGATTGATCTAATAAATGGCTATGGGAGATTGATCTAATAAATGGCAATGGGAGATTGAGTAAAAATGGCAATGAGAGATTGATCTAATAAATGGCTATGGGAGATTGATCTAATAAATGGCAATGGGAGATTGTGACACTAAATGGCAATGGGAGATTGAGTAAAAATGGCAAAGTGAGATTGAGACACTAAATGGCAATGGGAGATTGAAACACTAAATGGCAATGGGAGATTGAGACACTAAATGGCAATGGGAGATTGAGACACTAAATGACAATGGGAGATTGAGACACTAAATGGCAATGGGAGATTGAGACACTAAATGGCAATGTGAGATTGAGACACTAAATGGCAATGGGAGATTGAAACCCTAAATGGCAATGGAAGATTGAAACACTTAATGGCAATGGGAGATTGAAACACTAAATGGCAATGGGAGATTGAAACACTAAATGGCAATGGAAGATTGAAACACTAAATGGCAATGGGAGATTGAAACACTAAATGGCAATGGGAGATTGAAACACTAAATGGCAATGGGAGATTGAAACACTAAATGGCAATGGGAGATTGAAACAATAAATGGCAATGGGAGATTGAAACACTAAATGGCAATGGGAGATTGAAACACTAAATGGCAATGGGAGATTGAAACACTAAATGGCAATGGGAGATTGAAACACTAAATGGCAATGGAAGATTGAAACACTAAATGGCAATGGGAGATTGAAACACTAAATGGCAATGGGAGATTGAAACACTAAATGGCAATGGAAGATTGAAACACTAAATGGCAATGGGAGATTGAAACACTAAATGGCAATGGGAGATTGAAACACTAAATGGCAATGGGAGATTGAAACACTAAATGGCAATGGGAGATTGAGACACTAAATGGCAATGTGAGATTGAGACACTAAATGGCAATGTGAGATTGAGACACTAAATGGCAATGGGAGATTGAAACACTAAATGGCAATGGAAGATTGAAACACTAAATGGCAATGGGAGATTGAAACACTAAATTGCAATGGGAGATTGAAACACTAAATGGCAATGGAAGATTGAAACACTAAATGGCAATGGGAGATTGAAACACTAAATGGCAATGGGAGATTGAAACACTAAATGGCAATGGGAGATTGAAACACTAAATGGCAATGGGAGATTGAAACACTAAATGGCAATGGGAGATTGAAACACTAAATGGCAATGGGAGATTGAAACACTAAATGGCAATGGGAGATTGAAACACTAAATGGCAATGGGAGATTGAAACACTAAATGGCAATGGAAGATTGAAACACTAAATGGCAATGGGAGATTGAAACACTAAATGGCAATGGGAGATTGAAACACTAAATGGCAATGGAAGATTGAAACACTAAATGGCAATGGGAGATTGAAACACTAAATGGCAATGGGAGATTGAAACACTAAATGGCAATGGGAGATTGAAACACTAAATGGCAATGGGAGATTGAAACACTAAATGGCAATGGGAGATTGAAACACTAAATGGCAATGGGAGATTGAGACACTAAATGGCAATGGGAGATTGAAACACTAAATGGCAATGGGAGATTGAGACACTAAATGGCAATGGGAGATTGAGACACTAAATGGCAGTGGGAGATTGAGACACTAAATGGCAATGGGAGATTGAAACACTAAATGGCAATGGGAGATTGAGACACTAAATGGCAATGGAAGATTGAGACACTAAATGGCAATGGGAGATTGAGACACTAAATGGCAATGGAAGATTGAAACACTAAATGACAATGGGAGATTGAGACACTAAATGGCAATGGAAGATTGAAACACTAAATGACAATGGGAGATTGAGACACTAAATGGCAATGGGAGATTGAGACACTAAATGACAATGGGAGATTGAGACACTAAATGGCAATGGGAGATTGAAACACTAAATGGCAATGGGAGATTGAGACACTAAATGGCAATGGGAGATTGAGACACTAAATGGCAATGGGAGATTGAGACACTAAATGGCAATGGAAGATTGAGACACTAAATGGGAATGGAAGATTGAAACACTAAATGGCAATGGGAGATTGGGACACTAAATAGCAATGGGAGATTGATCTAATAAATGGCAATGGGAGATTGAGACACTAAATGGCAATGGGAGATTGATCTAATAAATGGCAATGGGAGATTGATCTCATAAATGGTTATTGGAGATTGAGTAAAATGGCAATGGGAGATTGATCTAATAAATGGCTATGAGAGATTGATCTAATAAATGGCAAAGGGAGATTGAGTAAAAATGGCAAAGGGCTATTGAGACAAGAAATGGCAATGGGAGATTGATTAAAAATGGCAAAGGGATATTGAGACACTAAATGGCAATGGGATATTGAGTAAAATGGCAATGGGAGATTGATCTAATAAGTGGCAATGGGAGATTGATCTAATAAATGGCTATGGGCTATTGAGTAAAAATGGCAACGTGAGATTGAGACAATAAATGGCAATAGGACACTGAGGCAATAAATGACAAAGGGGTTGAGACAAAGGATCAAAGTGATTTGCAATATGATCAAATATCCGATGAGTATTTTAACACTGTTTGAATAGTCAGTTTGGATTGGAATATTCCATTCATGGAAACAAGTAATCGATACTATTCTTTGAAACCTACTTAGCTCTACAGATTAATATCACAGATTTACTTCCAAAACTACTTTACAGCACATGCAATTCACATCACAATATATCAAAGCAAAGAAGTCCCTAATCCGAATAACGTCAGATATATACACCGATGGATTAGACGATAGCTTACATCGGCACTATTGATGCTAATTATTATAGTCTGATGTTTGTCCCTTTAAATAAATCAATATGTTAATATTCCAGTAATCAGATTATCTCATCAGATCGTCTCCATATACACTCTTCGTATTTTGTTAGTGTACCATAATAGGATCTCATTGAGTTCTGAGACTCTTTAACAAGATGTGAACGTTTTACGAATACTTCTGTAATAGATGTAAAATGTTGATATCTCAGTTAAACATTTGTGCTGTAGTTCCCATGGAAATGAAACTATGCTTTCCAAATCTACGAAACAATTCATCAATGTCAAGTACATTCCTTTACATGTGTCTACAAGTCTACAACATATCCACATTACTACACTTTACATGTATCTACAAGTCTACAACATATCCACATTACTACGCTTTACATGTATCTACAAGTCTACAACATATCCACATTACTACGCTTTACATGTGTCTACAAGTCTACAACATATCCACATTACTACGCTTTACATGTATCTACAAGTCTACAACATATCCACATTACTACACTTTACATGTATCTACAAGTCTACAACATATCCACATTACTACGCTTTACATGTATCTACAAGTCTACAACATATCCACATTACTACACTTTACATGTATCTACAAGTCTACAACATATCCACATTACTACACTTTACATGTGTCTACAAGTCTACAACATATCCACATTACTACGCTTTACATGTATCTACAAGTCTACAACATATCCACATTACTACACTTTACATGTATCTACAAGTCTACAACATATCCACATTACTACACTTTACATGTATCTACAAGTCTACAACATATCCACATTACTACACTTTACATGTATCTACAAGTCTACAACATATCCACATTACTACGCTTTACATGTATCTACAAGTCTACAACATATCCACATTACTATACTTTACATGTGTCTACAAGTCTACAACATATCCACATTACTACACTTTACATGTGTCTACAAGTCTACAACATATCCACATTACTACACTTTACATGTGTCTACAAGTCTACAACATATCCACATTACTACACTTTACATGTATCTACAAGTCTACAACATATCCACATTACTACACTTTACATGTGTCTACAAGTCTACAACATATCCACATTACTACACTTCACATGTATCTACAAGTCTACAACATATCCACATTACTACACTTTACATGTATCTACAAGTCTACAACATATCCACATTACTATACCTTACATGTGTCTACAAGTCTACAACATATCCACATTACTACACTTTACATGTGTCTACAAGTCTACAACATATCCACATTACTACACTTTACATTTATCTACAAGTCTACAACATATCCACATAACTACACTTAACATGTGTCTACAAGTCTACAACATATCCACATTACTATACTTTACATGTGTCTACAAGTCTACAACATATCCACATTACTACACTTTACATGTGTCTACAAGTCTACAACATATCCACATTACTATACCTTACATGTGTCTACAAGTCTACAACATATCCACATTACTATACCTTACATGTGTCTACAAGTCTACAACATATCCACATTACTATACCTTACATGTGTCTACAAGTCTACAACATATCCACATTACTATACCTTACATGTGTCTACAAGTCTACAACATATCCACATTACTACACTTTACATGTGTCTACAAGTCTACAACATATCCACATTACTATACCTTACATGTGTCTACAAGTCTACAACATATCCACATTACTACACTTTACATGTATCTACAAGTCTACAACATATCCACATTACTATACCTTACATGTGTCTACAAGTCTACAACATATCCACATTACTACACTTTACATGTGTCTACAAGTCTACAACATATCCACATTACTACACTTTACATGTGTCTACAAGTCTACAACATATCCACATTACTACACTTTACATTTATCTACAAGTCTACAACATATCCACATTACTACACTTTACATGTGTCTACAAGTCTACAACATATCCACATTACTACACTTCACATGTATCTACAAGTCTACAACATATCCACATTACTACACTTTACATGTGTCTACAAGTCTACAACATATCCACATTACTATACCTTACATGTGTCTACAAGTCTACAACATATCCACATTACTATACCTTACATGTGTCTACAAGTCTACAACATATCCACATTACTACACTTCACATGTATCTACAAGTCTACAACATATCCACATTACTACACTTTACATGTGTCTACAAGTCTACAACATATCCACATTACTACACTTTACATGTATCTACAAGTCTACAACATATCCACATTACTACACTTGACAGAAGTAGATATTAACGAGAAACGCATCGAGTATTTCAACAAGATGCGATTTGATTCTTAAATTGTCAATAATGCTGCTTTGGTTATTTATTCAATATAAAATTATGTCAGTTTAACAATGATTGTTAACGCTAATAAATACACCTTAAATATATATTTATTCCATACATACCAGTGATAAACTTGTTTTTCTCATTAAAAATTGTATCTGTTTACCACATTTTGATTCCCTGTTATAATTTGTGATCTCATATCCATGTTTTGCTTTTAATTTGCATTATTTTGTATAATCTATGTTTAACATTTATATTTTAGGTGTCATATAGGTCCAATGGGTCGGGTGTCTATTGCTATATTATACTACAGTCGAACCTCATTTATTCGACAACCTTCTATTCAAATACATGCTATAATCCGAAATAAATATCAGGTCCCGATGTACCTTCTTATGCACGAATAATTAAAATGGATTGTTCGAAACCATGTATTATTCGAAAATATCAGTCAATACAAAAAAATCGGTTATTCTCTAAAATGCTAACAGAAGAATCTCAAAACAGTAAGATCAATAAAAACTGGAAATGTGGGTTAAAAATATGTAGATACAAAAATAGAGCAAATCTAAGAATGACCGCTAAACCTGAATTCCTACCACGAACTATACTCGATACGGACTCAAGTATATCGTCCTATCGGAATTATTTGTATAGTATTCTAGCACCAGTGGTGAGAAAATCGAACTTAGCTTATTGTTTAGTTTCCTTATTGTTGATACATGGCTGAACTTGGCCATTTGTCCCATAAATAATAGTTGGTTTGGCATTGTACCAGTTAACTTTGGATAGCCTTCTTTACGTCTCCCAAAACGAGGAATGTTTTCTACAAATTGCACTAAGCACTCATAACGTTTCATGTCTCTAGAGACTAGTGTGTATCAATTGACAATCCGTTAACGTAAAATGATGTAGTATACGGATATAGTTAAGAAAATAACATATGGACGAGACAGAATAGCATCAGATTATTAAAAACATAGGGCATCCACACATCAATCCTTATGGTTAACAAGAAAGACTCCTTTCCATTAGGGTTGACTAACAACAATGCTCGCTAAATAAATCTAGAAATATACTATAAATTTTCTTTCAGACACAGTTGTTAAGGCAAACAGTATAATGTTCATCTGGTTTTCATACAGCAGTAATAAGAATATCG
This sequence comes from Mactromeris polynyma, assembly GCA_032209605.1. Lineage (NCBI taxonomy): Eukaryota > Metazoa > Mollusca > Bivalvia > Venerida > Mactridae > Mactromeris > Mactromeris polynyma. The sequence continues at coordinate 1,385,985 of JASFXZ010000043.1, read as the reverse complement.
CCTCTGTCGTGATCGAAAGTGTTTCTTAACACCATTGAAATTATTGAGTTTAGTACTTTGTATCGGCTTGGTAAACAAATATATAGGTCTTAACTAAAAGTTAACCAACCCGTGTCAAGGTTACGAACGTTGTTCGATTGAAGAGAATTTGTTTAAACGGTAAACGCAAGATTTGATTGGTTTACACAACACAGTCAATCAAATAGCAAAGCCATATGCGCCGAAACATCATATTAGCAAGATACAATATACACGTATAAATATGGTCAGCTTTTTAATGAAAACTGAGCTTCTGATTTTGATTTATGCCATGAGTTTTACAGTGTTTTTATTTCTTTCGATGCCATTTTTGGGAGAAATAGTATCATAAGCGGGAACAGGGGAATTAAGTCCCATTCCATGGTCTCCATTTCTGTCAGACTGTCTAATGCTGAACAAAATATGTTTACGTTAAATCTCCCGTAAAAACCACCTCAATAATAAGACCACCTCAATAACAAGACCACCTCAATAATAATACCACCTCAATAATAATACCACCTCAATAATAAAACAACCTCAATAATAAGACCACCTCAATAATACAACAACCTCAATAATAAAACAACCTCAATAATAAAACAACCTCAATAATAAGACCACCTCATTAATAAAACCACCTCAATAATAAAACAACCTCAATAATAAGACCACCTCATTAATAAAACCACCTCAATAATAAAACCACCTCAATAATAATACCACCTTAATAATAAGACCACCTCATTAATAATACCACCTTAATAATAAAACCACCTCAATAATAATACCACCTTAATAATAAAACCACCTCAATAATAAAACAACCTCATTAATAAAACCACCTCAAAAATAAAACAACTTCAATAATAAGACCACCTCATTAATAAAACCACCTCAATAATAAAACCACCTCAATAATAATACCACCTTAATAATAAAACAACCTCAATAATAAAACAACCTCAATAATAAAACAACATTGAATAATAAAACAACCTCAATAATAAAACAACCTCAATAATAAAACAACCTCAATAATAATACCACCTCAATAATAAAACAACCTCAATAATAAAACAACCTCAATAATAAAACAACCTCAATAATAAAACAACCTCAATAATAAAACAACCTCAATAATACAACAACCTCAATAATAAAACAACCTCAATAATAAAACAACCTCAATAATAAGACCACCTCATTAATAAAACCACCTCAATAATAAAACAACCTCAATAATAAGACCACCTCATTAATAAAACCACCTCAATAATAAAACAACCTCAATAATAAGACCACCTCATTAATAAAACCACCTCAATAATAAAACCACACGTTTTAAGTCCATTTTCATTGTTTTATTATTGGTCTTATTATTGAGGTTTTACTTTATAGTTTATGTTTAACATCTTACATAACATAGAAGGTATTGTATTACAATATTGATCAGTCTGCTTTATACAACTTGATAGTGTCACAGATACTGTCACAGATACTGGTGAAATATAATTGCCAAGACTGTAATTAATGGCTGTAATGTTTCATATACTATGTTTGCTAGTTCAAATCATTCGCAATTTTTATTTTTTTCAACTTGGTTTGTCTCAAAACGAATGCATTTGGTAACATTTGATTATTTGTATTGAAAATATACTTTTATTTCTTTCATGCTGCCAGTACGAGTATGTTGTTTGATTGATTTATATTAAGATGTTGGTGTTTTCTACTTGTCTGTTTAATTACCTATTTAAACATTCATGAAGAATTTGGAACGGAAACAAATCATTATCATATTTTGGTCTACATAGACTATGACTGACATATATTCTGCTTCGTGTGGCCACATTCTGTCAGAATTTCGTGTAATGAAGTGGTTGTTTTATTGCGACAATATTTAAATACAGACATATAAGTGTGTGTTTTGTATCTAATATCAGCGTAAAATTGGCATCAGTAGCAGAATAACGTGTACTGATCTTACTGCTAGCAGTAGAAACAACCTACTGATACAACTACTCTATCCAATTCTTGTGTGCAGACATACTTATATAGCGTGAACATGAGAACAATGATGGTGTTTCTGTTGTTTCCCACATTTCCAATGAAACAATTTACTATCTAAAATTGCGCCTGTGTTTTTACTTTCACTTCTAGATCTATTTGGCGATTAACAAATATAGACATTATTGTATACGATTAGTGATGACTGCAGTAACAACATTACTCGGTTCTTCCTGTAGTAAGTAGCACAAACATCACTGCTCGTTCCACTACCAGACATAGCAACACTAATGTTGTACTACCAGACATAGCAACACTAATGTTGTACTACCAGACATAGCAACACTAATGTTGTACTACCAGACATAGCAACACTAATGTTGTACTGCCAGACATAGCAACACTAATGTTGTACTACCAGACATAGCAACACTAATGTTGTACTACCAGACATAGCAACACTAATGTTGTACTACCAGACATAGCAACACTAATGTTGTACTACCAGACATAGCAACACTAATGTTGTACTACCAGACATAGCAACACTAATGTTGTACTACCAGACATAGCAACACTAATGTTCCACTACCAGACATAGCAACACTAATGTTGTACTACCAGACATAGCAACACTAATGTTGTACTGCCAGACATAGCAACACTAATGTTGTACTACCAGACATAGCAACACTAATGTTGTACTACCAGACATAGCAACACTAATGTTGTACTGCCAGACATAGCAACACTAATGTTGTACTACCAGACATAGCAACACTAATGTTGTACTGCCAGACATAGCAACACTAATGTTGTACTGCCAGACATAGCAACACTAATGTTGTACTACCAGACATAGCAACACTAATGTTGTTTCAAGTTGTTGTCGTGTCTAATGCTAAATTCAAATCGGTACGTTTTATTTGGACCCTGATACAATAAGCTTAAACATGTATAGAGTATTTTACGAAAAGTATTTTGTATGAATTTGATCCTACCATCGACTTCATGAAAATAGATGAAACAACAGCATTAAGGCAGATATTAAAGTAACTGGAACGCTTAGTTTGCAGACAAAGAACGCTTCTATGCACATTATAATTGACAAATATGTCTTGTACATGTATTCTTTGAATAAATCAATGGCTGCAAAATAAGACATATTACGAGGTAAACTCCATGACAACTGTGTATTCCATGGTATATTGATATATTCAGATTGTTTATACAGCGAAATAAGAAGCAAAACTCTTCAGCGTGGAAGTCACAAAGAACACTTACATATGGGAACTGTTAATACATTACAGTATATGTGATGACTCATACAGTCCAATACACTACACACTGACACCGCACTTTATTCCCAACACATTATTTCATAACAAATTCTTAGCTCCATTTAAGATCACAATAAATCAGACTATAAATAAAACGATGCTTATTTCGTTTACACAACTTTTCAATAGCTTAAGCGGCCACCTGTACCGATAATCAATATTGTATAAATGTATGGAATTCACTCCCGCATGAAAATTGGGAGCCATATTGGAAAACGTCATGAGCACAATCTACTCCATATTTTGTACAGCAGTTTTGACAAAAAAAGAATTGTATGCCAGGAATCAATAATCAATAAACTCGTGTCCTGATGGTTTACTCCTAAATAGAGTCGAAATCTAAATACGCGGTCATCGCTTCAACTGGAAATTGACATGGCGTATTTAAGTTGAAGCATTTCCGGATAATGCGATAATTGGGACATCGTAGCAATGATCTGAAACTGCTATTTTCGGATAATATCGGCTTTTTAGGTGCGTCAGTAATTAAGCACGCACGATTTAGGGCTGACAGACAGCGCTATAATTCTCTGTAACTCTTCAATATCATCGCAGTTAGTTCTGAATGACGAACTGATTATGGCTCAATTTAAGTGCTCTCTATAATAATCTTGACTTCATTAACAGAAGAGCTCAAGGCACTGTAGTCGCGGGGTTGAGTCTATGACCACTGTAGTCGCGGGGTTGAGTCTATGACTACTGTAGTCGCGGGGTTGAGTCTATGACCACTGTAGTCGCGGGGTTGAGTCTATGACCACTGTAGTCGCGGGGTTGAGTCTATGACCACTGTAGTCGCGGGGTTGAGTCTATGACCACTGTAGTCGCGGGGTTGAGTCTATGACCACTGTAGTCGCGGGGTTGAGTCTATGACTACTGTAGTCGCGGGGTTGAGTCTATGACCACTGTAGTCGCGGGGTTGAGTCTATGACTACTGTAGTCGCGGGGTTGAGTCTATGACTACTGTAGTCGCGGGGTTGAGTCTATGACTACTGTAGTCGCGGGGTTGAGTCTATGACTACTGTAGTCGCGGGGTTGAGTCTATGACTACTGTAGTCGCGGGGTTGAGTCTATGACCACTGTAGTCGCGGGGTTGAGTCTATGACTACTGTAGTCGCGGGGTTGAGTCTATGACTACTGTAGTCGCGGGGTTGAGTCTATGACCACTGTAGTCGCGGGGTTGAGTCTATGACTACTGATCTCGGGCCCATATTCACAAAGGATCAACTGCTCAATATCAATTTTATCCAGAAAAGTATTTGCCATTTTCTGGAAGCAAATGTGTACTTTATACAGTGTGTCTCATAAACATACGCAAACATTCCTAAATATCTTCCAGTTATTATTATAAATATTGTGAAAAAATTTTAACATTACCTTTTTTTGCTCAGACGTCAATCAATTATACTTATGACTGAAAGTGATATACATGTAGATCAAATGAGGATCACTTTTCTAGAATCGGTCTCAAGTTATTAATCATAATGTCTACGTAAACATGAAAACTGACTTTAATGTCTTCAAAAATCCTCAAAATGTTCAAATATATCACATTATTTAAAAAGATTTAGCTTTGCATAGCATATTCGGGAAGTTGGAAAGAAACAACATTTGATCGAGATCTTGATCCTGAAAAACAATTATTTCTTAACACGGGGCCCAAAGTAGGAAATTTTATTCCCAACTTTATCTAGAGTGTACCTCGAACTTCAATGCCTGCATATGATGTGAATACTAGTACGTAACCTAGGAATTGCTCATCGTGATTCACTTATATCCGTTATAAAAACTTGTTTCATAATTTATGTATAATAAATAAGTTTAACTCAATATTAATGGACTCATTATGGAAACCAACCAGGTCTGGCTCATATATCAAATACCAAAAGCAATGTACTAATAAAACCAATGTTTTGTCTTGCATAATGTATCACTACAACTTGACACATAATTAGTCATGACGTTTATCTGGATAAATTGATAACTTTATTTTTTAACGAACATGCACTGGGTTTCGGCCATCTCCCCAAAAAAAATCAAATCATTCTTAATCAAGATCAAGTAAATATGTTATGCCGGAGAGTCACACATTTGTCAACAATATTTCTATTTGTTGAATCCGTTATTTCCTTCTTATACCAACCAGTTCTTACCGGTTCTCCCGCAACTAAAGAAATATAACAGATGGTGTCACAAATTAACACTATATATATCTTGTTGCTTTAAAGACATTGCTGAGATATGTTTGAAATGCAAATTTATTGTCATATAGTTCTGTTAACAGCCGTTATTCGGTCAAATTCCCAAAGAAGAACGTATCGTTTCCGTAGTTGAGTGTATAGAGGCTTTTCCATTCACTGACAACAGTCAATACTGTAATAGATACGTCTGTTATGTGATTATATAGTTATCTGTTTATAGCGTGTATGTTTGAATCAAAGGACTGCGTTTGTTTCCACTTTTGACCATTGTTTACACAAAGTCTCAATTTCATGGACACGTAATAAGGTTAAAGCTTTCATGTCAATGCCTGCCACGTGTCTAGAGTTTGAAAATAGTAAACAAATCATAATTTCCAGTAGTAGGTCTATATATTGTAAAACATATAGTTAAAAGCACAAACATAGCGATTTTTTATCTTTGACGTTAGATGAGTTAATTATCTCCCTTCCACTACAGTTGAAACGAGAAATGTAAAAACAAAAGTCATAATGGATTTTACGGTATAAAACAAAGAGCTCTACTATTAAAGTATTTATGATTCGCAGTTCATAAATTTCATTGATTTTTGTGAGTAACACGAGTGGCAAACACCATATTCTACTGTTTCTAAAAGTGTTTGTGTTAATGTACATTTAGAATGAATTATGTATTGCTTCATTTGCTCGTCATAATATTTATACATAATGTAGCTAAGCTAAGTGTTTTTGGTATTCAATCGATTGAATAAAATCTCCTTAGCCAATTATCACTTTCATTCTAACGAGACCTAGACTCGGTTTTATCCAGTGAGATAAGTGATTTTCTTCCGCGGCTGATTTGGTCATTTATCAGATTTCATGCTCTGCTGGGCAAAAGTTCATACCTGCACATGAGGCACAAGTGCCGGGTTTTCTAGGAAACGGACTCGTGCGTGACCCCAGCTATAAGTATGCTTCCATTTCAAATGAATGAATTGTATATGCAAGACCAGATATAAAAATCTAAATCCAAGATTATTACCTTGTCCTGGTTCTTCATCTTGTCATGACCCTCTCTCTCTTGGCTGTGTTTCGAGTTAGAACGTCGATCGGAGCGTTCCGTACGGTCTGGCTTACCCGTTTGCTCGGACCTTTCTGGTCTGTCACCGGGCAACGACGCATTTCGTACCTTCTCTTTGGGTTTATTGTAGGCACTGTCATCACAGACAAGTATAAACTCATCTTCGAAATCTGTACCCGACGACGGCGAGTGAGGTTTTGGCGGAGAAGAATCAGAATCCGGCGGGGTTACCGGCGACGGATAAAGGAAAGACTCGCGGTCAGGAGAAGACGAGGGAGAAACAGAAGTACTGTCGGAATATTCCCGACGAATTGCAGCTTTATTTTCAGGACTAGGTGGTGATTCGAGAACTTTGTACTGTGGCGATGCTGAGGCGTCTTCAAGGGCAAGATGACTCATTATGAGCGGATCTGGCTTAGCTTTCATGTCTTTGGCAGTACGGCGTCTTTCTTCTGAATTTTGTTTCTGTAGAGGTGGGTGTTGTTTCACGGGCACTGTCTTGTTTGCGAACGAAGACTGGTGGAGTATGGGTGGACATCTGGAAGGTTCCTGGGGTTCGGTTTTAATCATTCTGGCCGGTTTGGGTGGCGGGACATCTGAAGGTTTCTCTTTTCTGCGAGGTTTAGGTACTGGGGCTTTCTGTGTTGAAGTGATTTCAGCAATTGGTTCAGGTAGCTTTCGGCGAGTTTTACATTTAGTGTTTAAAGTATTTGCGGGATCTTCATTATCTGTGATCTTTGTAGACGTTCCATCATGTTTCTGCTCTGCAAGCTTTGTCTTTTTAGGGGAATCACTAATTTTAGCATGACCAGGATTATCAATAGCACTTGCAATACTAGTCTCTACTTGTTTTGGAATGGTATTGTTTAGTTTGTCTAAGGGTGGAGCGCCTGTTCCTCCACTTGAAGTAATAGAAGGTTTTGTTGTGCGAGCTGCTGGTGCTACTTTTCCATTATTGTTGTCGATAAATTTACTACTATCATTAGATTGCTGTGAATTACCGTTAGATTTAAAGATGCTGCCATTTTCACTAGAAACTGGCGAGGCGGTAGCGCCATTGTTCTGCTTAACAAGTTCGCTAATATCTTCTACTACTTCATATCGCTTCAGTCCATAATACTGATAATCTACCTCGTTTTCAACATCGCCAATTGCAACAAAAGCGTTTGTTGGCAAGTATTCATCGCCTTCCCTCGAAGCTTGTCTTTCTCGTTCAGCTTGTTGTTGAGCTAACATTTCGGCTTGTTCCGCTTCCTCCAAAGACGGAGAAACATCTAAAATTGGAGACAGATCTATAACAGGCGACCAGTCAGTTGTCGGAGGCCGAGCCTTTTGTCGTTTGCTCCCTTGATAATCTATTGACTTCTGTGAGGGATCTGCAAGTTCTATGTCATCTTCTGATTCTTCATTATGATTCTCCTCCTTATATGAAACATTATCATAGTAAGGAGAAACTGGCGACGAACTTCTCGTACTTTCCGGAGACTCGTGGTTGTGCCTTGTGTCAATGTTAGTTGGTGATATAGACATCGATGTCAAGTTGGCTGTGTTACTTGCAACAGTCGCGGCGTATGTTGCCAGGTCCATTACTGTAGTGGTATCGTTAAGATCAATTGCTGCGACATCTAATGAATAGAATGGTTTGCTTTTCTTAAGAGTTGAAGTAGGCCTGTCAAACGATAGAACATCACCAGAAGTACTGTAGAAAGAATCAGTAATCTCATCTGGACTTTTTGGGGATGGTCTTTGAGCAAATGGAACTATGTTGGGGTCAGTATTTGTTGCGTGCGTCTCCTTATCGTATAGTTCTTCCAACGATAGTTGCCGCGATGGAGGAGAAATATCTGTGTAAGTGAATCGTTTGTCTTTCGGCGACACTGGCGATGATCCTCGGCGCTTGCCGGGGTAACTGTCTCTTCGTCGAGGTGAGAACGGAGGGCTTTCAAGACCTTCTCTCCAACTTGGGCTTACCGGCGCAGAAGGACTGAACCTAATTTTATCTTGTGATGCTTGCGCAGAAATTTCTGCAATCTCATCATCTGTCTCTGCGCTCATATCTACACCACGCATTTCCTCAACAAAAGCACTTGCTGCTAAAGCTATTCGAAGTTCATGAGGATCAGGTGGTTGTGTACCGTCATATTTTGACTCAACGTCCGTACTGATAGCACTGTCAGACGTTTCATCTTCCGAAGATGTGCCGCTCACTGAGCGAGACAAATTCAACGATTTGGGTCTATGTTTCCGACGAATATGAATACTAGCGTTGTCGTCGCTGCTTCCGATACTCATGAAAGAGTAATCATCGCTCCCGTCGTCAGGGCTTATACCGTCAGTACCGGAACGAAACATGGATGCGTCCTCCATATCTACATCGGAAACGCCGTCGGAATATTCTGATTCACTTCTTGAACTTGGTTGTCCCATTCCTAGAATAATAAAAAGGGCACGATAAAAAGTGTAAATTATAATATGCGATGCGAATGTTATTTTTCGATATTGGTATGAGCTATTTACAGCATATATGCATGTACTTTTTAACGACCCATTTACTTATTTTCTTTTGCCAACAATTTAGAAAAGCGTTATAAGTGCAGAGCATGTCATTTATCATTAAATTGGATGCAATACATATATGTAAAAAGTACTAGTATATCTGCAAGAACAATATTTTGAAAAACTCGTCTCTTGTGATTCACTTCACTGACGAAAGTACTCAAGCTATACAAGCTAAAAGCAACATGCCACTTAAAGCAGAAATTCTGAAATGGACACCACATCACCGATTGTGCAGAAGTTTGAGATGAAGGTTGATTACAGGTTTATCAGATTGGTAAAGGTTCGACATAAATCTAGTGCATACTATTATTTTAAATATGTTGTTAGTCGGCAGCTTGTGTGGAAACTTTGTAACTATTATCATGGGAGGTAACTCAGTAAGAATCATCGTGGGAGGTAACTCGGTAACGTTTATCATGGAAGGCAACTAGGTAACCATGACCATAGGAGGTAACTCGATAACGATCATCATGGGATGTTTTACTCGGTAACGATCATCATGGGATGTTTTACTCGGTAACGATCATCATGGGATGTTTCACTCGGTAACGATCATCATGGGAGATGACACGGTAACGATCATCATGGGAGGCTACTCGTAAGCGATCGATATGGAAGGTAATTCAGTAATGATCACCATCGGAAACGATCATCATAGGAGGTTAATCGGAAACGATCATCATGGGAGGTTTCTCGGTAACGATAATGATGGGAGGTTATTCGGAAACGTTAATCATGGGTGTTACTTGGTAACGATTATCATGGGAGGTTACTTGGTAACGATTATCATGGGAGGTTACTTGGTAACGATCATCATGGGAGGTTACTCGGAAACGATTATCATGGGAGGTTACTCGGAAACGTTTATCATGGGAGGTTACTCGGAAACGTTTATCATGGGAGGTTACTCGGAAACGTTTATCATGGGAGGTTACTCGGAAACGTTTATCATGGGATGTACCTCAGTACCAATCATTATGAGAGATAACTCGGTAACAACATTATGGGAAGCTTCTTGGTAATGATAATTAAGGGAGGAAGCTCTGAAACGATCAGAATCGAAGGTTATTCGATAACCATCGTCAAAGGAAGTTTCTCTGTACCATCGTTATGGGAGGTTGCTCGATAACCATCGTCAAAGGAGGTTTCTCTGTACAATTGTCATGGGAGGTAACTCGATAACCATCGTCAAAGGAGGTTTCTCTGTACAATTGTCATGGGAGGTAACTCGATAACCATCGTCAAAGGAGGTTTCTCTGTACAATTGTCATGGGAGGTAACTCGATAACCATCGTCACTGGAGGTTTCTCTGTATATTCGTTATGGGAGGTAACTCGATAACCATTGTCACTGGAGGTTTCTCTGTACATTCGTTATGGTAGGTAACTCGATAACCATCGTCACTGGAGGTTTCTCTGTACATTCGTTATGGTAGGTAACTCGATAACCATCGTCACTGGAGGTTTCTCTGTACAATCGTCATGGGAGGTAACTCGATAACCATCGTCACTGGAGGTTTATCTGTATATTCGTTATGGTAGGTAACTCGATAACCATTGTCACTGGAGGTTTCTCTGTACATTCGTTATGGTAGGTAACTCGATAACCATCGTCACTGGAGGTTTCTCTGTACAATCGTTATGGTAGGTAACTCGATAACCATCGTCACTGGAGGTTTCTCTGTACAATCGTTATGGGAGGTAACTCGATAACCATCGTCACTGGAGGTTTCTCTGTACATTCGTTATGGTAGGTAACTCGATAACCATCGTCACTGGAGGTTTCTCTGTACAATCGTTATGGGAGGTAACTCGATAACCATCGTCAAAGGAGGTTTCTCTGTACAATCGTTATGGGAGGTAACTCGATAACCATCGTCAAAGGAGGTTTCTCTGTACAATCGTTATGGGAGGTAACTCGATAACCATCGTCAAAGGAGGTTTCTCTGTACAATCGTTATGGGAGGTAACTCGATAACCATCGTCAAAGGAGGTTTCTCTGTACAATTGTAATGGGAGGTAACTCAATAACCATCGTCACTGGAGGTTTCTCTGTACAATTGTTATGGGAGGTAACTCGATAACCATCGTCACTGGAGGTTTCTCTATACATTCGTTATGGGAGGTAACTCGATAATCATCGTCAAAGGAGGTTTCTCTGTACAATCGTTATGGGAGGTAACTCGATAACCATCGTCACTGGAGGTTTCTCTGTACATTCGTTATGGGAGGTAACTCGATAATCATCGTCAAAGGAGGTTTCTCTGTACAATCGTTATGGGAGGTAACTCGATAACCATCGTCACTGGAGGTTTCTCTGTACAATTGTAATGGGAGGTAACTCGATAACCATCGTCACTGGAGGTTTCTCTGTACATTCGTTATGGGAGGTAACTCGATAATCATCGTCACTGGAGGTTTCTCTGTACAATCGTTATGGGAGGTAACTCGATAACCATCGTCAAAGGAGGTTTCTCTGTACAATCGATATGGGAGGTAACTCGATAACCATCGTCACTGGAGGTTACCCTGTACAATCGTCATGGGAGGTAACTCGATAACCATCGTCACTGGAGGTTTCTCTGTACAATCGTCATGGGAGGTAACTCGATAACCATCGTCACTGGAGGTTACCCTGTACAATCGTCATGGGAGGTTACTCGATAACGATCGTCACTGGAGGTTACTCTGTACAATCGTCATGAGAGGTTACTCGATAACGATCGTCACGGGAGGTTACTCTGTACATTCGTCATGGGAGGTTACTCGATAACCATCGTCACTGGAGGTTACCCTGTACAATCGTCATGGGAGGTTACTCGATAACGATCGTCACGGGAGGTTACTCTGTACATTCGTCATGGGAGGTTACTCGATAACGATCGTCACGGGAGGTTACCCTGTACAATCGTCATGAGAGGTTACTCGATAACGATCGTCACGGGAGGTTACTCTGTACAATCGTCATGGGAGGTTACTCGATAACGATCGTCACGGGAGGTTACCCTGTACAATCGTCATGGGAGGTTACTCGATAACGATCGTCACGAGAGGTTACTCTGTACAATCGTCATGAGAGGTTACTCGATAACGATCGTCACGGGAGGTTACTCTGTACAATCGTCATGGGAGATAGCTCGATAACCATCGTCACGGGAGGTTACCCTGTACAATCGTCATGAGAGGTAACTCGATAACGATCGTCACGTGAGGTTACTCTGTACAAGCGTTAAGGGAGATAGCTCGATAACCATCGTCACGTGAGGTTACTCTGTACAATCGTCATGAGAGGTTACTCGATAACGATCGTCACGGGAGGTTACTCTGTACAATCGTCATGGGAGATAGCTCGATAACCATCGTCACGGGAGGTTACTCTGTACAATCGTCATAGGAGGTTACTCAATTACGATCATCATGGGAGGTAACTCGATAACCATCGTCACGTGAGGTTACTCTGTACAATCGTCATAGGAGGTTACTCATTTACGATCATCATGGGAGGTAACTCGATAACCATCGTCACGTGAGGTTACTCTGTACAATTGTCATAGGAGGTTACTCAATTACGATCATCATAGAAGGTTACTCGATAACGATCATCATCGGAGGTTACTCTGTACAATCATCATCGGAGGTTACTCTGTACAATCGTCATAGGAGGTTACTCGATAACGATCCTCATGGGAGGTTACTCGATAACCATCGTCACGTGAGGTTACTCTGTACAATTGTCATAGGAGGTTACTCATTTACGATCATCATGGGAGGTTACTCTGTACAATTGTCATAGGAGGTTACTCATTTACGATCATCATGGGAGGTTACTCGATAACGATCATCATCGGAGGTTATTCTGTACAATCACCATAGGAGGTTACTCGATAACGATCCTCATGGGAGGTTACTCGATAACCATCGTCATGGGAGGTTACTCTGTACGATCGTCATAGGAGGTTACTCAATTACGATCATCATGGGAGGTT